>VZTF01008543.1:501077-700154 GCA_013397755.1 Cnemophilus loriae | reverse complement strand
GGCCTGAGCCGGTGCCCGGGCGGGGCCGGGGCGGGCCCGAGGCGGGCCCGGGGTCCAAGCCGAGGCGTTCTTACCTGTGCGTTTGACCAGCGAGTGCGCTGGAATTACGGGACTGTGACCGACGCTGCCGTTCGCAGTAAAGGGGAGTGCATAGACACGGTGATGGCCACGGTGTCTCATCCGGGCGTTCACCCAGAGGCGGCGTGAGGAGGTGGCTGCCTGCGCTTTGGAAGCCTCTCAGTCCCGGTCGCGGGAATCGGAGCGCAGGTGGTGAGTGCTGGGGGAAGGGGACATACGCTCTTCCCAGCTGACCTTTTGTGCTGCAAAGAAACGTCTCTGCTCGGCCCGCGCCTGCGCTTGAGGAGCTGGAGCGGAGCCCAGCGCGGCTCTGAGCCCGTGTCCTCCCGCTGGCTCAGCTGCTGGGTGTTAATCTGCGCATAGGACGTGCTTTCTGTATGGAATATGCATGTCAGTCTTCTTTCTAGCGCGCTGGGCACGGCATCATTGAGCCCCAACTTGCTTTGATAACGTGACCTGAACGTTCTCAGGACTTAATACCTGACTTCAAAGGCAAAACAATATTTTACTTAAAATTCAGCAACTGAGGCTTGTTTTAGCACGGTGAACCAAGCTCTAAACCACCATAACAAGAAATTAGGAATTAGTAGCTCCTAGTTAGAGTTGAAATCTTCAGATTTGAGACAAATCCTAGTTTACAGAAAAAGTTAAAACCATCATTTTCTGTATTGAGACACTCTTCTTTGTTCCATGCTCAGTCACTAGTGCTTTCCAAGAAGAGAAAAAAAGTTGATGTGAATCCTGTTGCTGCTGATGGCGGCTCTCCCCCAGCTCCCCAGCTGTCTCCTCGAAATGATCACTTCTGCTCTCACACTTCTCACATTTCAGACTTGTGCATTGCTTATGATGCTGGCCTGTCTATTGGCTGTCTTCTGACTGCCTTTCTCTTGGCACCTTAAATTCCTCCTGTGACAGTGTGATTTTAGCACCTTCATTCAGAATTTTCTCCTTAACTGCTAAATGTTAATATATGCTGCTGTAGGAGAAAGTATTTAAGTGGCAAGGAGATTTTCTTGTTAGACCCTGTGTTCATTATTTGTAATTTAGGATGCTAGCAAGTGTTGTTAGTCTTGTGCCTGTGGACTGTCCACTTTTTATAACCATTTACATTAACTTTGATTTGCATTTAAGTTGGTTAATACAATTCTCATTAAATAATAGTTTTCTTAGTTAAATATTAGTAATATTTTCACGAGTTTCACTTTGAAGATTAGGATTTTCTTTCCGGAATTTCAAGTAACACCAAGTTCTGAACATGTAATCTCCCAGCACAGCAGTGAGGTATTGAGGTCATGATGAGCTTTATCAGTCTCACTGCAGGTGATCTTAGTTTTTGAGTATTTAGGGAGCCTCAGTGTTCCTCTGTGAGAATACGCTGGAAGACAGTTATTTCTAGTCTGTTTTGGTGCAATAGTTTGAATTCTGACACAGCATCAATAGTCTTGAATCACAGAATCAGGCAGGTTGGAAAAGACGTTTTAGATCATCAAGTCAAACCTGTGACCTAACACTGCCTTGTGAACCACACAATGGCACTGAGTGCCACTTGCAATCTTTGCTTAAACACCTCCAGGGATGGTGACTCCACCACCTCCCTGGGCAGCCCATTCCAATGCCCAGTCAATCCTGTGAAGAACTTCTTCCTAAAGTCCAGCCTAAAATTCTCCTAGCGCAATTTAAGACTGTGTCCTCTTGTCCTGTCACTGGTTGCCTGGAAGAAGAGACCGACCCCCAACCAGCTACAACCTCCTTTCAGGAGGAGTTGTCATTGCAGTTAAAGGGGCTGTATATCTGCTCAGGTCTTAAGGTGTGTACTGAGTCTTGTGTGTTTGGCCTCTAGTCTAGGAGGAAAATCCACTAAAAGCTCATAATATCATGCTGCATCCCAGCAGCTTGGTTGAAATTGTCTTCATTGGGGAAAAAACCCAACAGATTTGCAAATGCTGAATTGGGAAGTTTAGCTCTCAGAGCAGTTAACCTCACAATAATGCGTGCTAGTTTTGAAATGCCTGTAAACTACTGCAGATGTTTTGTGTGAGCTGGCTGACCAAGGAAGCAGGCGATTTCAAGTGCTAGACATTTCCATTTTAGGTCAAGAAGAGAGAATTTAATTCCTGCTGCCGAAGAACAAAGATTACTGTCATGTGTCTAACCTGCAGAAACTGGTGGGAAAAAGAGTTCCACGAATTATACCGCCATCACTGAAGCTTGTGCTGTTTTCATCAGAAGTAAATTTTTTAAAGATTGTGGAAACCAGACTGCTTAACCTTGTAGAAAGATGTCCCTTTAAAGCACAGAAGAAAAGTTGGTACCAAGACTTCCCCTGCTGCTTCCTGGGTTATAGTCTGGGCTTTTTGTTCTCTTTTATATTCTGTGTATTTTTTAAATATGCTCCATCCACCTCTCTTTCTCCTAGCACTGACTTTCAGAAAGAAATTACCTATTTAAAAAATCCCAAACAAACATGCACACAATTAAGGCAGATAATGAAGTCTGATAAACCATCTGTATTTCTCTCTTCCATTTACAGTCATAGATTCCAGGACCCACAGTTGATGTTACCTTGTCTGCCACTGGTGAAAAAGTGATTAGTTACGCGAAATATAAAAAAATAAAGCTCTGTATCTTATCTTGCATTTGTCCTCATTGAAAAGAGTAGGTATTTGACTTGTCCAGAATTTAATTTTTTAAAAATTTTATTTATAGGAATATTGTCCTTTATAGCACTCTTTCCTCATTTACTAATTTGAGTTAATGAACAAAGTCCTGTGATTGTTTTTGGATTTTATTGAAATGACATCAAGACACATGCTCAGTGATTCACCACTTAAGTCCAAAGTAGGATGTTTGTATTAGGTGGATCAGTTTTTCAAATCACAGCATCTGCTTGCTTGTACACATTTATTTATGATTCTTCCCTAGGGGAGTGTAGTAAGAGTCTGCTGAGTAATAGCCAGCTGTTGGAATTAGCAGATTGAGAAAGCGGTTATTTGTTCTGTGAAGGACTGTGAGAGCTGAGGCCAGGAGTAATGAAGATGAAACAGATTCCCAAAATATCTAAACACAAGTCAGGACGTATAAATTGCTTGCAGTGTTGACTGGTGAAGTCATCTCAGATGGGTTGCCTTGTCTGGAGTTCTTATTAAAGGTGAAACCTTCTCCAGTGCAACATCAAGTCTAGCAATCCAGAGCACAAGTAACACTGAAGATTTTCTTTCTCGGGACTCCAGGCTGCTGCTCAGCTCCTCAGGAATGCCATGTCCCTTTTGGCAGCCTGCCACTTTGGAATTTACACCCTCCTTAAAGGGAGGATGCCAAGAAGATGGAACCAGGCTCTTCACAGTGATGCCCAGCAATAGGAAAAGAGGCAACGGGCAGAAACCGGTGCATAGGAAGTTCCACCTGACCATGAGGAAGAACTTCTTCACTGTGTGGGTGACATGCAGTGAACGGTTTGCCTGGAGAGGGTGTGGAAAGTCCCTCACTGGAGATATTCCAGAATGATCTGGACACAATCCTGTGCCATGTGCTCTGGGATGACCCTGCTTGAGCAAGGAGGTTGGAGCAGATGACCCACCTGTTGTCCCTTCCAACCGGAACCATTCTGTAATTCTGAACCAGGGAAGGTGACCTGTTCCCTCGTTTCCAGGGCTTTTGCAATGCCTGGGCATGTGCCTTCACCGGCCATCGCAGCAGGTAAGTGCCTGTCAGTATTGGCAGTGTCCAGGAGCAGGGATGAAGTAGGAACAGGCTGGTACTGCTGCTGCCCTGCCACCAGTGCTTAGGCTGTTTCTGCTTCTGGGAGTGGTTGACTGGTACCTTCCATGAGCAATATACTCATTTAACACTGATCCTGTGCCTCCCCACCCATGCAAAAAAAAAGGTAAAAATAAGTGAAAATGCAACTTGAGGTGCCCCCTGGCACTTAAACGGGAATATAACTGATGACTGCCGTGAAAGCTATAGTTGGCTCTTATTTCCCTTTACAGGAAATGGTTGTCTCCTCTTCTGCAAGAACAAAAGTGTGAACACATAAGACTTTAAAGATTTTGGATGTCTTTCTGGGTTGCTTTTTCTGTTCCTCTGAACAGGAGATTAATGATTCTGATTAAAATATGTACAGAATTAATTGTTAAACATAATTTTCCTCAGATGAGCAAGGTCTTCCTGACTGGGAGTAACACAGCCATGTATTTTGATGGTATCTTGGAGTTGAGTGTAATTGTGCAGCGACAGAGTAATGACGGATATATCTTTATCAACCTGTTCCCTGCACTGTGTTTTTATCACTGCCATCTGCTCGGCCGAGAGTG
The DNA here is from genome assembly GCA_013397755.1 of Cnemophilus loriae. Taxonomy (NCBI): domain Eukaryota; kingdom Metazoa; phylum Chordata; class Aves; order Passeriformes; family Corvidae; genus Cnemophilus; species Cnemophilus loriae. Next base: position 695,763 of record VZTF01008543.1, on the reverse strand, counting down.
GCAGCTGCCAGGTCTCACAAATAGGGTTGTCATGTACTTTCATGTAGAACAACATATTGTTGTAATTTCCCTGATATTACTAGATGAAATAACTTTAAGTGAGATAAGGTGACATTTTGCATGGCACTTTGGAATGCCTCTCATTGTAGTGGGTATAGGACACACACTGTTCTTTCTGGAGCAAGCTATATCAGCACATCCAGTTCTACTTTCAGAAATCGCTGGAAAATACTTATTTTACAAAAACATTATGTAACATCCATCTGGGACATATGTGTCAGTGCTGAGACGCAACTGAGATAGTCAGTATTGCTTGCACATGTAGCCTTAGTTACCTTTGCTGGATGGAAATTATGTAAGTTAGACTATTTTAATTTTTTTTATATCAACTTGAATCCCTTTCATATTTGAAAATATGTTCAAACAGCTCCTTCAACATTAAAGAAAACATAAAATCTTTACAACTGTCATGAATGAATGTTTTAAAGTTGCTTAAAGAATCACCGGCAAAGGTATCAGCAAAAGCATGTTCAGTATAAAAGTGGAAGCATGAAAAAGTTTGTTGGCAAAGTTAACTCTACTGCTTGGTTTGAGAACTAGAAAAAGCAAACTAATATCTAAAATCAATCAATCTAAAACTAGTATCAACTCCAGAATTATCTGTGTGAAGGCTGGGGGGGTGGAGGGGAAAAAAGGGTAGGGGTAGGAAATGATAAGGAGAAAAAGGAATAAGGAAAACTCTCCTGCTGAGTCACAATGTTCAGAATGAACCTCCTTGCTAAACTGAGCTGGGGCTTGACCAACACTTTAGGCCCAAAGGTTTAACAGCTCTTAAATTTGACAACACTTAATGGACAGCTCAAGTAAAACAATTTAACAAAAGATTCATATAGAATTTACTGTAGTGCAACAGTAACTACCAGGCCTAATTTACTTACAAATCTGAACTTCTTAAGAATTTAAGAGAGCAACATTCGTAGTACATTTCATATAGCATATTCATATTTGCATGCACAGAGACGTACACACTATGTACAAGATATATATACCTGTGAAAAATTCCCCTCGAATTCAGTGAAAGATCCACATTGGATGCCTTTGCATCTTGCCAGCAGGCAAAGGGTTGAGCCTCGAGGAGTGGGGGCATCAGCCAAGGATCTGTCTTTTCATTCAGCAGTGGTTGTCTGAGTATAGCAAATGAGAATTCACTGGCTCTGAGTGGCCCCACTCAAAAGGAGGTCACTGGTCGCAGGCTGCTGCAGTCCAGGAGAGTTCGAAGGGTCTCGCTCAGGACCACTGTTTATAGGGTCGCGAGAGAGTGGGCTTCAGTCATGGTAATTTTTCATCCTGGCTGCAATTCGCGTCAGTAGCTTTCTTTGAAATTTCGATAACAAAAATGTTCCACTTGGGTTGTTATTCAGGCAAGAAAAATAAGTTTTCAGGGCTGTTCGTTAAAAACAGGAGCTCATTAGACAGCACCACTTCCTGGGAACAGACACTGTTTCTAATAAGCTCAAGAGGAGCTTGGCGCAGGTGCTGTTTGTCAAGGCCGAAGCCTAACCAGCATTTCTTGGATCATGGTGCGGCCCAAGAAGGAACGGAGCAGATATGCTACCACAAGAACAAACCCTTAAAACAATCTTTATAGCTGCAGGTGCAAGGAAAACTGAATTGGGATGTTTCTTATTGCTAATGAGCATTAATGAGAAACAGCCTTTCTCATAAGGCAAAGAACTCCGTTGTGATGAAGAAGGTAGAGTATATATTCCTGATTCGTCTATCATTTTCTTACTCAAGTACCATAGGATGTCAGCTTCTGAACAGCTGATTGGCAGCCTGAAGATCTGAGGCACAGAGACAGCTGGCTTCTAGTCAGCCTGTTTGGAACACTACTGCAGGTAGAAAGCCTTCCTGAAAAGGGTGTGGAAGGAAGTGAGGGCATGGGTCCTTTATGTTTTTCTGTTTTATCCGAATGGATGTGTAGCTTTGGCACTTCATTGCTAGTGAGGCAGAGGCCATTGGAATTGTGAACAGTGTTCTCCCAATGGCAAACAGAGGGCCAGGCCAAAGAAAAATCTCTTGGCATTTAGCTGATGTTGTACACTCTGGAAACATAAGCCTTACCTGTCATTCCATTAGTGCATTTCAAGAGCTGATGCAGGCTTCTGGCATTGTACTGATCTTGAGCACACACAAGATTCCCTTTTTATCCTAAGGGCTGGGACATGTCATTTTCATTAGCCACACTTTATATACATTTATGTACCTTGAGAGGAAGAATATATACACATATATATAAACATTTTTGCCTTCCTCCCAAGATTAAAAAGATCTCATTTGAAACTTGTGTTTGATTCATCCCCTGGACCAGGGCTATAAATGCTGCATGAATTTGTTTTCTGCTCTTAGTGTATTTAGAAGTGTACACATTTATCTGTGTTCCTACATCACATTCTTATTAATAAGCACACCATAATTGTTGGTTGTATTGCTTTTTGTTTCTGTGGATGTTTTTGAAAGATATTTTAAAGTCTTTGTTGGAGTTTGCATGTGCTTCAAAAATGAAATTTAGTCTGTGATTTTATTACCCTTTTTATTTAATTTATCTTAACTGTTGCTTTCAAGCTGTGAACCAGCTGTTGACTTTGAAAAAACATTGTTCAATTTGAAAGGAGCATTTTAAAGCTTAATGTAATGGCTGTAAGTAATCACTACAGCAATTATATTCTCTGGTGTTGTGCGTCACTATAGCAATATTGGAGGCTGTAAGAAAATGCAGGAAAGAAACCCATCAGGTTCATGTCTCAGTTTTGTCTGCAACGCCCAGCGTCTCTGTTCTGTGTAGCTTGGTGTTGCTGCTCGAATTGTGGCAGAAAATCAGAAGTTGCTCTCTGTTGTGGCTCCATGTTTGCCTGGCAGGAATCAGGGGCTCTTGGCTGTGCTCTCCTTGGACTGGGGATGGGTTTTGCTTTTTCCCATGTGGGCAGATGGTAGATATGCTGCTCTGCTGCCTCCTCCGGACTTGTTCTAAGATATTGTGTGGAACTTTGGGGTTGATTTTTCTTGAGCAGCTGTGTACCCACCTTGCCTCATGCCCATGATAGCAAAGCTCCTCACAAAGCATGCAGAAAGTCTGGCCAGGACGGGAGATCTTGGTGTCCTATAAGGTCAGGCCATGCTTCCACTGTGCTCTGGAAAGAGCAGTGACTTGCCATGGTAAGGAGAATTAATAGAAATGGGTGTATTTTCATGCACATTCTGAAAAGGAACATCCTCCATTAATTTGTGAGCAACTTTCCAGTTCAGGCAGGCTGGAGCTCCCAGGGAAGAGAATTTTCTGGATCACTGCAGTGAGGATAAAGGAAGAAGCATGCACTCTGCATCCCTTCATATTGTAATAGTCCATGAAAATGCTGTGCAGCTTCCTCCGCCCTGAAGAGTCTCTTCATAATGATTTTTAAAGGAATGTAATACACATCACTGTAGAAATGGACTAGATTTCCCAACAAGTCACCCAGCCATGCTTTACACATAGCTTGTGTTTGAGAACTGCGGACAACACTACTGCTCCAAAAAGGCAGTGCAGGACTTACGCTGTCTCTACTTTTCACAGAATTCCAGAATGACTGGGCTTGGATGGGGCCTCTTCAGATTATACAGTCCAACCCGCTGCTAAAGCAGGTCCACCTAGAGCAGGTATTTTTGCCAGTGTGTGTTGCAGAGCAGGTTCAAGTCACCTGCCAAGCTACCATCAGTTCCCATTAACAGCTCTGTGGAAAGACCCAGTAGGAAGCTTAGATTCAGCAATATACTAAACCTTCCCCAAATTTAATTTGTAACAAGATCCTTCAGAATACCTATCTAATGGCAGCAAGATCTGAGCTGATGCAGTATAGTGACAATAACAGGAAGGGCAAGTGTGCAGGGAGATGGGGGCATTGTGAGCTTGGTATGAATGGGAGACTAGGCTTACTACTGAGGCATAATTACAGATGTTTGGTTGCCATGGCTTTTAAGAAAGAATAGAATATGCATTTGGAAGTGGGTTTTGCGGTGGCACTTGTAGTAGGTGGTATTTGTGGTGATATGATTGGGGTGATCCTCTGCTAAGAGGTAGCTGAGCCTTGGCATGGGAACGTCCAGCTGGAACGTACGTTACTGTAAATGAAAAAATGAGATTCTCACAAGAACAAAGGCACAACTCTGTGTGTGTGCAGTGTGCATTTGTGGGACATCCCCAGCAAAAGGAGTTTCAGTGTAGTTTCCCATTTCTCCACCTGTGTGTAGTGCAGAGCAAAGCAAAAGCTACAGACCCAAGTGTGCTTCAGAGATCAAGCATGTCCCTTCTGGACAGAAGCTGGGCTGGTGACCACAGAGGTCACAAAGGGACAGAGACAGAATCCTCATTGTGACAAAGCCAATATGACATGTGAATTACACCAAATCTTGTATGTGTGTATGTATGTATAAATTAGACACTTAAAGGAAGTAACTGCTGGGATGGAGACAGACATGGAACAGCGTGTTCGGGAAAGTTAAAAGCTTAGCCAGTGTACCAAGGAATTTCTTAATGTAGCAGAATGAAATTCCTTTGGGTGCAGCAAATGAGACACATAAAGTGTAATGCCCTGTGAAATCGCAAAGAGCCACTTTCAACAGATGGAAAAAGCAACTTTAATACAAAACAAAAAATTGATAGACTCTGCCTTTGATAATCCAAGTACCAGCTTACACTTTACAGTATCCATTACTGGCTGTGAAGTGTATTTTGATTGTTAAATGCACTTGCTAGTTTGTCACTATATAGAATTTATAATGACAAATCCAATGTTCTGCTGTTTTCTTCACTATGAGGAACTAAACAAACTCTGTGACAAATGGCTCCCAAGTCACACATGCTGTTTCACTCTCCTGTCTGCTGCACCAGAGTGGCTGTTCTCAGTGTGGAACTGAACCTCTGGGTTTGAAGCTGGTTTTAGGAATCCCTGTGGTAGGGATGTCAGGAGGCATAAGGGGACACGTATGAAGAGCCCATTGCCAATGGCAGAGCTGTAGACTGGCACTCTGGAACCGGGGAGCTTTCCTGTGCCCTCAGAGGAGCAACATCATCATGTAAGTGGGATGTGAGTGCTCATCTTTCCTCACCACCTCTGACCGTCTTGCTATGTCCACAGAGGAGTGGGGCACCTCTCCCAGCTGTCCTGTGCTATGAGTGCCTGACCTGATGTAATCCAGTGTAGAGAACTAGGAAGTGATGAGGAGAAGGAAGAATAATCCTAATTTTGTGTAGACAGTCAAAGGTACAGAGGTGATTGTTAAGTAATGAATGAGACCTGGGATAGTAATAAATACTTTATATTGTGAAGCTGGCATAACACTGATTCATAAGAGTAAATAACATGTTAGGAGTTCTTAGAGAAGCAACAAAACATGTAACAGGGTTATGTCCTTACCTAAGTTCCCAGTGTTGTGCACCTTGAATACTCTATGCAGTGCTGTTCCCCCATTTCAGAAAGCAGAAATTGAACTAGAAAATGTTAGCCAAGGCAGGCAAATATAATAAAAGATCTGGAATGACTTCTTTATGAGGTGAGCTCTGCCTTGGAAAAGAGACAATTAAATGGAATATATGTGTATAAAAGTATAAAATCATGCTGAATAGGAAGGATGAGGAAGGAATGATTGTTCACTGCCTCTCTTGATGAAGGGGCTGGAGGTGGAGGGAAGGACATAAAAGTACATGAGTCAAAGAAAACACTATGCATACTGGAGCTGTGGAACTCCTTGTGTCAGGATGCTGTAGGTGCTAAAAGTTTCAAAAAATTGAAGCAAAAATTGTGGAATTGAAATCCATCTGTAAAAATTAAATGCCAAAGCCCCACCACATTCTGTCTTAGGAATTTTTCAAACTGTATGTACATCCCTGGAGATTGGGAACATGCTGCTATGTGCTTTTCTATTTCTTACCTTCTTCTCTAGACATTCTTCTTCTGTCTGTTGCCAGAAGCAGGATATTGAGCTGAATGGACTTTAGATTTGAAGCCATGTGGCTACTCTTACATGTCTATGTTACCCTCAACTTGAGACATTCCGGAGAAGAAGCTATATATGATGCAGATTCACACTTAGGGCCAGTATTTTCTACTGTTGCTTTCTTTACCTCTAAAATTTTCCTCTGGCTTATCAGAGATAACTGCAGCCCTAGGCAGTGGTGTGTTTAATTCTTGCAGTGAAAGTTGTATTGCCAGCAGTGGAAGTCAGGTCTAAGTGCTGTGTTGCATGGATGGGGATTGCCTGCACGGATGGGCAGACAAGGCCCTGATCCAGTGATGTTTTGGTGATTGATTGGGGTGAAGGAAGAAAGGGGAAGAAGAGGTTCAGTCAGCATCTAGGATCCATTCAGAGTTGTCTGTGAGATGGTCAGTTGAGGCCCTGGGAATGTTTATGTAGACTCCTGTGCAGTGGATGGTGATCGAAGGCCATGCACTTAAATGCCTGTGGAAGGGGCTGGCAGCCTGCTAGCATGGAGAAACCCAGATGGTCAGGAAGTTGTGGATAGATGGAAATTTGTATTGGGTTAAGCAGACACTCACTCCAGTCTCCACCATTCCCACTGCTTTGCACACTTGGTCGTTCACTGTGTAGCACAAAAGTCCTATGGGTGAGTTCAGGGCTGCCTCTCACTGCATGGCTGTGTTACTGTCAGGATGGAGCCAGCTCCCCAGCTTTTCTTCTGCAGGAATATTTCCATTTACATGCCACAGAAATAACTCCTGTGAATTTAATTAATCACAGTTTACATGGTAATAACCCATTTTTATGGGTAAATAATGTCTATCCCCTGCTGGAGTGGGGGTTCTGCTGGTTCCAACATTTGATTATTACATAATCTTCTTCCCATTAAATGATCAGAGTGAGACCAGAGGAAACTAACAGTAGTGGGAATAATTAGCAGCTGCCTTGTGTTTGGGGCATGGGCATACCTTCTTAATGCTAATTCAGAAGCTCATACAGTTAAGGAGAATGCAGGTTTTCTTGGTGCTGCCAAGCAAGTGCCACAGAATTGACAGTCGGCACTATGGTGCTGTGCAGAGAGGCCTGGCTAGGTCTTACTCACAAGGAGCTTTATTCCAGAGAAGTTCTGTGCAAACAAGGCTACTCAGCCCCTGGTACCTGCCTGAGTCCGGCCCTTTTCCTTGCTGCATGTCTGCTGAGAGCTGCATGGGAGGGTGCCTGGAAATGCTGGGTAACATGACTTTGTTCAGTTTCTTCTCCTATCAGGCAGGCTCAGTGCAGGTCCAGGCAGTCACAAATGTATCACTTTCTTGTGAGTGTGTAAGGAGTGTCATTGTCACCCAGTGCTTCTGACAGAGAAAGGTGAAGAGTCTTGCCCAGGGCTGCGCAGTGTGTCTGCAGCAGAGCAGAGTCAGGGCTGCAAGTCTGCTGCTAGGAGGGACCAGCCCCACACTCTGCTGCACACAGACAGGCCCTTCTGCTGAACAGTGGTTCAGGAGCCATCCTGCCAGCACAGGTCTGGCTGATGGCCTCTGGAGAGGTGATATGCCAGCCTGACTAGCAGCCACATATATGATCACAGCATGCATAAGGAGAGCTACTCTGAAGTGAGTGGTGTCTGTCTGGGAAGCGCTTGCTCAAGAGCACACTAGTTCCTGCACTCTGATTATCCTAAGCACCACTGTATTTTTCCTGATTTCTGTTTCCTTTTCCTCCCTTGACTTTGCTATTTTTGCTTTCTTTAACGTTGGATTCTCTGTTGCAATTACCATTTAAATCTGTAATGTTGCCGCCTGCCTGCCTGCCTCAACTTCTGACCACCTTTCGGGCCAGTGCTGCTAACAAGTCAAGGTACCTCACAACTGCAAGGTTCCTGCAGAAATAACTCCCTAAATAAATAACAGGCAAGTTGAATATTGGAAAAGAACTTTAAATAACCTCCGAATTCCTAGGGAACTGCATCTTATATCTCTGTTAGGGACAAATGGGTTCAACATAAGTAATGATCCTCTGAAATGAAAAATAAAGAAACATTGTTCATCAGCCTCTGTGGACTGGAATGAGAATAGACTTTGATGATAAAAGCAAAATGCAAAGATGTCCCTGGGTGGCAGATGAGAGCAAAAGAATTAAACATCATTGGACTATAAACACATAATCTCTGACATGTGCCACAGCTTGCCTCCAGATAGGTGCTTTGGATATGATTGCTCTAGCTTTTTTCTCTCATGCCATGGGAAGAAGCTAAAGGCCCTTTACTGTGACACCACTCCTGGAAGCTCTTTGTGGCACATGCCTGACCATGACTGTCCCAGATGGAGTTGCACCTTTCAAACACAGCCTTGTGCTGAATTCTAGCTTTTTAATGAAACATAACTAACTGGAATTCTCTCCATGACTTTCTGGTTTTCCCCATACTGATGTAGTGCTAAAATCCTCCTTGTTCCCATTTCAGGTGACTCATTGATGTTTTTATTTTGATTGCTATCTCCCTATTGTTTGATACTCACCCCTTTTCCCCTTCAGGAGTTTATGACTAGACAAGCCCCTTTTGGTTCTGGAAAACATATTCCTGTCAGTGGTTGGACGAATTGCTTTGTGTCTGGATGTTTTGCTTCCTGAGCTATAAAGTTCTCTCTCGCAATAGGACGGTGCCAGTGTTTTGAGTCTGTGACTGTGATAGAGCAGCAGAGCTCACTGTGGGGTGGGCGTGATGGCATGTGCTATCAAGGAATCCCCATTTATGTGCTGTCCACGGCATCAGGATGTGAAGCAGGGAGCATGGGTTTTGCTACATTTCATCTCCATCCAGCTGTTTGCTCCACCAGGTGCATGCACTGGGTGTTGTTGCTGCCACTAATGCAGCTCCTGCTCTTTTGTCTCCCTTTGCATTTCCTGAGTGCATGTTAGTCCTGAAGAAAGGCTTATTCTCTCTCCTTGAGCTTCAGCTAAAGACGAGCATGTTTAGTGCTGTAGAAAAGGCCCTTCCCTTTGAGAAGCTCTTTAGCTTTACTGAAATGAAATTCTTGATGTGCTTGTTTATGCAAAGCAGCCCATCATTCCCTGTGCAGGCTGTGCCTGGCTCCTGAGGAGGGCAGCATGGATTAGCTGATGCTCCTTGCCCGGAGTTCTGCTTTACATTCCAGCCATGTTTAAGGCAGAGCTAGTGAAATGTAAAACAGCATTGAAGGAATTGGTAGTAAAACTCTTGGCTCTGTGATGAGATGCCTGGGCTGAGCAGTGTGATCCCCACTCCTGTTCCTACAGGTGAATTTGCTTCTCGGTAGTGGTTGTGCTGCCCGCTGCAGACTGACACCAGTGTCTGGTACTGGGGGACCTGCCCACAGGCTGGTCCCACACCACTGCCCGGGGGAGAGCGCAGACACAGAAAAGCGGGTGCATGGAACCCCAGCGCCTCCCTCCCTTTGAAAGACTGACCCTGCATATTGGATGGACTTTGTGACTCCAGCATTGTGGACAGGTTGTTACTACTTGTTGAGGACTGATGGTGAACTCAGCCTCAGCTCTGTGGAATGTGCACAAAATAACAAAATGAAAACACTGATCGCTTACACGAAGGAACTTGCATGGTGGTGGGGTATGAAGTATGTTTTTCAGTAAGAGGAAGACACTGGGAGACCTAAGGAAGAGATTCCTTAGGTTCAAATCTGGGAACTTAAGTGCCTGACTCTCTTATAGGTGATGAATGAACAGCTTTTTCCTTGAAGCAGAAACCGGGATGGTCTTAAGCACACAAGAAGCCTGAAAATTCATGTGGAAATACTTGTGACAGACACATTAATACTAGATGAACTAATAAGGATTAATATTAGCAGGAATAATGCCACTGGATATCACAATGATTAGACTATTATAATAATGAGTTTTCCAGAGAGGATGATGACAGGTGATTTATATACTGTACAAGTATTTCTTCTGTGTATCCAGATGATAAGCAACTCTGGCACTTTGCTGCAAGAATTTGGGACTGCTCCTTATTGCTGAAGTTGTCCACTCTTCTAAATAGTTAGTTGGCCAAAAAGATCCCGGACAGGGAGGGAGGGCTGAGTAGACAAAAAGGGTGCTGGTGTCTCATTCTTTACCTGCTTGGGAAGAGCTGTTGTGAACCTAGCCCTGAGATGTTTTCGGGCCTCTCTGGGAAAAAGGAGAAGTCTGTCTGGGAAAAAGGAGAAGCATGATGCAGGGACAATTTTACAAGCACCACTGAGATGCAGTAATGTCATGAAGGTCTGACTGCTGTTCTATCACATGCTCTACCTTTCTGCTCTGTAGGAATCAGCTGCTGTTTTCTGCTCTGGTATTCAGAAGAAATATATCCAGTGGGATATAAACTTCTATTGCTATAGACAGTTTCACACAGTGTATATGTGTATGGTCTTTGGCTACAGCACGCTGTGGTCTAACAGAGCTAGTAGTCCCTGCATGTGTAACAGTGATTGCACAGCAAAATGAGAAACCTCAGATAGTAAGAAAAGGTAGTTGCAATTTTCCATGCATGGCATTTCATCCTTCTTCATTTTGTCTGTGACTTTGCTGTGCAGTGGCTGTAGTTGTTGCTGTCTAGGATGCAGAGTCACTTCTCCATAGATTTTCTACCATCTCTGTAGGCTGGCAGGAGATAAGGAGTTATGGTGAACCTGTGCAGAGCCTATTCTGCCAATGTACTGTCAAATTGTTCAGAAGAAGTTTCTATTTCTCTGGAACAGAAATCAGAGGCAGGGAAGCTACCTAGTAACTTGTTGAGGGTGACAAAATGATGCGTCATTTGAAACTCTCATGGTAGATATTGAGCTCATTCATTGATTTGTTGACAGAGTGACAGGGGCAGAAACAGCTCAAATTCTTTTTCCTCCTCTTTCTTTTTCAGAGATACCTGGATCCTTTCCAGAGACCCACTTCAGACTTCAGAGGCTATGTGGGTACCTACATCCCATTCGTAGACTTGTGAGTTAAAGACACAGCTTTCTACTTTTGATGCCCACCTTGGGGAAGGTAACACAATATCACCATTATTCTCAGTTTTATATTCACTTCTAAAATTAAGTCAAATGTTTAGTAATAACAATAATTATTTCCAATGCAACCTGGAAAAAGTGAAAATAAATTCAGAGCATTTTCAACACTGAATTTTCATTATGGGTTCCTGTAATGCTTCCCTCTTAATGGGTCTTGTTCTTCTTGCTGTGTTCTTTGCACAGTTAGGCTTGGGCAGCTAGTAAGTGGCAGAGTGCCAAAGGTACTGAGCAAGCTTTGTTCATCCCGCTTCCTGCAGAGGTTAAGTTTGAATAGGGAGTTAAAAAGCCAAGGCTGACACTGGGAAGGTCAGGCACACACAGCCCAGCTTAATGTGTTACCAGTGTTGTGCCAGAGAATGGGATTGCACACCATTGTATTGGGTTTGCGTAGCGAGGTTTTGGTAGCAGGGGATGATAACAGGGACTTCTGTGAGAAACTGCCAGAAGCTTCTCCCAAGTCCAACAGATTCAATGCCAACTAGCTACAGGCCACTGGCCAAGTCTGAGCCCAGCAGAGAGGGCACTAAGGCCTCTGGGATAACATATTTAAGAAAGAAAAAAAGTTATTACTCAGAGGTAATTGGAGGCAGAGAAGAGAGAATATATGAGAGGAACATCTCTGCAAATGCCAATGTCATTGCAGGAGTGTGGGGGGATGTGCCCCAGGTGGCAGAGTGGACATTTCCTTGCAGCCTGTGGTGAAAACCGTGGTGAGGCAGCTGTGCCCTGCAGCCCATGGAGGTCAGTGGGGGAGCAGAAATCCACCTGCAGCCCCTGGAGGAGACCATGCCAGAGCAGGTGGACGCCCAAAGAAGGCTGTGACACCGTGGGAAGCCTGTGCTGGAGCATGGTCCTGTGGAGAGAAGAGCCAGTGCTGGAACAGGTTTGCTGGCAGGACTCGTGACCCTGTAGGAGATCCAGACTGGAACAGGCTGTACTTGAATAGCTGACTCCCTGGAAAGGGACCCGTGCTGGAGCAGTTCATGAAGAGCTGCAGCCCAAGGACTCACACTGGAGAAGTCTGTGGAAGACTGTCTCCCTGTGAAGGACTCCCTGCTGGATCAGAGGAAGGAAGCAGTGGCAGAAACCATGTGGGATGAACTGGTCACAACCCCAATATCCCTGCACTGCTGAGGGGAGCAGGTGGAGAACTGGGAATAAAATTAAGCCCATGAAGGAGGGAGTGGTGGTGCGAAGGTATTTTTAGGATTTTTTTTGCTTCCCATTATTTGTTGCTCTGATTTTGATTGGTAATAGACTCAAGACGAGTGTTTTTTGCCTGTGACATTAATGGATGAGTGACCTCTCCTTGCCCATATATAAATTCATGAGCCTTTTGTTATAATTTCTGTCCCCTGTCTACTTGTGGAGGGGAGTGATGAAGCAGCTTAGGTGGGCACCTGGCCTCCAGCTGGGGTCAAACCACCACAACCAAATTTAGATACTTGAACATATTTTTATGGAAAATGGTGCTTCTGGGTTTTTTAAACAGAAGAGTCATGAAGAGTAGCTGGCAATCTACATTAAAGGAAGAGTGTTCTGTGCTATGTTGTCACCTGAATTCTTAAATATCCCAAAGGTTCTTCTGCAGATTTGCTCAGGTGACTGTGTCATCCTTACATACAGCTCTCAGGGTCTCTTGGCCAGGTCCTGAATGAAGGGAATGCAGGCCAGGCTTGCTTACTGATCACCTGCATTCTGAAGTTGCTCTATCTAATGCTTAAGTCATATAATTTTAAAACTGTGATTAGACTATGCAGTTGTCACACCGATAGGCAAATGTCAGTCTGGGAAGTGGCCTGGCAGCCAAGCAAGGCTTCTGTGAGGTGGTTATTCCCAGCAGAAGGACTATGACCTCAAGGTGTTCTGGAGAGGCACTGCTTGGGCTTGACAGGTGCTTGATATTGCCCTTTCAGAGAGATTCTGCATTTGCTTAACCTCCTTCCTAGTGCTTTCTGATCTGTACTGCTGTACTGCAGAACAAAATGCCTGATTCGGTTCTAGATTAACTTGGTCTCTCCTTCACAATGCAGCTTTACAAAGGATCTCTGTTGAGGAAATCAAATGAAGTGCCCTGACGGGTGCTAATGACATCTGGGAGCTCTGTATCATCTTGCTGAACCATGTTAGGTGTCTTGTCACCAGCTAAAGATCAAGATGCTGCATTCAGCTCATTTGTTTCAGAAGTGAAATAGAAATACATGAGCTCTTCCAAGGCCTTTTTGTGGCACCAGGACAGCTCCACAGTGAGCCACCCCACAGACAAGAGTGGGGCTAGCATGATTTACACCAGCTGTGAATCTGGTTCCCTGCACTCACTTTTTTTGTGCTCTGCACACTGGTAAGAGTAGCAATTTGAGCTTTTGCCAGGGAGTAAGTCAAACTTGGTAATTTTTCTCAATGTTGGATGAAGGAAGCAGCAGTACTACCTACAAGATGGAACTGGAAAGTTCAATAATTTTGCCACCAGAACCCTATTAACTGGAAAGGTGATAAAGTGATCTGTTAAGCAAGCACTTGTCGCGTCTGTCTTCTCTGCTGTCAGGCATGGACATTAGAGAGTGTTCATCCAGGAATAAGTTACATTTGTATCTCTCTGGTTTGTGCCCTGGGATGAGATGACAGTACGGCACAGCTGGACCAGCTGTGACAGTGACAATCTTTCTAGTTTGTTAGACTACCAAAAAGAGAAGGAAGGGCATGTACCTGTGCAGAGCTCTGCCTTTGGAGGCAAACAAAGGAATTTCTGCCTGCCAGAAAAATGCTTTCCCTGGTCAGGACCTGGATAGAGTTACTCCTTGGTCAGGATCTGGATAGAGTTCTGGCTTCACTTCTCTGCATGGATTCATATCTTCTTCCAGATAGTCAGCTACATCCAATGTCTCTGGGAGCAATTTTGGCAGCCTGTTTGCATAGCCTGGCTCAGTTCCTGAATTGCCAGCAGTTGTCCAGGTGCCTAGGGACCCAGAGAGGAGGGGTTCTGCAGCCATCAGAGCAGGTCAGGACCATGTGAGCAAGGCAACCACATGCAGTTCTGAATAGACAGAGGCAATAAAGGCCACGGCTCTGGTCATAATGGTGGAGTGAGGCTGGGAGGCACAATGAGACATCCAGGCAGTGGACAGTGAGTGTCTTTGTGCAATTGCCTTGTGCCTCCAAAGAGCTTCTTCTCTTCCCTAACTGCTGACGCTTTCACACGCCCTCAGCCCCCAATCCTTGCATCTGCCCTTGCTGGCCTTTTGTTCTTGTTCTCTTTTTCAGCTCATCACTCTTTCTGTTCTGTCTCTTGATCTTGCCATGTAAAACACTGTCTGTAGGTAATAAAGTCAGTGAAATTTCTACTCAGATGTAACATGTCAGACCAACCAGTGGAGCCTGAGCAAGGCAGAGGTGGCTATAATTAGCACCTCTTATGGAAGTGTGGAAAGGTACTCTCCCTGCACAGCAGCACAAGGGCAGACCCTGCCTGGACATGCTGGTCCCTGCGCTCGGCTTGCCTTGCAGGAGCCACAGTTTTGTTGGTGGCACACCTTCCTCTGTAAGGATTGGCAGGGTTGCAGCATTAGTTTGGTGTCAGCTGCTGTGTAAGCCAGACTGTGCTGCAGGATGCTCCCAGGTACCCCTGGGCATGGGCTGAGCTTAGCAGCTTCAGCCTTCCACCTTTCAGAATCAAACTAATCTTGTCCTATATGCTCCAGGCAGACTATTTCCAGTGCATTCAGACCCATGTGACTTTTTAGGCTGAAGACCTTGGTCTATTTTCTGTCATTATTTTCTAGTAAGTTTTTTCACAGTTACAGCATTATGCTAAGGTGATTAAAGGAAATATTGATTTCATTCTGATACAGAAGCTTTGAAAATTTATTAACCATTAACATTCATGTACAATCAAAACATAATGTTTTTCCTATTAGTCAGATGATCAGAGTTGTTAATTTGACTTTCCCGAAACAACTGCCAGTGGCATAAATGGACCATTAACTAAATACATTAATGCAATTTGTTTCAGTGTAATTAGAGACCTGTAAGGTACATTTTAGCAAGTTGAAAGTGTTAATATAGGCGCACACATTTGCAGTCCTCATTGAAAACTTTCATGACAATGTCCCAGTTAACAATCTGTTCAGACCCAGATCTCATAAAAAGGCAGGAGAGAGCTCTGAGGCACTTCCAGGTGTTCTGCTTAGTCAGGTCTGGAAACCATGGTTTGAATGAATATTGGTCTCCAGAATGCCAGTGACACAGGGCACAGATACAATTACTCAGAGGCCTAGATGCAGGAGTTGCCTAAAACATACCGTATGCCTGAGTTCAGGGTGAAACTTCAAAAACAGATTGTCAGAATATGGCATCTGAAGACCCCAGTGCTCAATTTCCCAGAGCTATTCTCAGTGCAGAGGCCAGCACATACATTGCATCACCCTTCTGCTCTCAGAGCCCTTGCATTCACAGTCAGTGCCTCACTGAAGCCTGTGGAATGTCATCTTACACTCTTTCCAATGTTTACCAACAGGGAATTTCCAGTCTTGGTGTGGACTGGTTGCCTTTCTTTTCTGTTAGCTGTAGACTTACAATGAGATGTTCTTACTTTAAATATGGTGCAATGACATCAATAGTAATAATTACTGCGTGCATCAAAGCTTTGGAGATTAGCCATGGATCATGCACTTAAATGGCAAATGGTTATAATAGCTCTGTACATGAAACATCAAAGTATGAGGAAATGTTGCTCTGTTATAAAAAATACATCAGAATGATCATTCCACTCCTAGCAAAGTGCAGAACTGTAAACGTGCATGGAACAAATACAACACATTTCATACTCATTTGAGTGTTTCAAGTATGGGAAAAATTGATTCCACAGCTCCAATTACCAATCCACATCAAGTGAAGACTGTATGGAAAGTATGAGATTTTGCACAATATTAGGCTTAAGTTGACTCCTCCTTTTGAACATGTATTTGTAATTAGGGCCTAGAAGAGCAAGAAGCAATATTTGGGGTTTTAATTTTTTATATGCTCCCTGGCAGAGAGAGAAGTGGCTGAGATTGCATAAAATTCTCAAACCCATGATGTTTCAAGTATCCTTTTGCTGAATCGAAATGGCTCTCTCGTAGATTAAAGGAATTGCACTGTATTTTTCTTTGGTAGGAGAAAAGTATTCCAAGCAGAGCGAAGCATGGGCTCTCTCTGCTGAGCCTAGGGACAGCTGCTGAAATAAAAAAATGCAGAACAGTCACGAGAACAACAGAACCTCTGAACTCAGCAGCTGAAATTCCCAATTACAGACATGCTGCTGTTTCTCCTGCCTCATCACAGCTGTTTTGCTTGATCACTCACCCAGCCCCAGTGGGATGAACAGTGTGAGGATGTGGTGCCACATGTCATCCCACAGACAAATCAAAGGCCCAGCCAAGCCTGTGCCTCAGCCATGAGGCTGGAGAAAATCAGAGGCCCTCATTAAAGTTTCAGAAAAACCTAACTGGTATGAGGACAGCATTCAGAAATGTATTTGGGGGAAAACAAATATTGTTTTAACTTTGTTAATAATTTATGTGTTGCCAGCAGAGATCCTCCTAGCGTTAAGGGAATTGAAAATTAAAGGCACAAAGACACTACTTTAAGAAAACATGTTGATAAATAATTAATATGGTATAGACCTACTGGAATCTGAAGACTGTAGGTTTTAGCTGTCAAACTTATGCTTTCTAATAGCACAGTTTCTCCCAGAATGAGAGCATGGTCATTTTTGGTTTATATCGACAAAAGCTCGAGTTGTTTTTAGGCTAAGCTGGAATAATTCACTGGCTTCTGTCAGTATCTTGTGCCAAGCCCTTGGGATCCTAAGCAGAATACACCCAAAGATCATGGCTTGCTTAAATCAAGATGGATGAAAGATTGCTGATTATTTAGAAAACAGAACAGACTATGCCTTTTTCTGGGAAGCTCCTGTTTATCAGGGTCAGACTGGATCAGAATAAAAAGCACTGGTGGAAGAAGAAACTCTGGCATTCCCTGTTTAGCAATGTAATTTATAAATATCTGAGAGAGGTGCCTTGGGATATGTAATCCCCGGAAACAGCTACTGCTTTAGTTTGTGTATCTCCAGAGAGAGGCATTTTCAATGGTGAGGCAAATCTTGGGGACCGCTCTGAAAAATCCATGGCTGGCACTTCCCCATAGCATTCTACCTGATGGGGGTCTTAAGGACAAGAAACAGTGCAGCTCAGCATTGCACAGAATACAAGCTCATCATTATGACCAAAGAAAGGATGGACACAGAATGTGCTAAGGGAAGTAAATATGGAATTTCTGCATTTGTCTCCAAAGCAGCTCTAGCACTGCTGTGAGCAGAGCCTGCCAAGCAGCATTCTGTGACATCGCTGAAGGGTTCAGCTGGTGCACAGTTCTTGACAGGGAGAGACACTATCATTTCAAAGCCATATACTGAGCACCATGTTAACTAACAGAGCTGCTGCCGTCTCTGAAGGTCTGTGTCTTGCTGAAGGGCCTGAGGGCTCTTAAAACTCCCAGTTTATCTCACTCCACTCCGATATTTTAGTATTGGTATAATAAAGCAGCTAGTAAGTCAGCCATAATTTCTGGCAGGCCTTCCAATTTAAGAAGCCGCACAAGAGCATCCATAGAACTATAGGTATCCTTTAATTCCTTTAAATAAAGCAAAAGTGAATGCTGCTTCTTCATTAGAAGATCTTTAATGTAAAAGATTTGTTGATATTGATGGAATTCCTAAACACCCTTTATTTACTACAGCAAAGTTAATAATTAAGGAGAAGAGAGAATATCCATGAATGCTGAAAAATAATTCCTGCCTTAGTTCCAAGGAAAACTCCCATGTAAACTGAGAACATAAGAGTTACTAACTAGAAGTATAAAGGGGAGTTTTTTCCATTCTGAATAAAGTAAACGCAGTGGTGAGGCACTGGCAAGTGCAGACTGTGCAGACTATGCAGACTGCAGCTGTGTGTGTTCTGGCTTGGGTGAGTGCCCCTTTCACTGTCCCTGGTGCACTAGTGGCACCCATGGTACCTGCCCCACAGCCAGCAGGAGCTCTCTTTCCTGCTTGCTGCTGTGGCTGCTGGCAGCACTCAGGCCTTTGTTGAAACTGGAATGTAAAGCTCGTGGACTGGCAGTCCTGGGAAGGTTGGGCCTGACATGCCAGAGGAAGAGCTGTGGAAAATTGCCTCTTGCCCACAGTCATTCCCCCAAAGGAGAATCTGTTGGTGTCAGTATGGTTCCTTCCTCTGACTGCGGCTGGTGGCAATGGGCAGGGTGGGTGTGAGTGCTGTGCAGGAGCTGCTCCTGGGCAGCCCCAAGAGCCCCTCATTGTGAGTGCCATGAAGGCCAGAGCTGGTATCCTGCAGGGAATCGCCCCCTGCAAGGCTGCATCTTCCCTCATTTGGTCTTCCCTATCCCACTGCTGTGGCTGCAGCCACTCGTCCTTCTTCAACGTGTCCTTGCTTGCACCTCTCTGTCCCTCTGCTGCCACAGATGCCCTGCTCTGCCCTGCCTTCGTCCCACTGTCCCTGCCCTGCCCTCTGCCTGCCCCAACTGCCACAATTGCCTCTGCTGTGTCTTGCTTTCCTGTGTAGAGACACCATCTCCCAGTCCTGCTGCTGACTGGTGGGATAAGCATGCCTGCCGGACAGCCCTATTGTTAGTTAAAGATGCTAACTCTGGGAGCTCCATCCCCATTAGGCAAAGCTGAGAATCTGCCTGATTTAACAAGGCAAGGAAACAAGCTAGTCAGAGTTATCGTAATCTGAAGCATATTCTAGAAGTGATTAGCTGCCTAAATTTACTCTGTAATTATCTGTGCTGAGTGGTTTCTGCACATCATTGCCCGTTTTTCTGAGTGTTTTTATCTAAGTTGATAATGGAAAATGAATAAAGCCTTAGTTCCACTCTGATTTTGACACTTGTGCCAGAAAATATCTGAAGATGAATATTTTTGTGTTCACAGTAGTTAGATTAATATTTAATTTGTTGGCATCCAGCAACCTGATTAGTTTTCCCTAATATGACTCCACTTTGTAATTACAGGAACCAGCTCCTCCTGGGGAGGAGGATGCGTGGGGTAAGAGGCTCAGAGACCATCCTGACATCACTGCAACCATGATTTCACCAGGATAATGCACTGCAAGGTTATTGTCATCTGAAATCTCTACTCCTGGAAAGAGGTATAGGTACAAAAGATATACTCTGTATCTTCTGAGGACAGAGAAGATCTGCCCTTGATTGTGTTTAAACTGAAGTGGGAACAAGGTGCAGCTGTGTCAAGTCCAGGGGAATGAGTGACCCTTGCCTGCTGCTGCAGGCCAAGCCTTCTTTGATGACGTAGCCTACCTGGTGCTGCAGGTGTAGGGGGCATGCGACAGCACTGCAGGAGGATGGGCAGAGCTAACTGAGACACAGGGACTTCCCTTGCTGGGCATCCTCTGTTGAGCTTGGGGAGTGCTGCTGTTGGGTCCTGGCAGTGACAAGGTGTGGAAGGACCCTCAGCACCACCGTGGGAGCAATTGGAGAGAAAGCTCCTTGAGGCACGGGAGGCTGGCTGACTTAGGGCCTCTCTTTGGCCACAGCCATTAGCAGATGCTTGTGAAAAGCCTGTAGCAGATAAGGTGAGGAGTACCTGAGATCATGATCAGAGCCCTTCTGGAGCAGCGTCTGTGTTCGACCACTGCTCTGAACTAGCAGGTGGGGTTGTGCTCCAGGAATGTCTCTGAATCCTGTTGAAATCCTGAGTACATCTGGGCTCCACAGCATTCCAGGTAAAGAGCCACAAGTGATCCTGGAGTCCCACTGGCCTTCCTCTGTCAGCCTGGTAGCAAATAATTTCCCTGGCACCTTGTGATTCCTATGCTATGAAAATGGGCTAGTGAATATTTGGTGTGTGTTGGTGATCCCACCAGCTGGGGACAGTCCTGCCTTTCTGATTGCAGTTGTAGGCGAGCTGTCCACTTCCATTTGGCTGGATCCTCCGGGTTTGGGCAGGGGAATCAGTCTGCTCTTGGAGACACAGATGCAAATTCATATCCTTTGTTTCTAGGATCACCTAATGCTTTCTTCACAAATGGGACTATCACCTGCGATTCAGTCCTTCAAGTGATTGAGCCTTCCCTATTTGCTCAGAGAGCAACCATGGCTCAGAATCAAATGCAGCCTTTAGAATTAACCCATCTGTAATGGCCAGTAAGTCTGGATTCTCCTGACCAGCCACGCATAGTAGCATCTCAGTGCCATATTCATCTTGTACTGTCAGTTTTACCCAGCTCCTAAGCACTCAGGAACAGCAGCACTGTCAGGGTGTTGTTATTCATTTGTTTTTACCCACTTGAAGTATATATTGTTGTCATAATCCGGCACTTTGCACTGGGAGCAAACTCCCCATGTGGACAGGGATTAGGGCCATTTTTCAAATGCTGTTGACTGTTAATTTGTACACTGTGTGAAGGGAAAAGGTCTTGTTAGAACTCCATTGCGAACATTACTTCACCAGAGCATAGTGGGCATTTGCTTCTGATAGCCGGGGAACAAATGGGTGTTTGTGACAGGCACTCTGAGCGTAACCTCTATGGTAGTATGTGCTCAGCGCTGCGTGCACAGTTCTCATTAGTGCACCCAAAGCTGATCTGGTGAACATCATCCAAATCCACTTGTTCAGCATCTGACTGTCTAATAGCTGCTGGCTGCTCAGCCTCCATCCCACATTACAGTCCTCCAGAACTGTGCCAAAACCTGATCAGTGGGAAGTTCAGGTGGTTTTTTTAGCTGCAGTACGCTTCTGGCTGGGGAAGAAAAGAGATTGATGATACTGAAGAGTTCATAGTTCAGCCAGCAGCTCCCACAAGCTGACTGTCCTGTTTGCTTCCACACTATAGCAGTAAGTGGAATGGCTACTACTGCTGGGCCATCCTGAGCTGTGATGGGTCTTTGGTCTTCCTTCACAAAATGCAGGAAAATAAAAAAGGAAAATTAGTCTCTCAGGGGCAAACGAATCAAACCAGCAACCTCTGCTACATCTCATGGCCTGCTTAAACACAGGTCTGGACTGGAACATTTGCTGCAACCATTTAGTGACCCATGATTGTCCCAGATTCATCTTATGAACTGGAAAAAGCAATTTGTCTGCCCACATGTCCTGAAGTACTGATATTTGTTAAATCCACTGCTTTGAAAGCCCTAGATTTGAGCTACTGGATATGCAGAGAGAGAAGCAAATAAAGCTGGCTGTGATATGTGTGTTTCATCTGGGTAATATCCTGGTAAGGCCGGATTTATTACCTTTATGTCTTATGGCCAGGCAAACCTCATGGGGTCAGTCATAATGTAGAATGAGGCAGGAGAAGAGTTTGAGAAAGGAGATCCAGAAATCCTCTTTGCTGGTAGTAGTCTCTTGGTTTTTCCTTTTCAGAGTTTCTGCTTCAGGCCATGCTGTCAGGTGCACCATCTGTCTGGCACTTCATCCCTCTGTTTTGGTGCCAGGCTGCTGCCCACTGCCCTTGGCACTGCAGGGAGCCCTGCTGCCTTGACTCTGGGGTGCCAGCGTGATGCCTGTGGTGCCCATGGCTGCCGAGGGTGACCACAGCACTCACCCTTGTGCTCTGTTCTCCTTTTCAGAATATAACCTTCCTTATCTGAATATTGATTACAGTAAAAAACACAGGCTGATACCAAGTTATCAGTGGCAGGAACTATGCAAGTGTCACCAGTGAACCGGGGCTAATAGTAAAAGAAGACAAACACAAGGTACACAGAGGGTGTTTAAAACCACAATACCTAAGGCTATTTCTAAATTTAAAAAAAAAATTCCCACTGAAATTGCAAAATTATGCATTTCATTGTGTAAATTCTGCCCAACTGGCAGTGCCTAAAGAACTATGACATTATCTGCTGGCTTCAGGGAGTTTGGTGGGGTGAGCAGAGTGGTAGAGCTTTGGTATCCCTGCTCGGTCTGGCAAGGTCTTTGGGACAGTGGGTGGGGAGGGGGCCCTGCACCTCTGTGTCTGTCTGCCCACTGGCCTTGGTGCCCTGTGCTGGCCTCAGTGCTGCTGCATGGGGCAGACACAGGAGCGACTAGCGCAGTGTGCAGGTCAGTAGCTGCTTCCTGGCTGCCGTCCTGTCATGTTAGTCCTTCATGTTTGAAGTAGGGAAAGAAACTGGAGCACATGAGGATCAAAAGCTTTGTGACATCCAGTGCCTTTTGTGGGGAGCTTGGAGTGAAATCACAGAAATCTTCCAGAAGATTGGTTCATTTTTAATGATCTAGGACTATAATTTGTCTGTTTAATTCAACCTGAGTGACATAATAGCTTCCATTTCGACTTATTACCAGCAGAGCAGTCAGTCAGTTGGAAGCAGACCTAGGGCAGGGCATTTTGTCATTATTTTAAATTTTCTCTATCTGACAAATTTGAAGGCCTTGAAGAGACTGAAGCCATTGTAAAGGATAGAGCATAAGAGAATAGGTCACACAGTGTGTTAAAGAATGAAAATTGATTCATTCTTTCCTCTGTTGAATAAGCAGCTGTACTTTAGCCCCTGTGATCCATGAAATAAGCTGTCAGAGAAATAGGAAATGTGCCACCTTTGAACTTCACTCATTGGTTCTGTTCTGATCCAAGGTGCAATATTAAAATGCAGTATGGTTGGTGAAGAATGTGCAGCAGTGACAGCAGCTAGGCCCAGCTTGTTTACCAGTTGTCTGGGCTGTTTGTAATTAAGTTATTCAGTGCTTTACAATGCTGGGACTCATTTACTTAGGTCATGTGGTCAGAGCCAGCTAACAGGAGAAATTTTGCAAAACCAACATTTGTTAGCTTTAAATAAAATCAAAGGCTGCAGAAGAGGCTCACAGTTCTATAATTTTATTCCCTTTAATCTGGACAAATAATTTGCAGGAATTCAGAAAATCTTACAGTAATCAGTGTAAGAATGGGTAGCAGAGAATTCTAGAATTTGGAATTATTAGCTGGAGCATGTCAGGCCAATTAATGCCTGCAACTTAGATAGACCTAGTTGTGAAATTAAATGGAGGACATTCCCATTATTCCCTAAAAATGACACCTGGTTTCATTTCTTGTAACAGAACACACCTTCCTTTACACACCTACTCCCAAGTTAAAAAATTAACCTTGTTATGCTGTCATCAAGTAGCATCCAGAGGACTGCCTGCAACTATGATTTGCTATGTTAAGTCTGTTTTATCCATGCTGAACTGTCTTTTGCTTCTTTGGCGAGTTCTTAAAAGTTTTATTAACTAAAACATCATTTTTACTGCCTTTGCTTTATTTGCCTTAAAATTGTGATTCATAAAGATGGATCTTTATAATTAAGGTAGAAATGAGAAATAACCCCCTATATATAATTTAAAAATGTTGAAATTACAGACACTATCTAACTTCTGTTTTAAATCACAGGAACAAACTGTTCCCCATTAGCAGCCCTAATTAAATCCATTTTTCTGTGAGTCTTTGGCAAATTCCATTTTAGTAAAGCTGTATTAAACTCTCTTTTATTTCCTCTTGCTTTCCAGAATTCTCTGTTTGAGATGAATAATGGGTTGAATATGGTATGTGATGGCTCCGTAGACTCCAAAGATGTAACATGAACAAATACATTGTTCTGGGGAGTTGGTATAGGAACACTGCTGAGGATTTAGAAGCATTCTAACTACCAGACAGGCAGGAGCAGGACCATCCTGGCCTGTGAGGTTTATATGTGATGCAAGAATGGGCAAACATTTGTGTAGCAAAGAGGCTGTGAAAAGGTGAAGTAGGCTTGGAGAAGGGGAGGAGAGGGAGCATGCTAAAGCAAGCAGCATGCTCTTCATCCCGACACAGCACGTTGGGGTGTTGCACTCCTGAGGTCTGGGATACCACCAGCTGTGTCCTGCTGATGTTGTCCTAGGCCTTGGGTGAGGAATAAGCAGTTGCAGAGGAGTGGAGAGAACTTCCGGAGGTTATCCAGCTCTGCTTTTCCTCAGTACGTGCCATCACATGGAGATGTGTTTTCTGCAAGGCTTTGCGTGTGGCCTGTAGCATCTGTCTGGGTTGTTCTGTTGAACCTGCCTAGACCTGTTTCTGCACACAGATCAGAATCTGGCCTGGGTCACTAGTCCTGCGTACAGACAATTTTGTTAGGGTGATGCTCCCTGGTGACGTGACTGGGCAAGCAGTGCAAACACCAGAGAACCCACTTGAAACAGCCACTCATTTTGCAGTCCCTGTGCTTGAAGATTAACGTACTCCCCAAAACCTGCCTCAGCGCCAGAGCAACGGGCTCTGTCCTGTCCTCCAGCATCTCCATCACTCCTTAACTGCAATGATTGGCTTCAGCCTTCGATTTCCTCTGTGGAGCATATTGGAAAGAGAGAGGCTGAGCTGTGAACATTAATAACAATGAATAATAACAGCACGAGTTCTACAAGCTTTAACAATCAAATGAATCAACAACCAGGAGGGTTTCATTAATAAATATTTGCTGGAGTTAGATGACAAGAGAGCTAGTGCCAAAGGTGTGTGTATCAGTTAAAGGCACTTATCCAGTGTGGTCACTTCTTAGCCCCATTGTTTACCTGATGGGTTTCATGCTCTTCTCCATGACCTGCTGCAGAGGTGGCAGGGGCCAGGAGGAGGAGAGGAATAGGTGGAGTGGACTGCATCGTCCTGTGTTGGGGTTACATGGCAAGGTTTTGGCAGCGGAGGGACTGCGAGGGTGGCTTCTATGAGAAGATGCCAGAAACTGCCCCCGTGTTGGACGGAGACAATTCTGCCATTATACTTACAGATAGAAGTAGATTCCTCATGACTCAGGGCAAAAATATTCCCCTTCCAAAGCCAGCAAAGTAAAAGCTGGGAAAGACCTCTTAGATGACAGTATTTTTCCCTCAGGACCAAGTGAGAGTTGCAGGGTAGGGCAATCTGGCTTGTCTTATGCAGCTTTCTCTTTAGATGAGCTGAACCTGGGATGGTTTATAACCTTTTATACAGAGCAAATTCTTGTGCCAAGAGGAGCATCCCTGGTCATTATGCTTTTACTACAGCAATAGCAAAAGGAAACGCAGGCTTTCATCAGTCTGGTTTGAAGTCCAGTCTAGAGAAATCGTAATTTAGCTAGGGAGAGTTTGAGGGCCAACTACCAATGTGTTCATTCATTTCAGGAAAAGAGAAGGACAGCTTCTGTAATTATGATTAAAGGAACTATTAATGTCTTGTTCAGGTATTCCTGTTACCACAAAAGCGGTACTTTTCTCTCTTTGGAATTTGCAGCAAATGTGTCATCTGCCTTTGTTGTGTGGGCTGCTTGAAGTCAATTTTGTGAGCCTCCATGTTTTCAATAGTAAACATGTTTTTGCTAGAAGCCTTGCCCCAAGGCACATGATGGTTATGGAAAGGACAATTGGTTTCAAGAGAAATCACAGAGTTCAAGGGTAAGACAGAAGTCACTACAGTCACAAGGAGTAAAACTGGGAGTTGTGCTGAGAATCTATGCAAGAATTAGGCTCCCTGTCAGGAAAAGATGCTTTTCTTATAAAGGCATGAGGGTTTACCTCAAAGACAAGGACTGTGAAGCTCATTCCAGCCTGTCGTCTCATTGTTTCCTGCTGCTTTTATGTATTCAACGGCCTCTGCTCCGCTCTCTGAACCTGCACCACGCTGCCATGCCTGGCATGTAGGAGTTTTCATCAGGCTCTACAGCACAGGCTGATTGCACAGCACACTGCAGATGCTTGTGCTGAGCAGGCTTTAGCATGGCTGGTTTGGCCAGGGCAAGCATGTTACAGTGCTGGGCTACCCCTGGGTGAGCGTGGAGAATATATAGTAACAGACCTAAGCCCTTTGCGTACCTGTGTCCATGACGAATTATGAGCATGTCTGGCACCTGCACAGCCTGGCACCTGCTGGTTTCACACTACAGGATGAGTGCAGATTGGCACTTGCTTTCTGACAAGGTATTTTCTCTTACTACTTGTTGCCTATCATCTTGAATCTGTGTTTTGGTAGGCCTGTTGCCAAATTCCACTGAATACTCCACTTGGCATCCGAAATGTCTTTATAAAGAGGACAGGATGCTTGGCAGCCTCATAGCTCTCTATCTTATTCCTCTGTAGCTGCTGAGCCTCTTTGCCTTTCCAGGTTTCAGAGACTATGGAGAGGTGCTGTAGAAAAACTTGTAAAGTCCCATGTGATGGTTTGTCTTTGTAGACGTGCTGTTCCTGAGGTGCAAAGAACAGCCAGTGGTCTCATTTTTGTCCTTGATCAGACATGGCTGTCCTTATTTCTTGAGGACCACCGGGACCCCTTCAAATTGCTCCTTTAAGTCAAGTCCACCTGACAGTTGATACTCAAACAGCTTATACAAGATGAAAGTGCTTCTCCTGTGGTAAAGCTCTGGCCACTGCCATTTGAGTGCCATGGTGGCAGATGGACTCAGCATGTGCAAGGGCACTGTGCCTACAGCACTGTCAGCTTGGGTTTTGTTGTTTTAGCTCTGCAGTTGCTCGGACGTCACAGGCTTCACAGCTAGGTGCACTTACCCAGGTAGATCTGTGATCAGAAAATCCATGAATGCTCCTGGTGTGTGCCCTACAGCAGCAGAAATTCCAAGCTCTGGATGAAGCCAATTTGCAGAGTGCTGACCAGTCACTGCCATTAGGCCTTCTTGCTCTACTTCCCTGATGGGTCAGGCTGTGAGGTGCATGTCCAGGCTGGGTGCAACAACAGTGGTTTACACTGTGTCTGAGGCTCTGCGGCAGGTTGGATGGAGAGGATATCCCTGCTCTGTCCCTCCCTAATCTACCAGTTGCATACAGCTCTTCTTCCTGTTTCAGGTGTGGGTAACTCGATCCCACAACAACACTAATGCTGTAAAGGCTGACAGATTGCCAAAATTGTTATGTAAATGAAGTAATAGTAATAATAGTAATAATTTATGAATTCAACTAGAAATACAGCCTGTTCAGTCTGTTCTGGAACTTGCATTTGCTCTTCTGCTGTGATGAGCTGGTACCAGGATTACCATTACCATTGGCCCTGTGGTGTGCCGTGAAGGACAATTCCAAGGGCTCTAAGGGCAGGTCATAGCCCTGCTGCTCTGGCACTGTACAGGCTGTGTTCCCAACATATCTGGGCACATACTGCTGTATTGTGTTGGTGGGTCTGTTATGTCTTGCTCTAGCAGCAGTCTGTTGGGTTTCACTCTTCACATACACTCTATTTTGTAATCTTCTCAAGATCAGTGTAAGGAGATGTTCACTCTTTTTCCAGGGCATACGTGGAGTCTTGACAGATATAGACCCTGCGCATCTCTCTCACAGGAGATCACTGGGGAAGGCCAAGGCTGTTCCTGGCTCACAAGAATACAGTCATGGAGCAGCCCTGGAATCTATAGTTTCAGTTAAAAGTGACCAATGCAGATATGAATTATTAAATCTACTAGCGTGGGGCTGCCATAATGAAGTGTCACATTCTTCACAAAATGAATTCCTATTAAAAAATCCTAAGATTAAAAGCAGATGAGATTCTAAAATGATGGGAACTGAGAGGAATGAGAGAACAGAGTATTGATCACCCACACCAGTCATGTCTGTTTCTATTTAGAAATGGGAAAAACAGATTAATGAATTAATGATTCAGTGTTAAAAGGGGGCCTAGAGGGAGCAAGTCCGTGTAAGTCATGTGACTCGGCACCATCAGGAGCTGGTAAGAAAGTGGCAGTGGGAGAGGGGCAAGAAGATGGCAGTGGGAGAAGGGCAGAGTGGCAGTGGTTACAAAGCCCCAGCATAGATAGGACAGGGGGAGGATGGATCAGGTCTTAGCTTGTTCATTATTTGTCTAGGCACATGCAGATGTAATTCTGGCAGTAGATTTCCCTAGGATTGTTGCCAAGGGGCATGTGCTTCCAGGCAGGGAGCTTAGGTTTGATTCCTGGTACTGATTGAATGTATGGCCTTGGGAAAGTTATGACCTCTGTGTGGATCATTTTATCAAAAACCAAAATGGGCACAAGGAAAATGATCCATTTATATACCCACTAGAAATCTAAATTCAAGTAGAAAGGCAGTCAAGAGATTCTGAGAGGAAATGTAGAAAATATTTGAGAATTCAGCGTGTAAGTCATGGAGGGCATTTCGAAAAATCCAAATGAAAATCTCCCATATGGCATAGAACCACAGCACTTGTTTGCTACCAGCATTGACATATCAGGTGTATAAAAGGACATTCTGAGTTAGCTGTGCAGATTGTTGTCACCTGGGAACTGGTCCATCTTCCGTGTCGTCCGTGTCCTGGGGTGATAGAACCATCTCAAAGGTTGTACTTGATGTAGGGTGATAGTGCTTTGTTTTGCGTATGCACACACACAATGATCTAATTGCTGTTCAGTATTCTACATAAAGCTCCTTGAAATGTTTTCAGTGAGATGAAGTAACTTGTAAAAGCATGGTTCACTCAATCAGGATTCTTGCCTATGTGTAGCCAGTCACTTGTTTCACCTCCTCTTCCTATCTCGTGCTGGACTGGTGTAATCTGTGTAAACTGTTCTGTGCCCGTGGCGTCTTGCTTGTGCCTGCGCTCACGGCGCTGCTGTTCACACCTTCTTGTGTCCATACTACAACACCTTCACACACGCACAATTAAAAGGAAAAATTTAAATTTACAGAAATTAATTGTGTTAGCAAAATGATTTTAAAACACTCTAGAGAATGTTCTGTCAGCTTGACAGATGAAGGTAATGCTACAAAATGAATTTTGTTGACAAAATAATTTCAGGGTGTTGATAAAATGGGTTTTGTCTTCAGAGTGAAAAATACTGGACTGACACATACTATTGTCCTTAAAAGTGTTTTTTCAGCTGTCAGTCAATTATTTCCTTTTTGGGTCAGCCAATGATCATTCTTCATATCTGAAAAAACTTTTATGAAAGATAGCATAAAGCTCTGAAGGACAAAAAAAATTTGCCTCATAATTAATTTCTCATAAAAATAACAAAAAGAGGATCAATACAAACTGACTGAATGAATCAGGGTTGCTTCCTACAGACAAGGAGAGGAACAGGCTTTGTGGCCACAGGTGCTGGCTCTGGGAGGGCAGCCACTGGCCGTGCACATCACTTCTGCAGACCTGGTGAGAACCCTCAGCTGCTACTGACTGCCGTGCTGACAGCATGCGTTGCCTTTTCCCAGAATTTGACTTTATTCTGAAAAAGAGCAAGAGCCCAGGGTTTTTCCAAGGTCAGGCAGGCCAGGGATTGCCAGACATCCCTGTTCTCTGCTTCCTACAGAGTGAGAAGTGTTGGCACAATGACAAACCTGGAACACTGAGCAGGGTTTGCTGTGCTACACTGGTGTTCTCCTGTCTGTAATGGCTGTCAGCACCCTTCTCCACCCAGCAATTCCAGGCTTCCTCATTTTCACAGCAGTTCTTGGCCCCAAAAGGAGCTGTAGAAAGTGCTTTAGTTTCTCTGTAGCGATTAGAAACACAGTGCTTCCTTCATGACATACTTCATTCACGTGCTTCTGAGGCTCCTACACACTGAGCCTTTTGTATTTCTCTTCTCACAGTGTGAGTTCCACAAGGCTCCATTTAATGGATGTTATTTGGGTTGAAAGGAAAGCAGCTTAAATGCTTTGCTTTCTAGCATCCCTGTCCTGTTAGAACCATCTCTCACTCACTCTCAATTGCACATTTTGTTACATGAACATGTTTAGATCAAGAGTTTTTCTCTCCTTCAAATATTTATAGTGATGACTTGTGATGTAATCAATAGGGTTTGCAGAATCTCACCCTGCTCCATCACATCTTTATTCTTCAGAATGATGTTTGCTGCAGTGTTATAGCTAGGACTGACAAGATAAAGCTGAATTAAAACAAATTGCACATTATCTGCTTCCATCCTGTTGCTGGGATTACGAAAGAGAACAAATGAAATTCTATCAAAGAGGAGCTCATTTCCCTCCTCCCAAGCAGAGGAGTGGTGGCTGCTGAGGCAGACTGAGAGCAGTTCTGATAGAAACTGTGCTGACACAGGGCTCCTCTTCCCTCACCCCAGCAGATGACCACAGTACTCTGTTCTAGGCTTCCAGATCCACATCCATCTTGCCTCCGTGCTAGATCCCGAGCACATCTGTACCAAGTCCTCTTCAGTCTTGGCTCAGCCAGCTCCTGGGAGATCCCCAGCGTTCAGCCATCATCACAGTTCACTAAGCAGCATAACCTGAGCTATCCTGCTCCTGCTGCATACCTCAAGAGAGGCACCTACAGCTGCCTGATTTCTTTGTATCCTTCTGCAAGGAGGAACACTTTCAGGGAACTACATTTGTAAGAGAGTTTTTTCCTCTCTGTCACAGCCAGCTGTGATCCAGTTTTCATGGGCCCAAGGAATGCTGGTGTCCCATGCAGTCCCTGCAGGAGATGCTAACAGAAAACCTTTTTTGTCAGTCTGAATGCTGGCTGTCTGCTCCATCTGGCCTGCATCATAAAGTCCAAGTGTTTGGTGCCGCAGACTTGCTGGGACCCTGTCTCTTGCCAGCACACACTGGAAGGACTTTTTTAAAGACTTTGGGAAAGCACGCAGCATGTGAGCAAAGTGCTGTTCAACATGGATATGTGTACACTGAACTAAGAGAAAACAAGAGCTCTTCATGTAGTGAGGGATAAAATGCAGTCTTTTCAGGAAGCCACATGCTCATGTGGTTGATGAGGAGTGAGAGCATCCTGCCACAGAGCTGCCCAGCTAGGGAGTTCAGCACAAAATCTTTGGGCAGTGTATAATAACATCCATATGGTTCCTTTGTGCCATGGAAGTATCTGACACTGTCTCAGTCACAGTGGGATGTTCTTTTGGGCACAGAAACTGCATTAAAGAATAATATGCTATCACTGCTCTAGATGGATCTGCCAGAAATAGCTCTTTATTGCTCTCTGCTGGAAGGTGGCTTCACTTTTTTTGTCGTACGTTTTTTGTTGTATGTGTATTTAAGTTCACGTGACAGGAAGCCTCTTGACTTCAGCAAGAAGGCATTGCAGGGAATTCTGGCTTAGGTGCCAAAGACCTTCCCACTCTTGTTGCTGCTCCTATGAAAGAGGAAAAAAAAAGAATTCTCAAAAATAAATCAAATCTGACCTGTAAGTGGAGAGGATAGCTTGGCGCATGGCAAGGGAGGAAATAAAGGATCAGCACTGGGAATGATATAGGCAAAATACCATCCAATTTCTGTCTACTTTAAAGGCAGCTCTTTTCTGGGACTCTCTCTGCACCATTCTCTGCCTCAGTCTGTGAGTGCTGAACTGAGGACTCCTCCAAGTCTGTGGGAGCTATGACTCCTCTACCCCAAGGGATGGTGACTGCTCTGAGCTACTTGACACACCCCTGGAAAGATGTTTAGCTTTAAAGACATTTAGCTAGCCACTAGCAAAGAGTAATTTTCAAACACTCTAGGAAATAAAATACTACAGATTTCGAAGATACTAAAAGTCATGGATCATTATTACCTGGTATTAGGAATTATGTTTTCCAATTCTGTGTAGAATAGTCAGGCACATACTGGTAGGTAGAAGGAACATCAATCCTGTGTAGCCTTAGTGCCTTGGTTCAGAATATCCTGGGCATAGTGGAGCCAGGAAAGACTCTTCCTCCTTCTTTCTAGGGATGATCTCCAAGCCCATCATTTCTGAAATGCTTTTTAACTGCTGAAGGGACAGTCTTCTGGGGCCCGTCCCTGAGCAGTGTCTTCCTGGGCACAGGACTGTGGTGAGGTCTGCCAGTAACCAGCCCTGGACAGTCCCAGGCCCAACCTGGGACAGAGGTCCACGGCAGTGGAGCCAGGCACATGCCCCTCTCCTGGCATCCTTCAGGAGCACACAGAACCTCGGGAAGAGCAGAGGCAGCCAGCCCCCTCACTGATGCACCTGCAGTACTATTTCATTCTAGTAAGGATGCTGAGAATAAATGTAGGGCTTGAAAGTACCAGTTGGAACTACAATAGTAATGAATGCTGCATCATAAATGCAGCAGCAGAGCTGATGTGTTTCCTGTTAGACAACACAGCTGTATATCCCCTTTCACAGAGCTCTGAGGAGGCAGTGCAGATTCCCTCCCCCATCCATTCAAAAGAACCTGATCTGCTTTGAAAGCCTGCATTTTTTTTCCAGAATACCGAGGGTCTGGTTCCTTTGGGCCCCACTGCAAATCCAGGAGCCTTTGTGTGTATTCCACAGGGCTCTGTCCCTGCAAACAGACTCCTTTGGTTTGCAAGTGAGTCAAGCCCAGGACTTGTTCTGTGTTCTCTCCCTTTATATTTGTATCACTGTTCTATTACAGCAGGGTGCTGCAAAGAGGAGATGAAAAGAAACTTGGAAGTCTGCTTCTATGCATGTGTGAATTTATTTTTAAACCTCTTGAATTATTTACTTTGTCTGCCTTTTTTAATGACAGGTGAATATGTTTGTGACTTGTTCTCTTTCCCAAGGTAGCACTTGGATGAAGCGAATTAGTTACTTGTAGAGTAAATGCAGCTGATGTTAATTTTCAAGTCAAGTTTCAGCTTTGCTGAAATTTCAGAAATAAAGTAATGTTTTAGAAATTAAACACTGCTTTGTGGTGCTTTCTTTTTAAAGAAGGCTTGGCATTTGGAAAGGCAGCAGGAAGAGAAAACAAACATACTAAATGATGGAAACTTGTCTTTAAGGATATACTCCATCAGCTATCAGTACACAGCTGTGAGAGATGCGTGTGGCAGCCCATCAGCTGTATGTTGAGTGTAACAGGCTCCAGCAGCGCCCCAACACCTTTGGCAGGAATTGGCTTCAGTGGCAAATTGCTGGTCTCTGGCAGGAGCTGCTGCTTTGAACTGACAGGCTGATTACACTGGTTGCTCCTCTCTGTGACAGCATATGTCCTGTGCTCTACCAGGAAAACTTCATTCTTCTTCAGAGCGGTGTAGATTCTGATCCCATGAGAGCTGAACTGACAGGATCCTGGGCTGCCAGGCATTACCAGTGGGACAGGTGAGCCCTAGTTCCCCTTTGCTGTTCCATCTGAGACTTTAGTGAGCTTTTCAGGTCCTCCCTCCAGAAGGTTGGGCTGATCTTAGAATAACTCCTGCGGTGTGAGTTGTCTCGGGAGCACAGCACCTAGCTGGATTGGTGCAGTGGGCTGAGACAGTGGCTCTGGGTGTGGCTGGACTCTCCTGAGGGCAGGAGATGCCCTGCGGGTTCCCAGTGCACAGGCCACGTGTGAGAATGGTGACTGTGGCAGCTTCTTGCCAGCCCTCAGGCAGCTAACATGGAAAGGGTCATCATTAATTTAACTCTGCATCCGTCAAGCCCGGTTTCTGTCCCTGGAATGACAACTCATATGTGATGCTTTGCAAGAAAGCAGTTCCAGCTAGCCTCCACTGCTGCTGACAGGCAGTGGTGCTCTGTGCATCTTAGCTGAGAGCTTATCTGTTTTAAATGTGCTCTTCTGATTTTTTGGGGCTGCACTATTTACTGTCCAAGTTCTTAGGTCCCACATTCCCAGCTGTTGTGTTTAAATTTGATGGAGATGACCCTGGGAACAGAGGGAGAAGCTTTGCTGGGGTGAAACACTCTGAGCTGAGCTGGGTGCATTGCAGTGGAATTCATGTGTCATCTGTATCATTGTGCCCTCTTTGAACAAGCAGACTGTAGTGTGCTTTGAGTGAATTGGTTTCTCTAGGCCTTGTTCTGAGGAGCAATGACCACTGGGTGCCTTGTTATATTTTAGCTGATGTATGTATGAAACAAACAGTGATCTCATGTTTCCTGTAGCTTAAGGCCCATATCTGATAGTGGAATGTAAAATTAGTTAATGATTTGCGAATAAAAAAGGTTAACTCTAAATAATCATAAAATGTTAAAATGCAGAATAGAAATGTTAGTCTAATTTTTATGGATTCTACATAGTTTTGGCTCCTTCCCTGAAGGACTTAGTATAACTCAATGAGAAGATTGCATTCAAATCCTGTGGGCTGATCTGCCATAATTGAACTGAAATTAGGGGAAATGTACAAAGCAGTTTTATAGAAGCTCTTTGGATAGATGACTGCAGGAGGAGGCATTTGGTGTCTGGGCTCTACTATCTCTTGAACAGGCCAGAGATGGGATAGCAGCAGGCAGTTCACAAGTGCATGTTCTTGTGGCCACAGTGCTGCACTGTGGGAACCTGAGTGCCCAGTGCCCTCTGCCTGCTGTCTGTGCCCCAGGTTGCTTGCTGAGAGCGACTGGGAGGGAGCAGCTCCTCAGGCAGCTTCTTGCTCGGAGGTTGGGTCTCATTTTAGATGTGTTGTTGGTTTGTTGATGGCAACTTTACCTGCCCAGGTCTGCTGTGGCATCCAGTGATGTGATCTGAGGCCTCCTAGTAAGAGACTTTGCCATCTAACCCAGAACCACGGGCAGTGCTTTTGTCCCCCTCCTTAGTCTTGCTTGAGGTGTTTTCTGAGCTCCAGAACTTCGTGGAACTCCCATGAGCACATTTACAACTAAGCTGTGGCTTTGCCTGACTTACACATTGTTCAGAGTACCATAGAAGGCTCCTCCTGTACGCAGGCACAGTGCTCTTCCTCTCTTCCTCCCTCTCCTGCAACACACAGCTGGAAAAGTCTTCCTGAAACTTGAGGCAGTCTTAGCTCCTGTTTCTTTGGTAACAGGGGGATTAAAGTGAATAGGTGTGTGTCTCTGCCCATGCAGGGCCCTTCGGAGGGACTTCTGAGTGAGAAGGACTGCTGACACTCAGCTTGCAACACAAGCAGCACTTGCAGGGCATGTGACAGAGCACAGGGCTCTGCACAGCTGGTCTGGTGCTGCAGCACGAGCTCTGGGGCTGTGAGCACCAAAGGACCGGGGTTGTTAGTGCTGACACTCCAGACATGACTAAGCCATTTTGATGAAAGAAATGGAATCTGACACTTTTTCTATGTAATTGTTTCTTGTAAATTTCAAATAGAAAATAAATTGGCTTCTTTTAAAAGAACAAACTGTGGAAAAGCTTTGCTGAGCAGAAGTGAGTGGCCCCTGAAGCATGACAGGCAGCTTCGTGTTCACAGCCAGCTAACAAGTCTTCAAGGCGCAATGCAGAGGAGGCTGGACTGAGAAGCAAATGCCTCTGCAGCTCTAGCTTTGCCTCGAGGCACCTGGGGATAGAAATGTGCAGGACGAAGGGGAGGAGGTTTTGAGGTCTGAGCATACCCCAGCCCTGAGCTGGGCTGCCCTGGCACGAGTGTTAGCTGGGGCAGGACTGTGACATCTGCGGCCACGGAGCTCCTGGATTTTGGGGATGTTCTCAGCACTTTTGTTCAAGTGAAGGTTGCAGAGTCTGGCGGTTCTTCTCAGGCTCTTTGCACCTTTAGCTTTGCTCCTAAAGGGTGGTATGTTCTGGGCTATCTGGGGTATCAGCTGCACTTTGCCAGTGAAAGCATGTTCTGGATTCTTTGGAGGACTTTATTTGCAAAGACCCTGAGATCCATCAGCAAATGGCAGTAAGGAAAATGCCTTTCATCATTCGGGTTAAAGAACATCACAAAGCCTTGGAGACATCACTTCACTCAGGAATTAAATTGCAGGAGTCATCTGGTGTCAAATAAGTTTCATTTAATAGGTTACTCAAATA
This sequence comes from Cnemophilus loriae, assembly GCA_013397755.1. NCBI lineage: Eukaryota > Metazoa > Chordata > Aves > Passeriformes > Corvidae > Cnemophilus > Cnemophilus loriae. Next base: position 660,064 of record VZTF01008543.1, on the reverse strand, counting down.
AAGTTTCTGTAGAAATCAATATCACTTTCTCCTGCAATTGACAACTCGAGACAATCAAAATGGCATTTTTCACATAAGATTTATTTAATTTTGGGAGGAAGAATCCCTCCTATACTTTCTACTTGGCCTACGCAACTCTATAAGGTTAACAGCCTGCTGAGTTGGAAACCTGCCCCGCAGTTACCCAGGGGGACAGTGTGAGGTCACTAACACAGACTTGCTAGTCCCAGGTGCAGCGAGGATGTCGTTGTCAAAGGGCTGTATCAGAGGTGTGTTCACAGCTCACTGAAGGAAGCAGGGACAAGTAATTTTGTTTCTTCTTACAGGTGAGCTTGGCAGGACAAAACGCCTCATTACATAACTCTTAGTAGAACTGGACTTTCTGTAGAGGTAGGGGTCTGTCAGCTGTGAAGACTGGAGATTTCAACAGGAGTGCTTCTGGGTCCAGAGTAGGTGAATCCTGAAATTTCTGCCTCCCTTAAGAACATGGGACACCTTTGCTCTGTGTTTTTTATTTCAGTCTGATGGTATTCCATGAGGAAGGGGGGAGACTTTGGTACCTTTCTGCACGATCTCCCTGGAGAAGGAGCTCCTTTTCTCAGATTTTCTTTGGTCACATTAGCACCTGCCCTGCTGCTGTACTGTCCTCTGAGGTGCTGGTTCTGCTCTCCACATCTGTTTATAGTGTTGGCAGAGCCTCTGTGATTGTACATCCAGCAAGAGCAGATTACTGCTAGGCTGCTCAAGTGCCATGAAGAGACATTTAGCTCTAGGAAAGGACAAGTTCACCTTCTATCTAACATCCTTAATGCTTGTAATTCCTACAAGCAGTAATATTGATTCCTGGATCTATGCTGACTATAGCACAAATGGACAGCAACTAGTAGGAGGAATTTCCCAGCCCTGTGGTATTGGGTTCCCTGAAGATGCACCGAGTGATTTGTATGTTCCCAGCAGCTGCAACCCAGTAACGACAGAGGCTTCTGACCTGCATGCAATCAGCTACATTCTGGCTGCAGGTTCTGTGGCAGAAGCTGGGCAGGGAAGTGGCTTTATACCATCATTGCTCTCCAGTGCTCTCCAGTCTTCTGTTGTAGCCCGGTGCCAGAGACCCTTGTGGTGTAAGAAGACTTCATGCTTCCCATCTTTTCATAGGTATAGAGGTTTCAATGATATCAAGTTGATTTTTATTTGAACATATTTGTGATATTAACCTAAAGCATGGGCCTGGGCTGCAGTTTGCCCATCTGATAAACAAGGATAAACATAAGCAGTACTAGCTAAGAAAGGAGATCTGGCATTAAACAGAGTGTTATTGAAGAATGTTATTTTCAGAGATGCAGTTACTTGTCTCTGACAAATTAAAAAGGGAAACATCTGCAAGGCACAATGGGAAGAAAATACTCCAGGAGAGGTTTTATCGGGAGTCAGAGGTAATAGTCCTGTGGAGACAGTCTTCTGGTGCTCTGCAAAGTATTATAATGCTAGATGATTGCATACAGAGAGCCTACATAGGCATTTGTATGCATTGTGCAAAGGATGGCGTGTTATTTAATCATGCTTTCCTCTAAGAGTCTGTGTTGTCTAATTCTCTGTCAGCAAATATGAAGTGTTTCTTTCAAATGAGTAGGGAGTTCAGCCTTCAGTGCTTCTGGTAGGAGAGAAGATATAGTGACCATCTCCTCGTGCCTTCTCCAGACTGACACCAGCCCCTCTCACTCTATGATTTTGTCTAGATATCTTAATAATGGAGCAAAGACAAGCACAGGAATGCTTCTACCAAATAGCCCAGCACTGTTGCTCCGTGTGGCACACCTAGGAAACACCTCCTAGGGTTGCTGCCCTGAGCAGGCTGAGCTGATCGTGGGAACAGGTGACTGCAAATGAAGTACTCTGTCTCTTGCTGTCAGGCATGTGGTGGACACGTCTGTTATTGAAAGAAGTATTCATGCTTTGTAATGCAGATGTATCTCTCCTGGAGATGATCTGTAATGCATCAGAGAGGAACACACCGGGGGAGGTGTGGCAGAGGTACAGTACTCATGCTGTTCCACACTTTTCCTTAACAAGGTGAGCTTCAGAGATTTACAGTCAAACAAAAGGTGAAAATGAACCTTTTGTAAATGGTAGCACTTAAAATTTCTGCTGCTTTGAAGCTGCAGGCTGAGCAGATGCTGCATGCACAGCCATTGCCCTCATGAGATGTGGGTTTTAATTCACCTCCGTTTATGTCATCTGTTCCCTGTGTGCTGGTGTGACACTGTAAAACATGTTCAGTTCCCAAGGTGCCTGTGGACCAAATGAGCTTCTGTTGCAGCTTGTGCTGCTCATGTCTGGCTCATCCTGTCACAGGCTGCTGGGCAGCACCAGCTGTGGCCAGGCTGAGCCAGACATTCCAAATCAGTCCCACAAAGATGTGATCTGAGGAGATTCTTGGTTATCTATCCATGTTTTAACACCTCCTGCAGTGCATGGTGTGGTGGTCATCAGAAAAGTTAACAACAAATTTTCAGAGAAAAGGAGCCTTTCTGGGGGTTCAGCCTACCTTTCTGTGAGAGCAGAGCACTGACTGCAGTGATGCCTCTTTGTGGAAACCCCCTTACATGGGGAGCAGATGGCATGCTCTGAGTACTTCAGTGTGTTTGTGCCAGAGCTAGCGTTGGGGATGACACAAGTAGGTCCTTAAGTCAAGTCAGGCTTGGCTCTGATACTTTGCTGAGTGCCAGCCAACTCCTTTGATGGAAGAGGAAAAACTTGGGGAGCAGGCAGGAAGGCAAAAGCTCCCTGGTGGCCCTTGCAGAGGTCTTGTCATTTGAAGCCCAGAGCAGTGTGCTGCAGAAATAAGTTGTCCAGCTCTAGGGTAAATGTTAAATGTTAAGCCTGGAGACAGATGTGGTTGTGAGTACCCAAGGAGCTTCTCCTCCAGAATTGCATTTAGCATCTCCTGTGGGACTCCAAGAGAGCCTGCAGACAGGAGCTGGAGTGCCTCATGGGCTCACTTTAATTTTTGGCATGATTTGTAATTACTGTAGGGCTCTTGAATCTGCTTATTGCCCCAGGGGTGTGTCTTCCACCTCTTGGGTTGAAAGACTGTTGCTCATGAGCACAAGGTTGCATCTATAGCACCAGACTTCTTCGTTCTGAATAGGAGAAGAAAGCCATATGCTCTCACTTTTGTACTTGGGGTGAACAGAGAAATGATATTTTGTAGAACTACCTCTAATTCTCCAGCGTCCATGACTCATTGAAAGGGCCAGTGAAAGGACAGCATGAGCTCATATTCCAGAGAAATGCTGCAGGGTGTCTCAGGCTGGCTGGGCTAGAGCTCTGACCCTCATCTCTAGGACCACAGTCCTCTACATTAGTTATGTTCCCCTGGACAAATCCAGTGAGATGTAGATGAACCTGAGCTAAATACAGTTTCTGTAGTCCTTGGCACTTCCTTAGCAGAAGAAAGTTAACCAATGTAGTTTATTAAATGTCTTACAGTTCTTGTTCAGTCATGTTTATCCATGGGTGACCATCTATTTCCAATATGATTATACTGAAGGGAAGTGGCAGAGTTTGATGCAGCATGTTCTTTCAGCTGCTCAAAGCCAGGTCTAGGGCTTGGTGCTTAACATGCTGCTGCAGTACAGACACATCCTTTAAGCATCAAGAAAGAGACATGGACTGGCTTTTTTTTTTCTTCAAAAAATGACATTTTGAAGTAGGTTAAATCTACTACTTTTCCACATTTTCTCAGAGAGGGATTTTGTCTGGCTGGTGTACGTGCTTTCCATGAGAAATTATTTATGAGCTCCTCCATCCCTGGTCTAGTCTTCTTGATGTAACAATAGTAGATCTGGAAGAATGACCAAGGTTAGTTTTATGGTCTCGCTTCAGATGTAGTGCCAAGTTATTCAGCACTTCGTTTTGTTAGTGCCTGAACCAGAAAGCAATTTATCTCAGCGACGTCCTTCAGATTATACCTATATACCATGTTACCAATAAGGCATGCACCTGGCTGCTCCAGTCCCAGAAGAAATCAATGTTTCATTTCAGAGATGCTAGTTCTTTGCTCTCCCTCCTTCTGCCATTCTTATGAAGACAAGCTTTTTTAGGGGACATGGGAAGAAATGCAGAAGGATTGTGGAAAAATCTCCTCTACTTCAGCTATGCATCCTGTTCAATTATGAATCATAAAGAAGCTCACTGAAGGCACGGTTGTCAGAGCTTAAATGGTCAATATATGTAAATGAGATGGGGCATGCCCTTTGTTGGGGTCCATATGGATGGCTGGGGCACACCCTTTGTTGGGGTCCCTTCCAGGTGATGGCCCTAGACTGCTGCAGTCCTGTAGGGATGTGTGTGGTGTGACCATGGCATTCCTGTCTTTACTGGGCAAATGCAAAGATGTAGCTCAGTTCCTTGCTCACAGCCACTTACCTATCCTGGCACCGGTGTAATTATAGTACATACTTTATTGCTTGTCAATATTTTAACCTTTCTGACACATTATCCCCTAGGGCAACTGAGCAGCCTTAATAATATAGCTGATAATTATCCTCCTGGTGAATAAAGTTATCACTAGGGTCCTGTATAAATCACATGGAAAACATGATGGATTTCAGTGGCTGGCCATCACAAAAATGGGAAGAGGCACAGATTGTGACAGCTTAATGGAGAAGGTAATAAAACCAACAATAAAGTCATGTATAATATAGGCAATGATTTTCAGGCTTTTCTATTTGTTTTCATGCTAATAGAAGATAAATGTCATATTAGAAACAAGACCTGAAATTTCTATTAAAAATATTTGGGAAATGTCATTAAATATCAGCAATTTCCAGTGCAAGAAGTGGCAGCATGGGTCTTAATTACCTGTCTTAATTAGCTCTGTGAGGTCCTTAGAATCAAAGTATCCTTTTGGTCAGCAGCTACCCCTCACTTTTGTAAGGAGTGACATGTGTGGTGCCTCAGTGGGAGGAAGCCTCTTGGCCACTGATGGAAAGCAGGACAGCAATCCTGCCAGGGATCCTGAGATGGGTACATCATGGGTATTTCATAAGGCTGCAGGTTATTAAGAAATCCAAGCTGTCATTGTAAGCAAAGAACAAGACTTCAGCACATGTGTGAGAAAGCCCTGCAGCTGTACTGGAGTGGTGAGAAAGGAAGGGTACAGTACAGTGTGGACAAAGGTCTAAGATACACTCACAAGAAACACATGAAGGACAGGTGTTGGCACATGTAAGTTACCTGTCGGTATTACTGGTTGGTCCTCTGGATGGCATGCTATGAAGGTGAATGCGTGCAGCCTTCAACATTTATACTCCACACTAACTAAAGGTTTGGGGGAGTGAGTGAGCCATGGTGGGGCTCTGGAGTGAGCAGGAGTGTTCTGGGGAACAGCTGCAGCTCCCTGGGTGAGACCAGGGTAATAACCACCCAAGAGCAGTGCTCTGTGCTGAGCGGGTGCTGGGGGCTGAACAGATGGAGGCTGGTGTGCTGCTTCCCAGCAAAGTGCTGGGTGCTCATCCTGTGCACTGGCTGCTTGCAGAGACGGTGCTGCCATGCCTGGCAGAGCAGGAACAGCTCTTCCCGGTGAGCGGCCTGGCCTGGCCTGGCCTGGCTCTGGAGGGTGTCCTCAGAAGTGATTAGTGTGAGGATGTCTCTGGGATGCAGGCTGCGGAAGGGGTGGGGAAGGGAGAGTGGTAGAGATTGTATTTGTGTCTGTGCTTAACATTCTCAGTTCATTCTCTTGCATTTATTCTAAACAAGCACTTTGAGGTCTGAGCCCTGGTGCCTCTAATCTAGTGAGTGCCTTATTGATCAAGTCTTGCCATTTGGTCCCCTGAGCTGCCTTGTGTTGCACAAAAGGGATAAATTACTCCTTATACTTTAAAAAGGAAGGATGTTTTTAGTGCATGTAGACCCATATGATAAATACAGAGGCACAGGTGAGATGAGAATAGCAAAAAGCAGAGGGATAATTAACAGCTGGAACAGCACAAACCAGTTCCCAAGCCCAAGCCCTGGAGGAACATGATACATTCATCATGTTGCTCTCTGGGCTGATGCTACAGCTCTGGGGTGTGAGGTATTGAATTACAGTCTCTAGAAAATATTGTTTAGGGAATGCTGAGGAGAGCTGGTAAACAATGTGCTGGAAGGTGACAGATATGTTTGCAGCTTCATATAGGGCTATCACAATAAAAAGAGCCATAAGGGGTTTTCCCATCTCTGCCTGCCTGTCAGACCTGGCAGCAGGCAGGCTGCCAGGCGTCAGTGGGGGATGGCAGACTCAGCAGCCAGTGGACTTTCTTTCTTCTGATGCCTATTTTCTTTAAAATATTATTTTGTTACTGTGTGAAACACTAACAATGGCTGATGAATCTCAAGCTTAATGAAGCAGCATCTGTGATTCAGCTGCTGTAGAAAACAACATATAGAGGGCTCTTAACACTGGATTTGGACTTAGTCTGGCCTGAAAACCCCTTCTGGGCTCTCCTACCTTCAGTGTGGTTGTTACGGAGGATGGCACAGAGGCTCCCAGCTTAGAGCTGCTGCCCACGCAATCAGGGCACAGACAGTGTATCAGGAGCTGCACCTCAGTCACACAGAGGTGGGGAAGGTGAAGGCAGCTATAATCTGCTTTGTAAGATGCTTTCTTTTCTACCCCCTTTCTTCACAGGAGGTCACTCGCAAGACTTTGATCTAGGATGACACTTCATTCCTATAAACGTGTGACAAGTGACGGCAGTGTGCCCCAAGTTGAGCTCACGGCATGCTCAGGGGCTGCCTCCTCTGGAGTATCCTGCACTACCTCCTCAGTGGCCTGAGTGCAGGGCATGCCTGTGAACCAGCAGTAAAGCACACACCAAGGTAAGGAAGGGGGAATACTGTGTTCTCTCTCAAATGCCACATTCCTCTGGTAGCACAAACTAGGTGCTTCCTTACTTCATTGATTAAATGGGGGACTCCCACAGCTGCAGTAACCAGAGGTGTATGTGCACAGGGGATAAACAAGGGATTAATGGTCAGATTTTGTTTGTGTAATGATGAAAGGGGAAGTTTTAAGGTGGTTTACTACCTGTTAAAAAACCCCACAAGAATCAAAAAGAAAGAAGACACACAGAGTCGATTACATGCTAAAGTGTGCAACAGCATTATACTGCTTCTAGAGGGATTTTCCTGCACATGGAGTGAGTGCTCCCAGAAGCATTGGAGCACGTGGATGTCTGGTAAGGATGCATCAGATGCTTTCTGCAGAAGATGTGGCATTTAAGGTTATTCCATCGTTGCCTATCACACACACCAATGGGTATGTGTGATAACAGTTATGGCAATAGAAATACTGCTCAAGAAATCCTGACTGCATGGGAGGTCCTGAGCCAGAGAGCTCTAAGTCACCTGTTCCATTAGCTGCTGTTCAGCTTACAGCTCCTGGGTTCCTCATGGCATTAGAGTGGGAGAGTGTGGGTCTGCCTGTCCAGGCTGGCTGGCTGCCAGAGGGGAGCTGTCATGGTGGAGAGCTGGGCACCCACGCACCCATGGTACCTCAACAGTGGGCAGCCAGGGTTGTTTCAGGGGGCTGCAGTGGGGCAGCTTCTTCCCCTCCCACACAAGCTGACTAAGGCAGCAGCAGTTACGGGCTCTGCTCCTGCTTCAGAGAAGTGCTGTGATTACAGGACAAACATAAAGTCACAGAATCACCACCAAAACCTGAAGTAAAGAATTTGGCTCATAAAAAATGTGTCACCTGAACAAAGAGAAGAGTTATGGTTTTCCATTCTCCCTCTTGGAGTCAAGGGGAGATTGTGCCACTATAGAAGCCTGAGGAGCTGACAGTGGCCAAGGCAGAGGATTTCACTGCCCCTGGAGAGGCTCTTTCAGAGTTATTAGGCCAATGTTTGTACTTAATGCACTGATTAGGGCCAGGACTTGTAGACAGCCACTAACAGTGCCTGTGAATTGACTTAAGCATTATTATGTACAACCATCATCAGCTCTGGTCCCCAGGAAGATTGATACACTGAGTGAATCTTTTCAAGCTGCTTCTGAAAAGATTCACAACACTGCAGTGAAAGTGGCTTCCAATGGGAACCTCTGTATACTGATGTCAGCATATATTTTATTCCCCCTGACTACAAGGGCTGGTTAGGTTATGAGCCTCTCACTGAAATGGACTGCATACAATTGCCAGATAATTGGTTGTTTTCCTTGTAGGCTGATGAAGTTATGATTCACCCCCTGACTCCCCCAGGAGCAGCAGGCACAGCACCATGGCTTGCTTATCTCTCATCCAGGTGCTCAGCCTTGCTTTCCTTTCCACCTGGCATGTGCGGAGGGGATGCCCCAAGAGCAGAGGGCAGGAAGCAGCTGCTGAGCATAGATTTAACCCTGGGCTTGCTGCCTGAGCCAGCAGTGGGGCTGCAGGACTGCACAGGTTTGTAGGGTGCTGGTCCAGGCAGGCTAGGGATGGTGTGGCTGATTCAGCTGTAGAGTGATGCTGAAATCAGGCTGCTGTGAGCATTGATCCTTGGCAGGTGCTGCATCCCAGATTCTGGCCTTTGTCCCTTGGACCGTGTAGTTGTTTTCTACTGTGGCAGAAACATGTGACAGCTGTTGCTTGTGCTGGTGCTGCTTATTGCAGAGGACATGCGGAACCCTTCAAATCTCATGCTGATTGTATCTGGCTGCAATTGAAGACTCAGGAGACCTTGGGAAAGAGTGCGCCTCTTTGCGCCTTGCTTGCCTCCCTGTCTGATTTGATCTTACTAAGGGGCCATGGTGGATCGTGAAAATCTCCCTGCTCCCAACTGAGCAGTCACAGAGAAGCACTGGATGTCTGTCTTGCTCCTTTGGCCTTGTCCTCATTTGGATACTGACCCTCTCCCCAACACAGATTCTCTCTCCTCTGCTAGACGTCCTTGGTGTGCAAAACATGGCTCCTCTGTCCTGGTATTTTAGAGTGGGACTGAGAAGTGTTGCTACTTAGAGCCATCCTTGTTGCTCTCTCCTCATCTCCTTGCAGGTTTGTACAGCATCTTCACCCAGTGTGAGAGGACTCTGTGGGGCAAGTGGCATAGGATGGGAAATGCTGCTGGAAAGGCTGTGCATGCCAGGGAGCAGAGGCTTCAGTGGTTGCTGCTGCTCTGCACTGCTGTTTGGCCGTGTCGGCATCAGTTTTGTTATCTGTTTACATTTGCTGGTTAAAATTTTCTCTTTGGTCTTTCCTCTAGGGAGAAAATCTGTTCACTTATCCTGTGCCCTGAGTGCTTTTTCCTGCTGTGGGGAGGGCAATGCTGAGATGCTCCGGGAGGGTCTGTGGCACTGCTACCTGGTTCCTTGTCCCAGCTCCCCCTCACCCCATTTGCTCCCTTCTGCAGTGTTCATCTATCTGATGGTAGATATTGCCACTGCAATGCTCTGCTGGTTTGTGTATTCAGAGTGTGTGTGTGTGCTCTCCACAGCTAATGAAAGACATAAAGTTGCCTCTGTTGCAGTACAGGACATGTCTCACCAGAAGCAAATGTGTATATGTAGCCTCTTCAAGATAATTCTGGAGAAGATTTGGAGTTCATTTGGATCAGGCACTCCTTTCTTTATAGAGAAACAATGATTTTTTTCTGGCCAAATTATATTTTTTAATAATTGTGCATATGTGCCTGTGTGACAGTGCCATAAAGAAGCACAGTAAAGAAACAACTAGCTCCTAAGTTATTGTAACACGTCCAAGGAAAGGCTGGTTCATCTTGTTCACCTGTTCATCATCCCATTAATACTTCCTGCATATCTCCTGCACTGCGTTTGACAAAAGGTATCAAAAATGCTCACAGCTTGCTTTGCTGGAGAGTTTGTAATTTATCCATTAGACACACCAGTAAGCCCTACATTGTCCCCACAGCCTCCCTTCCCTGTGTCGTACAGAGCATCACCTGACCTCTCCTGTCCTGTACCTCAACAGTGATGACAACACAGTTACCTGTATTTTGCGAGCTGGAGATACCTGTTGACATGAACTTGGGGTTCTAGAAGTGCTCCCTGGTGAAGATCACTGGAACACAGGGATTTATTTGGATGGCAATAATTGAGAAGCTCATTTTATTCCAGTAAGAATCTTTCAACTGCAATCAATTCACATGCCATCCCAAATAGCGGAGGTCAGCAGAGCACAGCAAGTACCTCAGCAAGCACTGTTGACAATGTTAAAATGCAATAAACAGAGAGCTGTGGCTCTGCATGAAGGGGTGCATGTTAATCCTTGTTTGGAGAGTGTGTGATTGGCAGACTCAGTTCTTTTAGGATCTTTCTGATGAAAAATGCTTCATATTTCTGTAGTTCTGACTTGTCTGCTTTTCTTGGCTGTCCAGGACTGCTAACACTTTCTCAAGACATCAGCCCAAAGTGTGTCAGGTACCTAAAAGCTGAGTGTGCTTGCGACTATCCCTGCTAAGGCCTTCTCCTTGTGCTGCCAGTGTGCAGTGCTCTGGAATATAACACATAGAAATAATTAAGTAGATTAATTAGCTAATGTTTGCACAGGACATGGAAAATATAAAGAACTATATAATTGCTAAGTACAGTAGATTAATTAGTTAATGTTTACCCACTGCTTTGTAAATGTAAAGGCATCATGGCAGTGCTTAGTGTTACGATTAATGAAGTTTTCACTCTGGGATGCCCTGGTCCAGTTCTGAGGTGGACCACGGTCTTCCGTCCACTGGCAGCTGCGTGCTGCTGTTGTTCTGGCCCTGCTCCCTCCCGGCCCTGCGCACCCAGGCATGAGGCTGTGTGTGTAGGTGTGCCAAAAGTCGTGCTTGGCGTGAGTCACTGATGCTCTTCATAGTAAATGGCAGAGAGAACAATGTTACTTTGATGAGCATGTGAGGAGCATTTTGTACCCATGCAGCACTGAGCAAACTTGTGCTGCAGGGCCGTGGTCTGACCCTGCATTGCTGCATCCGTCCTGATGGTTGAGGAGCTGTTCCAGTGCCTGTGTCTGTAGCTTTGTGGGAGGGGGCTCAAGAATGTGCTGTGTCTCTGGGAGATCCAAGTCCAACGGGTGCTGGCAGCTGGGAGCTCAGGCAGTCAGGCAGGCTGCTGTAATGACTGCCTTTGACACGTTCTTCATCTGCCATAGAGCAGCGCCTCTGCCATCTGCTGTCTTTTCACACTTGGAGATGGGCTTCCCAGTGCCTTCCCCCTCTTCTGTTCATCTCTCTTTTTGCGTTTTGGTCTTTGCAGAGAGAAGAAATGCATGAAGAACGGGAGGCTGATAGGAAGGGAATGGGAAGGGAGTGCAGTCCTTCCCTGAATGGCAGCCAGGACCTCACAGCTGGAACTGGGGAATTGCTGTCTGCAGTCTGTGCCCTGCCTTCACAGGGAGCTGTGCTGACCTGGCCACAGGCTCAAAACTGACTGACAGGGTGTAAAGGAAAGAGCCAAGAGGAGCTCGCTTCATCTGCTGAGAAACCAGGTCTGCCTTCAGCTACTTGTTCAGGTGCTTGGAGGACTGTGACTGGTTGCAAGTTTGGGCAACTGTCCTTGCCACATGCTGGGCTGTGCTTGTTCATGGACTCTGTTCGCAGGACCATAAGGTTTTCTGTCATCATCTCCTTGATGAAAACAGGCTTTGTGAAATAGCCAGGAGGTGAAAGCACAGAACTTGCCTATTAGCTATACCTTTGATCTATTCCAAAACTTTATTCCTCAGGTTCAGTGGATAGAGGTGTGGAGGAGGTCTGAAGCAAGGAGGGAAGAAGAATGCCAGGCATGAGAGGCCTGGAGCATGCAGGTAGTCCCAGTCCTGCTGCCCTGGGAATGCTCTGTAATGCCTGCATGCCAGGCAAGAGGGAGTGACTTCAAAGAACGTCTTTATTAGGGTACACTGCTTAGCATCAAAGAAATGTCAGGGCTGCTCTACACTGAGTCTCTGCCTGCGGCACCAAACTAGCCTGTCATTCAGCAGTCTGAGTACAAAACACAGCCGCTGACAGAGTCCTGGAAAAATTTATTTTTCCACATCTAATTGCCCTTTTTGCTTTGTAAACATAAAGGTTGAAGCTTAAACTCTGACAGCTCCAGTAGCCTTTTGCTTAACTCCCTAAAAAAATGACATTCAGCATGTTAAATTTTGCTTTTACTGCAGCCTAAAATCTCACAAAATCTGCACAACATTTTTTTAAAGATCATTGAAGCATTTCAGTCCTTACTTTGGGAAAAACCCTTCAGCTCACAAAAAGACAAAAGCTGGTGCCTGAAGAGCCAAGACCTTTCCCCATAGCAATTCAGGATAAAAATGCTTGACCAAAAGAGGCAGAGCAAGCAATCAGCATTCCACCTTTCCTTGGGAGCAGATTAAAGAATGCTTATCTGCTCTTGTTATTGTTCCAGAAAGAAATGAAAGACCAAAGAAAGGAGAAAAAAAAAAGTAAATGTTAAAAAGCAAAATTGGATGTATCATAGCAGCCTGAAAACTCCCAGTTCAGTTTCTTCAGTGAAGTGCATTCTCTGCCCTGGAGGAGGGTCTCCCAAAGTTGGGGGATGCACTGTCCCTCAGACTCTGTGCTGCCTCCTCTGAGAGCATCGTGCTGCAGGAGCCTCGTCCGGCTGCAGTCCTTCACCATTAGAGATGCACGTCCTGAATCACTTCAACCGCAGAGAGGCGATTTTGTAGCTATAGCTCTTGAAGAAAGATCCTCTGTTTTTCTGGGAGGTGCTGCCCATTCCCTCCATCTTACATGAAAACAGGGCTGTCACATCGCCACCACTGTCTCTGCAGAGACCCTCCTGGCCGGGTCTCTGCTTCCATCTGCCCGCAAGAGATGAGGACCAGACTGCCCTGCCCCCAGCCTCCGGACCGGAGCCCTGTCCCCGCATGGCACGGACACTGCCCCCGTCCCTGCAGCCAGCCTGGCCTGCGCCCAGCTACTACTGGTTTATGGAGCTGTGTCTGTGAACAAGTGACAGGGCTGTCAGCATTGTCCTAAGTGTCAGATTCTCCCTAAGTGGCAGCTCTAATGGGCCGTGAGGCTGAGCTGGGGAAGAGGGACTTTTCCTTCCTGTCCTCCCTAGTACTCTTTCCCTTTTGCTGTGATCCATGAGGGTGTTCTGTGTTCCTCGAGTTAGCCATTCATCTTAACTCAAATGCAACATGCTTTCTGTTTCCATAAGTACTGGCTGTATTGACTGTGTCTTGGCCAAGATCAGCACACAAGATTCATGCTTGCTGGTGGAAGGCTGTAGGTGTGATCCAACACTGTGTGTTTTATGGCACCTGTGTTGCTGCGCTACCCTGAGTGCTGAAGCTGTCTGAGACTAGGCTGTTTTGGAAACAATTAAAGCTTCTTACATACACAACAGAAATGCAGAAAAATCCTCGAAATACCTTTTAAGCAAGTCCTTTGATTCAAACTGCAAGCTTGAAATGAAAAGTGGAAGAGACATTTCAGGACAATCTATATCTGTTACAGATCCCAGATGTCATCAATAAGGAAACAACAATGATGGGCAAATTCTACATTTCCTGTGCAGAGCTGAGCACAGGCAAGGCTGTACTTTGTGCTGCTCAAGGAACAGCTGTCATACCATTACAGCAAATAATGTCTGTGTTAAGTTTTTCATCTTTTTTATCTTCCAATTTGCCTAAAATTAAATTTCATGTTATTTAGGTGTGGCTTTCAAAAAGGTGTTGAATGATGACAGTTTTGCAGCAGGCCAGGTCCAGAGAATGGAACTGAGCTGGGGAAGGGGCTGGAGCACGAGTCTGGTGAGGAACAGCTGAGGGAGCTGGGGGAGCCCAGCCTGGAGAAAAGGAGGCTCAGGTGGGACCTTCTTGCTCTCTACAATGTCCTGACAGGAGGGCAGAGCCAGGTAGTAGTTGGGCTCTTTTCCCAGGTAACAAGTGACAGGACAAGAGAAAATGGCCTCAAGTTGTGCCAGGGGAGGTTTAGATGGGAATAGGAAATTAGGAAAAATTTCTTTCTGGAGAGGGTTGTTCAGTCCTGACACAGACTGCCCAGGGCAGTGGTGAGTCAACATCCCTGGAGAGATGTGTGGATGTGGCACCTGGGGACAAGGGTTAGTGATGGTTTTGGCAGTGCCAGGGGAATGGTTGGACCTGATGGTCTTTAGTTTTGTTCCTGCTTTTCCAACCTCAATGATTCTGTGATTCTATGACCCCAAGTAGGATGTCACTGTAACTAGCAGTAGTGTGTTGTTCTTTGGCATTCACTGTGTAGCCCAGTAAGGAAGTGACAAATTCATTATGGATTTAAGTCTTTTCACAGAGAACTGTCCTGGGGTCAGTTCCCATCCATAACCGCTGTGGATGATCAGATGATCCTGGGATAACAAGGTTCTGGAAGGAGATAAACGCAGCAAATGTGTTTGAACAGATGTTGTCATGGCTTAACTGCAGCCAACAACTCAGTCCCACACAACCGTTTCCTCACCCTCCCCCCTTGGAGGGATGGGAAGGAGAATCAGAAAAAAGTGTATTTTTCTGTAGATTGAAATAAGAACAGTTCAATAACTAAAATAAATATTGCTACTTCTACCCTGGAGTTCAGTAGAGCAGACTTTGGCCTCTTCAGGGATCTGCTGTCAGTGTCTTTTTCACAGAACATCTTCCATACTTTCCCAGAGATTAGGTTTCTCTATCCAGTGCATGTTTTAGTTCCTGCACTCCAGGGTTCACATGTAGTGCTTGGTTCCCATCTCAGCTGTAGGCTTTAGTTTTGTTCCTGCAGACATATTTGACTGCTTCCTGGCCACTGTTTCATAGAGGATGTAAATTTAACCAGAGGTGTTGTCATGGTTTGACACTGGCCCAATGCCAGGCACCCACAAAAGCCACCTGCTCACCCTCCCCTGCCACAGCTGGGCAGCGGAGAGAAAAAAATTAACAAAGGGTTCATGAGTTGAGATAAGGACGGGGAGAAAACACTTCAAGGGCAAAACAGCCTCAACTTAGAGGTACAAAGTACAGGTGTATAGGTGCAAGTGGAGGAACCTTGTGTAGATGCTCCCTGGTTATCACTGGACCACATCACTCCCTTCTTTCATTAGCCTTGTTTTAGCTACCCACTCCTGTTGTACTTCTCCCTCAGTCCATCAGACACTTCGTTTCTCTCTTGCAGGGCTCAGCTGATAGGCATTTTTGCTCTTCACCAGACAGTGTGTGTTCTTGTCAGCTGCCAGCCAGCTGATCATGAATAGATTGTAGTTGTGATAGTGATTTCCTGTCTTTCAGTACTGAACAGATGGTGTGCTGCTCCCAGTCCAAGGTTTGACTTTCATAGTGCTTCGTGCCTTGGCCAACTGGCAGTTGTGGAATCTGTGCATATGAAGCCTCTCAAGGAGACCCTTGCAAGGGAGAGGAGAAACTGTGTCCTCTAAGGACCCTGCAAAGTTATACCCACTTCAGAGGAGTGCTGGGATGCTTTTGTTTGTTGGATGCAGTCCTCCAAACTACACTTCTGTTCCCCAGCTTAGAAGTCAGTTGCTGATATGCTCTCAGTATCATATTTAGGCTTGATATTTTAGAGAGCAACTAGTGTTTTATCCAGTAAGAGATGCTACTTTTGAATTTTATGTTTCAGAATCAATAAGGACTGAAGGAATGGGGCCCCATATGATAGGCCTGATAATGGATTTGCTACCAGGATTTCCAGATCTCCTTCTTCCTGGGACAGTTTTCCATTCTAACATAACGGGTTTTCCTATCTAGCTGCTGTACAGGGTAACCTGATGTGGCTTCTTCTGTAGATGTTCTATTGGGGCTTGCATCAGTGACAGGAACTTCCCATGCCTGAGGAGCCAAGGAAGTGGGAGGGTCTGGTGACGATGGAGCTGTCAGGAAGGGGCTCCCCTGCACAGTTCAGCAGACTTGGCAGTATTCTGACTGCCTTGTGAAGATCCGTGAAGTGAATGATCATCAAACATGGCCACTGCCTGCCGAAAAATAGCATTTCTCCTGCACCTCGTCCTGTAACAAAACAGCTCCTTCTCGCAAAATAATAAGCTTTCAGCTCTTCATTTATTGCATTGAATGGGAACAACTGGCAGCTTGCTCACATGTGCCAATTTATTAACTAAATCTCATTTACTAACTGGGAACAAATTGTTTTTACTTGTAGCTGCTGAATACAAATGCGGTTGGGCTTCAGAGCTGCTCAGGTGCCAGGAAGCTGCCTTGGCCCATTTGTCCTTGTGTCAATGGCAGTTTCACTCTGCCAGTAAAAAACTTCTCTTCTGATGGGCCCTGCTATACATGAGAGGGTTGCTGAGCCTCAGGCTAAGGAATGCTTACACAGGAGGAAGACCAGGTTCAGAGAGCTATCTCTGGTGCTGAGCTGCAAGGGGTCTGTTCTAGTGCAGAGGAAGACATCCCCAGCATTGGCAATCATTTCTTCCAAACTGTGTGCCCTGCCCAAGTGACAAAGAGAGTTGGGACAGCCTTGGAGCAGGCCACTTCCAAAGGGCAGCCATCAGCCGTGGCCTGTGCCCCATCCTAACACACACGTCTGTAGTGACATAGCACTGGAAAGAACGATGTTCTGAGAGCTATGTGGGGGGTACAGCAAGGCTTGCCCCTGTTACACACACTTCTGACAAGGGCCATCCCATCCACTGCCTGCCACAGCAGCGAGAGCTCCTGTCCTCAGGACAGGCTAAGGGCCAGCCAGGACAGGCAGAGCCCAGGTGGAGACTGAGGGGAAAGGGGCATCTATTGGCAGGTTTCCATCCTTACAGGGCTTGACGGGTTGCCTAGGCTGCTCGCTTGCCTGAACTCTTCCTCTAGCTCTCCCATTGGTAATTTTCCCTGGGTACACCCTCTTGGCTCAGCATTTCCAGTTGCTCCCTGGGGGAGTATCTTGGACACCCACTACACCTGTAGGTCCTGTGCCTACATGCAGTTCCCAAACAGCAGGTAAAGTGACCTCCTAAAACAGCCTGGCACTCGCTCCTTGGGACAGGGTCACTGTGCTGGCACTCACTCTCTGCCAGGAGACAGTCTCCGTGCATAATATGGTGGTGCCTTTCAACAGGGGCTTTGGCAGGAGGCAAACAGTCGGGTTGAGTTTTGAAATCTCCAGGAAGGGCCAGTCTGTGACGAGCGTTTGCTTCTTCTTCATACCTGCCTCCAGGTTTAATGGGTTTTCCCAAGCAGGAAAAATAACAAAAAAGATAATTCTTTAAAAACTGTTTATCTGAGAGTCCAGATTGTCGAGCTTTATGCCGCTAAATAAATCTAACTAACTAACTGAGAGTTAATTTGTCTGACCATAAAGTGGATTCAATAAGTGTAAAACAAAACTAAGTGGTTTGCTTCCATACAAATTTAATCATACTATAAAATGTGATCAATGCAAATAAAAAGCATTGAGTAGGTTAATTATCAAGAATCTATAAAGGAAAAAATGTGCTTTCTTTCAGGAATTGAAAACTGTGTGGGTTTCCATGTCTGTACGGATCATCCCATGATGCAGACCCAGTCCAAATGTGCTGGTGTCTGTGTCACGTGCTGTGTGTGTCACAAGTAAGTTGTCTCTCAGACTTCATAGTTTCTGTAATTACATGGGTTGAAGCTGTTGGTGGGGTGGTACATGGCTCTTGGGGATGCTGTGCTTCAGCACCAACCAGGTGAAACACGCGGAGCACAATGCCTGCCAGTGACCCTCACCTGTGCAAGATCTGCCATGGCAAAAGGGCACCTGGCACCTCCCAGAGACCCAAACACAAATCCTGTGCCACAGCTGATGCCAGGCTTGGGCTGCATTCAGAGCACCAGGACTTCTGCTGCTTGGGCTCTGCTGCACCTTGGCCCCCTTCCCTTCCCACCGGGGACTGGTGGCATGGCTGGGACCCTGTGTCCTTGCTCATGAGAGCCTTCTTCTCAAGGCTCTCCAAAATGATCTCGAATCCCAAACAGACACCTACTGCTGATTCCTGCAGAAAACCTGACTTCATGGCCCCTCATCAGGGGGCTGAGGCACTGCCTGGGGCTCTTCATCTCCCTCCATACAGACCAGCTTCAGATGGGGAGGATAGGAGTGCCATGGGCACTTGGGCCCATCTGGGGCACCCTGTGCCCAGAGCCTCTTCAGCTGAGGGCAATTGCCAAGGCAGCCATCTGGTGAAGTGAGAGGAGGCTGCCAGGAACAAGCTACTGCTCTGCCACAGCATCCTGACAGTGGTTCAAGGCAAACAGGATTCAATCAGCAAACTGAAACCTTTTAAATGAATCCATTGCAAGGTCTGCTGTGAGAGGCTGACATGGACTGTGGTTGTGGTGATGACTGGAATGTGGCTGGGGTTGCTGCAGTTGCTGCTTACGCAAGACCTGTTGCCTCTCTCCCATCTGCAGCTTGCCAAGAGCTGACAGCTTTTCTAGACAGCATTGCCTCAGTTTCCCCATGTGGATGTCCAGCTTGGTCAAGATATGGAGGAAGGTACCTGTAGCTTGGCAGAGCAGAGACAGGGAGGGAGGGAAGGAGGGAGAGAAGGAAAGGAAAGGAGTAGCCTGAGACTTCTGGGAAACTAAAGGATGATATTCCAACACACTAAGTTCCTGCTGTGGAAATCGTCAGAGCTGGGGTGGGAGAGAGAAATGCCAAAGCTAGAGGGGAGGAAGAGGAGCTGTTAATAACACTTTTTCCAGCCCAGGATTCCTCACCAGTAGTGCTGGGACTTTGGTGGTTTGCTCTGATGGCAGACGTGGTAGCCAGTGCCCACAGCTTCCTCATTGCAGCTCCCAAGCCAGGAGTGCTGGAGGGCCCTACGGGCATGCAGAACCACACAGGTGTTGGGGCCCTTGTGGTGGGCATGCCCCTACTGCCCTGCATGGTGCTGGGGACAGCCCTGCCCAGGGAGGGCTGGTGACCTGGGACCCTCGCCTCTTACCCTGCAGGCAGGGGCTATGGGCAGGATCCTCAGAGGAAGCACTCAGCTTTCAATGAGCTTTGTGTTGACTGCTGCAGCACTCTCGTGGAGGCCTCTGGAATCTCAGGAGGGCAGGGGTTGGTCCCCTGTCAGTCGCTGAGCCAGGCACAGTCCCTCTCCTGCTCAGGAAGGAGGAGCAGAGGAGCGCTGCAGAGTCACAGTGCGTGCCCTGACCTGAGGTGGCAGTCGTGCTGGTTTGTTTGCTACTGCCCCACCATCAGCTGCTGCCCCTGAGTTCCCAGGAGAAGCACAGCTGGGGGCCTCTTGCTGTGCCAGGCATCTTGGAGAGCTTACTTCTCCTCACTCCCTTCTCCCTAGATTTTGAGGTTAAGTTCTAGTATCTCATAAAACATGGTCCTGTCATAATTTCAGCCTGCAGAAAGTCCTTTCCATGCAAGGGCTAGGATCCATACAAATTGCCCTGTTCCATATCTCCAACTACAATAAGAAAACTTCAGCTGCTGACAGTTTACTTGATAAATACCTAATATAGCTTGAATAATTATTTAATGCAGACAAATAGAAAAGAGAGCATCCATATGCTATGTTGTTACTAATAATACTTGCAGCTTGCTGGGCAGTAGCAGCAGCAGCAGCAGCATGAACAAAGGGCTCTACCGTGGCTAGAGAAGGAGCTGAGGAGTCACCACAGGAAGGCCCTGCTGGGTGGTCATGGTGTTGAGGGACAGGCTAAGGAGGGATGAGAACCCTCCGCAAGCCCAATTAGTACAGAGCTGTTGAACCTGGTGGAGTAGAAGGAGCTCTTCGTTCTGCTGCTCTGTGAGGCTGGTGCTGCCAGGAGCTGGCAGGGTCTGTGGGCAGAGGGGCAGTATTGCCCAGCAGGGGTGGTGGGAAGCAGGAGAGGAGTGGGTAGCCCCACGCAGGCTCCCTGGGCAGCACCTCTGCTCTCTCCAGCTGCAGCCACGTCCCAGAGGTTTTGCGCCACCTGCCCATGCTGTCTGTGCCCCCGAGCAGAGTGCAGAGGTTCTCGGTGTGCTGGCAGAGCCTGGACTCACACACAGCTTTGTCCCGCAGGCTGGCACAAGGTTGGGCAGTTGCTGCAGCCTGGAAGGAAAGCATAAAAGAGTGTAGGGAGGCAAATGTCTCCCTGCAAGTGGAACAGGCTCCCAACAAGGGTGCTGCTCTGCCAAGAGCGAAGCCTGGTCACTTTTGGAGCTGCTCCTCCACCACATTCCCAGGGTGATGTTGTGGGTTTTGTAAGTATAGCTCTCAGTCTTTCTTTGAGCTCCACGGTCAATGATTGCTTATGGGTTTTTGCTTTGCTTTATAAGCTCAGTGGTATTTGGGAAAGCATCCGGATCCCCTCCATGAGCTCTGACAGATTACAAGGGCTGCACTTGACTGAGTTCCTAGTGTTCCGCTGTGTCAGCCACACAGCAGCAGGGCTGCGGAGATGTGTCTTGGCATAGCAGAGGATAAAGACTACAGCAGAGATGGAAGAGAAGTGGCAATAAAAAGTAAAATGTGGAGTGTCTGCCCTTTAAAATATATTAGGCAGTTTGTAAATAAGCTCTATGTTTTTTGGATGAATGCAGAATTTTTCAGCCCCTGAAGAA
Organism: Cnemophilus loriae; assembly: GCA_013397755.1. Lineage (NCBI taxonomy): Eukaryota > Metazoa > Chordata > Aves > Passeriformes > Corvidae > Cnemophilus > Cnemophilus loriae. The sequence goes on along the minus strand of VZTF01008543.1, from coordinate 639,557 downwards.
TCTGACCTTGAAGAGAAGAAATGCTGTGAGCAGCTTTCAAAATGTTCTGAGAATGATCAGACAGGACAATTGCTCTTGCTTATTATTTCAGCAGTAGGTGGTGTGTTTGGCTGGTGTGGTTTGGGAAGCAACTTGTGTTCCAGCCTCCTCTTCCTCTCAGGTAACCTCAGTGTGCAGTCAGAGGCAGAGAACTTGAGGGTAAAGTTACCAAGTGTCTGCTGAGATTTCCAGGGATGCAGTCACTCCTGGCAGCTGGGACAGTCTTGGCTGGGTGACTTGTGTGCTGGTTCTGACAGCCAAGCTCTGAGGGTGTGAAGCTGAACCAGACAAAAGTGTGCAGCCTGGTTCTCGCCACCTTGTTTGGCTGCAGTGTGCTGCAAAGCTCCTGCCTGATGAGCTGAGCTGTGCGGGTCTGCCGTGCCAGTAAAGCTCCTGCCTGCACCCTCCTCCTAGTAGAGCATCTTTCAGGGTGTGGGGGCCTCAACTGTGCTGTACCTCTTCTCCAAGGGTGGTTGGACATGTATCTCCCTCGTCTCACAGCAGTGCAGCAGCCTCTTTGAGGGGGGAGGACTTTCTGCTGATACTGGAACTGTTCCCCTTTGTGTTGCGTACTTAGCTTTTTGGTGGGGTGAAGTACCAAGCTTGTGAGCAGGAGACTCTGGGGAGTGGGGAGAGGTGCGTTTTGGGTTTTGTTCTGGTAAATGCTGAGGAGTCAGATGCTTTCTCTGGACAGCTAGAGGTTCTGGCCCAAACTGGAAAAGGCTGCTGCTGATTTGGGATTCTTCCGTTTTCAGGCAGCCTGGGGTGAGATCCAGGTCTTGTCTGCTGCTGCAACAGCCCAGTCTTGAATGAATGCCATCCTACCAGCCTCTGTTTTCTGGGCAATATGGAAAACAGTGGCCTTGCAGATTCTTTTAGGGGTACTGAGCGAGTGGAGCTGTGAGGTGAACCATAGCCTCCCTATTTTAAATCTGTTCTTACAGTAAACAGCTATGATTCCCTGTGTGGAGGAATAACAAGGAAACTGATCCCTGCACGTGCTGACACAGGGAGCCAGAAGCCCCATGTGCTCTGGGCTCTGGCCGAGAAAATGTAAACAAACTCCAGTTTTATGTCTGACCAAGGAGACATAAACCAAGCATGTATTGTAGCCTTTTAAATATTTTGACATTTTAAAATCCATCAAGGCCTTTAATTGTATTTTGAGTGAATTATTCTATATGTAAATACCAGTTAATGTTGAAATTGTTTATAGCCAAATTGTCTATTTATGCAAATTGTGTTCCAAGATCACAGAGCTTCTATTGTACAATAAACATGTCTGTTTTATTTAACGTTGGAAATGTTTCCGTTGGCTGCTGTAGCTCTTCAGTGCTGCTAGTGTGGGGGCGAGTGCCAGCCTCCCCGTGGGGCAGAGACATGTGACGGCTGCTCCAAGAGCTCCTGCTGTGGATCTGACTCCCTGAAGCTGGTTCCCTGGGATGGTGTTCGAACTGCGTTTCTGCCTGCATGGGCTATGGTATCCTCCACAAACCTTGGGGAGCCCAGTGGTTCCCTCTGCTCCATCCAGGCTGGGGTGCAGACAGAGCCCCCACAGGTGCAGATGCTGCTGTGTGAGGGGAGGGATCCCCCGAACTCCCTGGCATTCCTCACTCTGGCTTGTGTTAATTCCAGGTTTTGGTGCAGAAGATGGCCAGCATTAAAACGCAAACTGCTCCTGCTGGGTGCAAAGCGCAGAGAAATCAGCATGCTGCTCCCGCCTGTGCTGTGCCCAGGCAGTAATCGAGATCACCACCCTGAGATAAATCTCTTCCTGCCATCGGACAGAGGAGAGAAGCAGTTACTGTGGGCTTTGCCTCCAGGTTTATTATCATGGCGAAACACATGCAAATTAATGGCTCACCCCGATACAAATCAGTCGTGCTGGAGCATTTGCAGGCTTCGATTCAGACACACCATGTCTCTGATCCGCAGGCAAGGGGCAAGTTCAGTTGTGCCTTTGCAGTCGCGTGCAGAGGCTCCCACTGAGAGCAGCCGCCTCTGAGCTGGCCTCTGTGCCCAGGCCATGCTCCTTTCCTCCTGGATTTTTCAGTCTAATAGTGCTGTTGATCTGACCTTCGTGTTTGCTTAACGTCAGCATTCCTCGGGGAATGTTGCAGAGCACTAGCAGTTGCACGGCCTGAAGGTGGGCTCCCATATTATTTCTTCATTAATATTTGTTGTTCATAAATATATATTCACTCCTATTTATCACAAGAAGAGCGATTACAAACCATAAATTCTAACTGTGGGGAATATTTCAGTCCAGTTTTATTAAAAAGTGATTTTTTAAAATGTTGCCGAGGCTTTTAGCCAGTTATGTGCTACTAAATATTTAAATCTGTATCTCTTGCGGCATGCTGAATTACAGCAAGGGGATATTTAATGTTCCCATTTCTCCAGCATAAATCTGTGAAAGATTGACTGGAAGAAAAATACAGTCGTGAACAGCCCACATACTTGCTGAATGCTCTCTCATGCCATGCACCCACTCGCACGTCCCTTCCACTGGCAGCAATCCAGCCTGGAGGCAGGTGATTGGCCCCACAGTCATTCTGCGGTCACCCTGCTGCACTGAGCTGGGCCAGGGTCTCTGGGCCGGGGGATGTGGCAGAACCCTCTCAGTCAATGGCCATCCTGGCCTGGCGCACGGCGGCTGCTGTCAGCGCCAGGAGCTATGAGTACCGGGAGGCCCCTTACCCACCAATTACACTGTGGGTTTATTGTTCGACCGTGTGCCTGGTTTACGATATGAAAAGCTTTTGACAGTTAAATGGTACTAGTATTAACCTCTCCCTCATGGGCTCTAACAGTCTCCACCATTAAAAGTGTGATTAACAAATTAAGTCATCTGGAAGGGATTGGCATGTGGTGTTAAACAATGGTATAATGATTTTTTTTATGAAGGCTGAACCCCTGGCTGCATGAAGAGAGGAAGCCCCATTGCTTTTGCATTATGGCTATGGCAGCTAAATGTGGTGGGAGGACTGAGCCCTGGTATGGTGCAGGTTGCAGGTTCCCAGGGTGAGGAGGAGGCAGATCAGGACAGCACTGAGGCTAGTGAGGCAGACAGACTGCCTGGGCCTGCCTGAGGCTCTGGAGTTTCTCATGGTCCTCACTGAGCCAAGGTCTCTCCCCTGCTGCAGAGGCACAAGCTGATTGCTACTCGGTTTTGTGGCTCTATATAGTGCTTGTAACAGTCAGAGAGGCTTGGAAAAATGGCTATTGAGGAGGCTGCAGGCAGTGATGGTGTATCTGCTCTTATCTGGGGCGGACACCTGGATGCCCCGAGCACACCTCCTGTTGGCATGTGGATGGCAAGCGCTGCAACCTCTGATGTGGGGCCAGCCTGGAGTGAGGCACTCTTGGCACTCCTCTAACCCGCTAGTGCTAACCACTCAGCACACTGTACATGGCAATTCTATTCTGATGTGGAAAAGCTTTAAAGTACATACACCTGCTGGCTGGTGACTCTAAAAGGCTGTTATTTGCTTCTGAAAAGCAATCCAAGATTGCCCTTAAACAGCCTATTTGGAAATAAGCAGGGGCTGGGGCTGGCTGTTCCCTCCCAGTATCCCCTTCTCCTGCTGCTCCTTTCCCCTCTTTTGCTCCCATTTCCTCACCTGTTCATGGTCTGTGGTGGGGCTCAGAAGCTGAACCACCATGAGGAGCAACTCCCACTCCTGTCCCTGCCAATTGTGTCCCAGGCCTATCCCCAGCTCTGGCTCTACAGCATCCCAGGTATTGCCAGTATGGGGAGGATGAGGCTGTGTGTGGCTGTGGAAAACACGCACTGCCAAACCAAGCTTCCTGATTGAGGAAAAGAATCAGACAACTCCTCTCCACCCCTGGGAACAGACCTGAGGTCTGTCAAGCTGGGGGTGGCAGACCCTCTGCACAGGGGCTGTGCTGGCCAGTGAGGCAGGGCTGGGTCTGTGGCCAAGGGTGCTGGAGAACTGTGTGCCTGGGACAGCACACACAGGCTGGCCACGGCAACACTTCCTGGCTGCTTCCCATCTCCCAACCTGGCAGAATGAGCGAGGGATGGAGGGCACAGCCTCTGCAGTGGGGCTGCTGTGCTCCAAGAGCTGATGATGTTGGAGACAATAGAGGGCCGGAGGCTCCTCCAGCCTTGCAGGAGTCACTGTTTGAGTGCTGGCAGAGCCATGTGCTGCGCTTCATTGCAGGCACTGAGAATATTCATACTGTGATTTATTCTGTTCTGTTTCTCCATTGATTTTAATTAAGTTCACTCTCTCCTGCCAAGCCTGGGGAACACAAGCAAAAATTGAAAATGCTGAAAGTCGGCTTGCTTTGCACTTGAGTCTTCCCAGCCTTCCAGAGAACAGAGGGAAGGGGGCCTCCACCACCACAAGGGCATTTCCTGTGCTTTGCTGGTCCCCAAATAATAAACATAAAATTAAAATCCTGTTAGGAGAATCACAAAAGCTATTATAGGTCAGCAACTGGTATTGACTGTGATCAAATCTTTTATGTGATACACAGCATTCTGGGCTGCTCACGTTCACACCTTGATCATGTTAGCTCTGGCTTGATATTTTTTCTCTCCCACACTGAAACAAAGCAAAAAGAATGACAAAAAAATTCCAATCTAATCCTGCTGTATCAATTTTTGTCATACTTTTGCCATGAGCAGCAGTGTCTGGTGCTGCTGTATGGCCTCTAAAGACAGGGTCCCCCTGGGAACAGGTGCTCACTCTGGCAGTGGATGTGCTGTCCCTGTCCTACACAGCACTGGGGCTGCTGGCCTGGAAAAGCCCATGAGGCTCCCGGCCAGCAAGGGTGTCATTGCCTACGTCGTGTCCATCACTTTGGGCACACCAGTGATAATGCTGCTGTCCAGGGGAGTGGCAAGGATGCTCTATAGTGCCCCTTTCATGGAGTCATGAGCGACGTTGTACTTCTGCAACCTATAACTTTTAAATAATCTTTGCATGTCTCTTGAATATTACAGGCAAGCAAAAGTAGTCCTCAAAAGTAACAATCCTTAAATCAGAAACTGGTTTCAAGAACCTGAGTTATACAGTTATCTATCTTCATGATATTGCTCAAAAGTTAGACTCATTCTTCATATCAGATAGGGTGATAAAAGGATAAGGGTACCTCTTATTCAACTCTAATTTTAATTAATATGGTCATCAAATTGGACATGAAAAACTAGGAGACCTCAGCAAAAATTCTGAAGGGATATAAACCAGGACAATTTACTGTTTGCCAGCCTGTGCTCTCCTCTAGCCATCAGCAGTCATGGTGACTTGATTTCTGATAGATGTCTTGAAATACCTGCACTAATCTCTTTAGAAAGTTTAATGACCTTGGGTCATTCACTTTTTGAAATATTTTAACTACTAGGGAATAAAAATGGCAAGATTGTTACAATAACACTCCAGGTCATATCCATCTCCCTTTGGCTAAAGGTCTGGATTCTCTGTAAGCAGCTCCCCTCCAGCAGGAGGCAAGCCCAGATAGTGGAACCTGCTGTCCACCTTGCCCACCTGGTAGCTGGTGAAATGCCAGGGAGGATGTTGTGTGCCATGGATCTGGCCACTCACCGCTGGGTGTCAACTGCTCTGAGGGGACAGAAACTCACCACACTCCATGTTCTCACCACTGAACCCACTGGCTATTTCAGGAGAGCAGGAATTTAATTGTTCTTAAGGACAGGGTTAAATACACAAGGGAAGAAGCCCACAGAAACAGGTCAGGAATGGAGCCACAGGCAGGATGATGGGTGACAAGGTACATGGCAAGGGGCTGTCTTTCCCTGCCTGTGTGTCACCCATGGTCAGAGCCAGCCCCGTGAGCTGGGACACCCAGGTTCAGCACTGCAGGAATTAGGCAAAACTGCTCAAGAAAAGCTGCTTGGGGCAGCTGCCATGACAGAGCTCAGGAACACCAGAGGAAGAAGACTCAGAAGAGCTGTGGGGTACTGCAGACAGCCCTGGCTGTCCTCAGACCAGTAAGGTGGCCCCCGTCTCTCTGGGACAGCAGATGCATGCGAAGAGGAGGGGCTGGGTGACAGCCAGATCCCTGCCATGTGTGAGCTTGGCACTGGCAAAAGTGTAGGCTGGAGACTGCTTCCATTTCCTCCTTGATGTGGCTTCCCCAAGTGCCTGCCATGTGGCTTGGCACTGAGAGGAGGAACAAGGCATGAGAATGAGGGGCATCATCAGGCCCGTCTGGCAGCGCTGTGGGCACAGTCTGAGCTGGCTCCAGGCAGAGGAGGAGGGCACAGTGAGATAGTGCTGATAGTCCCAGCCAGGAGTTTTAGTGGGGACTCTAGGATTGGTGGAGACAAACTGGTGACAACAGGGCAGGTGGCAGACTCCCCACTTAGGTGAGAGTGTCCTGTGTGACTCTGTCTTATTAGATAAAACATCGACTTTGGCATAAATGTCAGCTGGTTCTGAGCTGATGTTACTCAAACAAGCTTCTGAGTGACAGAAAGTCTCCATTAAGCACATTTCTGGAGTCCTCTGGCTGGCTCTTGCACAATATCCACAATAAGTATTGCAATTTGGGGCCCAGCCTTTGGATTAACTGATGAAAATTAATTAATTAATCCTTTCCTAATTGCAGCCTTGTATCACACATCAGTTACATTATTCTGAAAGGATATAATGACATAGCCTCAAGTAAGTTGCTCCTGGTGGGAGGAAGGGAGATGATCCGGCTCCTCTCAGCCATGGATTCTGCCCTGAGAGTCCTGTCCCTCATCACCCCGAACCAATGCCACTCTCCAGCTGGTCCCCAGTCTAGGTGTCATGACTTTTTGGTGCTGCTCCAGATGTGGAGGCTTGGTCTGCCTCCCCCAGAGCACAGGATTCTGCATCAGAAAGCACTGATCGGGGCCACTTCCATTCCATCTCCCAGCGGGGTCTGGCGTGGTCTCAGGGGGCAGTGCTGCAAGTGTCCCAGCCCCTGCGCGGGGCCAGGAGGGCCAGGCGGGCCAGGCTGGGGGTCTGTGCAGAGCTGTGTTGCAATGAGGCAAGGAAGGTTCAGAGCCTTCTTGCTCCTTCAGTGCAGTGCCAAGAGCCTGTTTGCATGCAGCAGCTCCTTTGCTGATTGCTAAGCTCTACTGGTCTCAGAGGTGGCTGCTGAGGGGACAGTCAGAGCCCCTGTAACCAAGGGGGCTAATGGGAGCTTCTTAGAGTTGCCAGGAAAGGAAACATGTGCCAAGGTTTGCTGTATTTGATCCTTTCCTCTCTGTGATGATGGTCTGCTAGAGGAATGACCCTCATGCTGCATTTCATGTTTGTGTTGGCCGCAACACAGCGCTTCCAAACCAGGGCAAAGCCCAGCCAGCGTGGCTCACACCAGCGTGTTGTGCTCCTGTTGGTACCATTGTCTGGTGCTGAGGTCTCTGGTACTGTCGTCACCAACAAAGTGGCCTGAGAAGCAGGGCATCCCTGGACCGTGACAGTCCAACCAAACTGAGTGCTTTTGGGAACAACTGGCTGCTCTGCGTGGTGCTTGACCCCTTGCTGGCCACGGGCCCAGTGATGGCACCCACCACACCAGGGCACAGTGGCCACATCAGTGCCTGCAGCACTGAGCTCACCCTGCCATTATGGCAAATCGTTATTTATGCTTTCAGATCCTGCTAACTCACAGATAATTAATGTCAGGAAGCTGCCATGGTGCCGTGGCTAATAGCTCAGCAAAAGGAGACACATTGGTCAATTAGCAGCTATTTAATCTGACAGTAACAGCAAAGGGCAGATCTGGCTGCCAGCCCCCTACCCCGTCCCCCTCCTTCCCTCTCCTCCCACTCGGGTCAGGGCTCTATGCGGGCAGATGTGGAGACCATTGGAGGATGGAAAGGACCCACAGACACAGCCTTTGCCCTGTGCTTGCTGCAGCTTCATCGAGGCTGGCATGGGCACCAAGTGCCTGGCTGGATGCAGAGGTATGCGCTGGCATCCTAGCCATCGCCTCGCCACCCAGACATGGGGACAGGCTGGAACAGCAGAGAATCCACTGCAGTGACAGACCCCCTTTACTGGGAGATAAGCTGTTTTCCTCTGGAGAAGCCCATGTTATGAATTTTGCAATATTGTTAAACTATTAAATTAGAAGGAGACCTCAGAGCAACAGAGAAGTAATATCTGCATATGTGAGACCTCCAACTCTAGGCACAGCAGTATTAGAGGATTTGTGAAGTTTAACGCTATTCTTTCATCTCAGGGATGAGGCCATAAAATGAGACACCATGATTCACCCGAAAATAAAAACATGTAGAGGATCAGGCTAGATTTGTTCTATCCCCTCTGAGGGGATTGTCAGTGACCCAACCTGCTGCTTGCTGCCACAGCTGTGACACTTTCCCCAGCACAGCATCCATCAGCTCTGTGTGCAGTAGGGCTGGGGAGATGTCAGTTTGTTTTCAACACCTACCTGCTATCGCTGGTCAGCTCTCAGGGTGGTCTGGGACCCAGCTCCCGGTGCTGGGCCAGCTGTGAGCAGAGCAGACCTCTGAGACCTCCCAGGGGCTTCTCTCTCTGCAGGCCACTCTGTCCTTGGCCAGGGCTGTGCTACTTTCCTCTGCCACTCTCTGAGGGACGTTGGTGTCAGGAGTTGGGATTAATTTTGCTTTTCTGTAGCAAGAGACTCTGATTACACTCAGTCTCCTTCAGAAAATTGATGGTTTAATACTCAGTCTTGTCCAATGAGGGCTATTCCTAGAATAACATTTAATTAAGTGCTCTGGCTCTCTGTCTGTGATGCACCACTGATCTGCACAGGTGCACTTACCTTCATCAGCTCTTTTGAAATCAGCTGCAGCTGAAATTAGAATGAACTGTAAAATTTATAGGCTGTTCCCTTCCTTTGTAATTAGCACCGTAAGTGTGTGGTGAGAGGCCTCAGGCCAGGAAAAGGAGCCATTGTGTTGTTTACTAGTAGCTGTCTTGCTCTGCAGCCTGGTCCAGCATCATCCCCCCTAGATGGAGCTCTGCAAAAACATTTGGAAGCCAGGAAACGGAACTCTCCGGTTGCCCTGCAGTCCCCGTGGACTGGTCATTAGGAAAATCTTGGGTTTGATCTTTGTGCTGGGATGGGCAGGAGCCAATCCCATGGTCTGCAGGCAGTAGTGGGATGGGGCACCCTCGGTGCGGTGAGAACAGGTGGGTGCTCCACAGTGGCGATCCCATGGGTGATGGCTGAACAGCTTCAGCAGAGAGAGTCTGGAGCTGGCAATGGCTGGGCTGGGCTGTGCTCTGCCAGCAGAGCAGCCCTGTGGCTAGTACTGCTCCCTCTGCTCTGGCCCTGGGGGACTCTGGGCCACTCCTCAGTTCCAGGGCTGTTTCCCTGAAACTTCCAGTGCTGCCTTTTCCCTCCTCTGGGCCTGCAGAAGGAGCAGGAGGATCAGCATTTGCTTTGTACAAGGTGAGCTTCTTGGCACCAGAGCCCCCCTTGTTATTTCTGTGAGTGCCCCCTGGCACACCAGGCTCTGGCATCAGATGGCTTTGCTCCTGGGATAACGGGATGATGGCATCAGAAGAACACTTATTTGCTGGGAGTGGTGCTGCCTTTGTGCCTGAGCAGTTTTGACCTCACTGTGCTCTGATCATCCCTCCTGCCCTCAGTCCACAGCTCTGCCAGCCCCTCACCTTCTCCAGGGCTCTGTGGAGGCTCAGTCTGTACCTCTGGCTAATGAATGGATAGTTGAGCACGAGATGGAATTTGAGCTCAGGTACAAAGTCTGGCATTTCGCAGGTTCCAGACCAGAGAAGATGACTCTGCTTATCCAACCTGACCTATTGCCAAAGACATGCCAGAGCAGGAGGGGTGAGAGGGAGCAGCTGCCCAGAAGGATCTGCGGCAAAAGAGCTAGAAGGGAAAGCTAAAACATCCAAGGCACCCTGGATATTTGAAAACCCAGCAGGTGCAAGAGGCAGTCAATTGAGCAAAGTGGTGAGGGTGTCCATCCTGATGATCCTTCTGTTATCAGCTAGAAAATCCTAGACTGTAAAGTAGAAAAAATTTGTAAATGACTGGAAAAAAAGTCTGCCTGTGTCATTGCATGAAAGGGAGAAGAGAGATCAAACCCACAGCGACAGCACAGTTGATAAGCCTGTGGAGGAATGAAGGAGAGAAGCCAGAGGGGTGGGAGCACAGGTAGGGGCACAGGACTGAGGCAGAGGAGAGTATGTGTGATGTCGCCGTGGTCACTTCTGGCTCTGCAGACAGTGAGATGCTGCCAAAGGCCTGGACAGTGTTGCAGATAGTTTGGCATTAATGCATCTGGACAGGGGAGGCTGAGGACAGGGCTGGAAGCAGGAATGATGCTGTGGAAAGGAGTGGTGTGCCCGAGACTCTTCCCAGGGCTCCCCAGTACTGGTTTCCCCTGGAAACCAGGAGCAGTAAGAGAACAGAGACCACAACAGGGAAGGTGCTCCGGGGTGCAAGAGAAGGAGAAGCTCAGTTCTTCTTATGTCAGTGTGGAGGTAGATTAAACAAGTTGTGCCTTTCTCTTTTGTTGCCTCTTGGGACATTTTAGGTAACCACTCTGGAGACGACTCATATGAATCCATCCGGCAGAGCTGCATGAAGCTTCCCTGGCATCACTTACACCACACAAGGACTGGTGCAACCAATTTCTGTTTTCATGAGTATTGCACCGAGGCTAGTGGAGATTTTCCTCCTGAAGTACTGAGTACTTGAGTCCCAGGAAGTGGCCAGTGTCTGATCTGAAGTGCTTGGAATACGAGGGCAGCTGCCTTTCTGGTGTGGTACAAGTGGTATGGCACATGTTGCTGTGCTAGCTCATGACTCAAGATGCTGCCCAGTCTTTCCATCTTATCCATGGCCCGTGCCAGTGTGATTACTACTTTGGTTTCACAAGCACTAAATTAATTCACAGATTTTATATACATAAAAAAGACATACTTTCATAAAATCAGCTAGCTAAGTATTCCCTGATGAAAATGAAGTGCTGCTGTGCCTCAGAAGTGCTGGTTCTGGATCATTTCTCTATTAAATACTTGGTGAAGTCTGACTGAAGCCCTGGTGTCCTCATTACTCAGCCCTTTCCACACCCTGGATGTCATCCTGTTCCTGCACTTATGAAGGCAAAGCATCCCATGCAAGCAGGTTCTCATTGCCCACTGGGATCTGGGCTGCAAGTCTGCAGGGCAGAGCTCCCATCAGCACCCTTGTGTCCTTGGGGTGTGTCCCGTGACGATGCTACTCACAGAGAGCATGTATCTCCTGCACCTGGGGAGGAGACTTGGAGTGTTTATGAATCCAAGGAATACATGGTGAATTCTACTGCCTTGACAGATAGTCAGGAAGGTGGCTGGATCAGCTGCTGACCCTGGGGAAGTGGCAGGGCTCAGTAAAGTGCTCAGAGACTCCCCAGAGGGCTGGAGTTAATGTGTTTGACTTGTACAGCAGGAGCAAAATGTTTTGCTGCCTCAGAGCATCGCTGGGGGAGCGAGGGCCAGGGAGCTGTGTCTACCCTGTTTAACAGGCAGGAGCAGGAACGTGACTATCACTCCAGACAGCTGCTCCTGCTGCTGCTGTGCCTTGCAGTACTCAGCTGGTCCCTTTCCTGGCACTCTTGCCATGAGCTCCCTGTGCTGCAGGTCAGCCTGGTCTCCCTGAATTGAGTGCTGTGCACTGAACAGGGCATATGGCACATCCCTGACCATTCCCATTGCAGCTCAGTAGAGGCTCTTCTTCAGCCTGAGCTGACAGCAGGGATTGTGCACAGTCCAGACACCCACAACCCTCTCCCAGCACTCCCTCGTGGAATTTTGTTGGGCACATAACACAGTTCAAGACTTATTACACTCCTAGAAAGAAGGAAGCTTTGAAAGATCCCCCCAAACCAAATTCCAACTGCTGAATAGTTAGCTCTTCTCAGTGTTAGTACTCCTGAGCAGCTGCTGGCAAGGACAGATGGGACAGGGTTTGCAAGTTCAGCTCTTGGCCTTTTTGGGGCACCTTGGCTGCTGTGCCAGAAGGAGGAGGAATGTTATAGCTGAGCCTGGAACATTTTGCAGTGGCATTTCTCTTAGCAGGTTTATGATCTTTTCTGCCTCAGCTGGGAAGCCAGCAGGACTGAATTAATCTCCAGGCCAACAAAAGCCCAGGATGTTTTCACAATCCCCAGGATTTTATTAATTTACAAGTACATTATTGCATTTCTTCCTTCCTAACAGCAGCTTCCACTTAGATGGGAAGTTCTTTAGTGTGTTTAGGTCACAAAGCCAGTAAAACTCTGCAAAGGGTCACCTGCCAAATATTTGTGCCATTAATGCTGGTAACCTGCAAATGTGAAAAGGTGAATTTGGTGCTTTCATTTGTCAGGTATTGCAGTTCTTTGCAGAAGGAAGAGACTGCCAGTCACCGCCATGCCATGGGAACCCTGGGTCTGGGAGCAGAGCTGACTGTGTCACCTGGCTGGTGGGGCATGAGGCTCTTGCACAGCCTGCAAGTTCCACCAGCACTTGGTGCAAACACAGGCTCTTCCTCCATCACATTTCCTTTAAGTTCTCAGTATTTCTGGCATAAATACATACTGGCACCTCCTTTGAAAGGACCCAGTTGTCATCAGAACCCGAAAAAGCTGGTCTATTACTATGATACTTCTCATTGCTTCTGGAGTGAAATACCTCTATTTTTATCTATGTTTTGGGACCTGTCAACCCCTCCCATAACAACAGTTAGATGAGCTGCAGAGACCAAAGCAGCAGCGCAGGGGTGTTTTTGGCTGGCAGATGGTGTGGGGCCTGATGCAGATTGGGTGCTGCTGGGCAGGGTCCACCTGGGAATCGGCTCAGCAGGCCCCACGTGTCCTGCGAGGGCTCCAGAGACAGGCGACCTCAACCCGTCTGTGTGCCACTGAGGACCTCCTGTCCCAGTGTCCTGGCACGGGGCTGGGTTTGAGGTGGGGGACTGGGCCAGAAGGTCAGGGAGGAGGGAGCCATTCCCAGGGCAGTGGCTGGCTTTGGGCAGGTTGAGTGCCAACACCAGGAGCCCAGCCCCGGGATGTAACTAACCCCTAGGGAACATGGGAAAGTTGGAAATGAAAGAGTAACAGCTGGAGTTCATTGTCCACCCCATGAAAAGCTCTGTGTCCCACCCATACAGGAAGGGGTGTATGAGCTGCTCTGAAGAATCTTTCGTTGTCTGTGGAAATGTGCCTGGTTTTACAGGGAAAAAAAATGTAGTGAATTGAAAATAAATGGCATTATTAGCAGAAAGAGAGTCCCTAATTAACCAGATATAGTCCATTACTGTAGCCTTCAATTCATTAAATTGCATAATTACATAAAAACACTGTTGATGTGCTATTCAGTATATCTGGTATTGTCTTCCTAATAATTAGCTCCATAATTGTCACTTTGACAGGGTAATTAAAAACATTTAAAGATGTTGTGTCAGCCTGTTCTCCTTTGCGGAGCTCAGTTGGATGTCTCTGGAAGATGATTTTCTACCCGACTCAACCATGGTTTTGTATTTGATTTATGCCAATGTGTTACAGGAATGACCAGGCTCATGGATTACTTTGATGTTCCTGTTAGGCTGATTTTTAAGAGTAGGAGAAAAATAACTTCAGATGTAATTTTCATTTACTTGTAGGAAATCTGTGATCCCATCCCCTGGTTCATGCTATTGGTGATGTGACTTTCAGTTTTATGGGGAGAGTGTTGTGAAATCTGACATTTGTAGCCCTAAATCTCAGTTCTGTCTGCTGCGTAAAACCTTTCATCCGACATCCATTTTTTATGAAGGGATGGAAAAACGCAGGAAATCAAGGCCATAGCTCTGAGGTGCATGGCTGGGTGTGGACCAGGCAGCTTTGCCAGTGCAGGTGGCTGTGCCTTGCTGTGACAGGGCTTCAGCCGTGCTGGCCCAGGGCACAGGTTTGACACGACGGTGGTGAAATGCCACAGAGAAGCACGGGACTGGTGGGTCCATGTGCCACTAGAGGAGAGCAGGGGACATAATGCCCTGGACATGGTGGTGGGGAGCAGCACAGGAGCCTGGAAATGATAAACTAGCTGTGGAGACAGCCCAGGAATGGTGCAAATGTCCTCCCAGGAACGGAGCCTGGTGCTGAGAATGTGCTGTAATAGAGGTGGTTTCTGGAGTCTTTCATGGCAGGCACTCTGGGTTCTGTGTTTAACGGCAGTGATTGCCACTTTGGATGGTCAAAACCCTGACTAGTTTTCCTTTTCAACAAAATGAACTCTAATATTCATTGCTGAGAAGTGATAAATTAATCTATCCTCACACCCAGGAGCTTTGCCAGCTGGATTTTGGCTGGATGAGAGTCTGTTTGTGAAAGCTTTTAAGGATTTTTGAAAATAACATATTTTGAATCATTAAATGGATGAAGTGATCTGGTCTTCTGGAATAAACATTAATCACATGGAAGTGAAGTTTGAACTTCTTTCTTGGCAAAAAAAATTCTGACACTTCTCCTTATTTTTACATTTGTATTTGTATTTATTTTTGTTATTGGACTGTCTCTTACACCACATATTCTCTGCTGCAGCAGGCTCTGTGGAGACCATACACATACCCCAGTACCTACAGCACTTGGCCGAGGGAGTCCCCTCACAGCTGTGCATGTGTCTCCATGTCCAGATGGCCCCATTCCACCACCCTCCAGCCGTAGTTTGGATTCAGTATTCATAATTGCTTCACTAACAGAGAAACTTTACAATCTGTTGTAGGCCATTATATGCAAACCCATGCCCAAATAATTGACCCCCTGCCACCCAAACTGCAGAAGTGCTTGAGCGATTTGCAATCTTACAGGAAAGGTTTGTATTCAAAGTATTTCAGACCTATATAAAAATATAATTGACAGTGAGATAACAAGGTGTAATTTTGTAGTGGCTCTGTCAGTAGGTGATCACACACCCATCCCTGCTCTCTGGATGTTCTGCAGCTGGCAGCGGGGTCCCTGATGCGCTGTCTGGAGCTGAACTGATGCCATTTACTCCTCTGATCTTCCTCAATTGCCAGCCCCATCTCGCCCCTCAGCCATTCGCCACTCAGCTGGCAGAGCATCTCATGCTCGGGCTTGAGCAGGGGCCCGCGGTTTCGCTGGCAGGGCTGCTCCCTCACTCTGCACAGCCACCACGCCCAGCTGTGGGCGTGGGTGCTGGGGAAGAGCTCTGGGGACACTCTCTCCACCAAGGCCATGGCAGCTGGTCCATGTGGGAGCGGTGCCAGCACGGGAGGCACCGGCAGTGCTGCTATGCTGATGCCCGGTTTCGGAACGCCTTGTTTATAATGAGCGATGCATGCGAATGAATCCTTAGGACAGGAAGGCAGGGAATGCGACATAAAACCGTACAAAGGTTTCTAGAGAACCAGCAAGGTCTCCTGTAGGATGATAGATCTCTCTTTAAGTCATAGGAGGAAAGGCTCCTACAAAGAGTAATAAATTCATAAATTTCTCTAGTCACCAGGGTTATTTCCAACAAAAGAATTTATTGCCTGGCATACATTTCTCTGCTCACAATAATGAGATCTGGGCTCCAACACGTGACATTTATGACTGGCATTATTAAAAAAAAAAGGAAAAGACATACAGTCTTCGAGGAAAATATGTGGAACAAATCTGCAGTTCACACGTACAGTGTATTCATACTCCAAACACTGCAGGCTGAGCTGGGTTTCAGCCCGGGGACCAGCAATACTTTTGTGGATGTTTTCCTGGGAAAATGTGCTGCAGTGGGACTGCTGATCTTGGATGGTCTCCAGCCTGCTGCAACCCCAGGCACGACCTGAGGTTTTGAAGGTGTCCTGTGCTCAGCCATGCCAGCAGCCAGTGTGCAGACTGTATATGGGGATGCTCAGTCCCCTGTGCCAGATACCTTTCTTGGGACTCAGACACGGGGCTCACATCCTTCCTTCAGAGTGATGCAGCCACTGGAGACCAGTAGTAGAGCCAACAGTTGTCCCCTTGCTCCAGCACTGCTTTTCTGGTCACTGCAGCCTGGCACTGCCCCGAGGTGTGGACTCCGAGAACCTCTGCAGAAGGATAGGGCAGGCTGGCAGCTCAGTGTGGACATGCACAGGGCACACTTCCAGGCTGGGAGAACGGCAGACCTGCCAGGTAAGGCTTTAAATTTCTGCCATGCTGAGGCCATGGCCCAGCACATGTCTGGCACTGCATGAGAAGCCTGTCGGTGCTCTGCGCTCCAGAGCTCCCCATGCATCTGCCTGACACCACAAGAAAGGACAACTGGAACTGCTCTTTGCCTAATGGGGTAGCTTGGATGTTACAGCCCAAATTCAAAGAACTCGTTAATTACTATGCTGAAAGCCAGGCTCTCTTTATCATAAGTGAGGCGGCACCATCTCCCCCCTTCTGCAATCCTCTGTCCTGCCAGGGTGGAATCCATAGTCCTGCCTCCTGCTGCTCCTCTCCTCCCTGCACCAGCAGCATGCAAGGCTGAGCATGGCTCCAAGCTCACACTGCTTGTGCTTCCAGAGCTTGAGTTGCTCCTTGCTTGTGCCAGTGCCGTTCAATCCCCCCGCCCGGCATCTGCTTCCTCCTGGAAAACACCTCCGTGCCTGCCGCGGGGGGCAGAGGGACGGGTGCCCGCCCTGCTGCGCTGAGGGGCTGCCCCACGCCAGCTCCTGTGCCCGTCAGGGCTGCAGCAGGGCTCGGCCTGCTGGTTCTGATGTGTTTTCTCAGCTCCATCTCCCCTGGGATTCAAGTGCAGCTCATTTCCCTGTGGAGTTGGTGCTTGCCACCAGGACACACATACCCTATCAGCTGTGCAGGAGCATGGTACCTGTGCTACTTCTGTGCTCAGCAAACCCAGTGCTAGCATGGTTTGGGAGCGTGGGGTGTAACTGCAGCCTGCCATGAAGCTGACATCCCCCTCCTGCCTTCATGGTGCCTGTTCCTGAGGTTTCCCAGTTTTGCAGGAAAGGCGGTGGCAAAGGATGGGCATGCCTGTCTGCAGGATGGTCACTTTTACGTTAGATTTGTAGGAAGAAAGCAAAGGCATTACTGCGCAGCAGGACTGGTTATGCAGCTGCAACCTGGGGTAGTGTTTACTCAATAAAACAGACGCAAACAGGATCTGCAGCAGCAGTGAGCACAGCGGCAGCGGCAGCTGCAGGGCAGGGCCGGATTATGCAGATACGTCTGCTGGAGGAGGAACTCAGCCTACCTTTGTGTCTTGTAATGAAACTTTACACTAGCTCAGTGCATTTTAATTAACTCTCTGTGCCCCTCCTGCCTGTAGGAGGCATCCAAACGCTCTGCGTGGTGCTGGCAATCTCGCGGCTTTCTGCAGCGAATGCTTCCAGAACAGCCAGGGAAAACCATCATCCTCAGCCTCTTGCTGCCACACGCCCTGTGCCGGGAAGGCATCTGCCCAGGGCGGCCTCCTCAGCAAACTGCCCGGAGAGCATCCCAGTCTGACTAATGGCTGCAGGGGACGTGCCCTCTGGGAGCTGGATGCCAGCCGGGCATGGGAAAGGTTGTGCAGGGAAAACCCGGGTTGTGGAAGCAGGTCAAAGTGTGACCCCACTCTGATCAGATGGAAGATGCAACTGTCTGATTTGGGGCTGGGGATGATGAACAGAGGCTGGCAAAGCATGCAGTTACCCCGAGGTGTGACACGGGCTACCCCCTCTCAGCTTCCACTGTATGCAGAGGATGTGACCCTCCCTGATGCAGTGTGTGCATGCAGAGAGGCCAGTCCCATGGGACACTCAAGAAACTGTCTGCAAATGTGATTGTCAAATGTGCTCTCTGTGTTAATCCCTTATTTACCTTGGTTATGTGGACCTCAGTAATGTCAGGGGAAAAACCTAGGAATTATACTGTAAAGTTGTTTGCAGGATAAATGCATCAAATAGGATAGGATTCATAAAATGCAGTGATGGAATTTGGTGTGATGACACCAAGAGCACTTTGACTAGTGGAGGTAATACCTCCCCAGGGAGCACTGCATGCTGTACTTGTGCTCCAAAGGGATGTGTTCTGGGAGTTAATCCTCTGATGGGAAGGCTGTCAATTATTGATACTTCATGTATAGCTTTCCTACAAAGCGAGAAGTCTTCTGGAAGCCTTTAGATTAGCAGAATGATTGAATAATTGATATTACACGATTTATATGATTTTGAAAAATTCACAGTGCAGGTTGTCTGGGGAGGAGCCCAATTAAGGTGCAATTCAGCCAACCCACCTCCCTCCTTGTTCTCCACCCCCTCAATCTGGGAAGCAGCAGGTACAGAGGGAACACACGGCATTTGCATTGCAGAAAGAGTGAACAGAGTGACAACACTTTATTTGCATTTTTACTGAGCAGAATAGAGGTAAGGAGAAAAATAAGGTAAACATCCCAGACAGCCCAGACCACAGCATGAGGTGTTCCCTACATGGGGTAGGTGTCTCAGAACCCACTCGCAGACTACCAAGGAGATGCCATCCTGCTGCAGGTGGTGGGATGCTGTGCAGTTGGTAGGATGCTGCACTCTGGACCAGGCTGTGTGCATGCAGCAAGGTGAGGATGGGATCACCCCTGCACTGCACTGACACTGGACAAGAGCACACCCTGAGAGCTGTGTCTCTACACCCACTCTGGAAAGAGGTCTGTGGCACTGGTGCTGGACACGGCAACACTCTGCATGCTGAGGGAGCCCAGAGGTCAGCTGGCAGCCACCGGGCTGTCTGATACTGGCAATGCACATCTCCGTTCTGCCTTTTCCTACCTCTGCACCTGGTATTTATTGCTTCATAGTTTAATTCAGCTCAGCAAACAGTCTAAGTCTGGTTTCCCGTTCATTATTCCTCATGGCATGCATGGTCTCCCTGTGAGCACTGGTGCTGAAGGCAGTACTGTTTGGGATGGGCGGCACTCATACAGCACCTGCCTGTCAGCACCTCTCTGAGGCAGGGACAGAGGCACAAGGGCTCTGTCAAGGTGTCAGGGCTCTTCCAGTTGCCAAAAGCCATATGTGCCAGAGGAAATCTACTTTGCAGGAACATGCTGGATTCCCCTGAAAGAGCCCTGCAAAAGCCTTGTAGGTGGGTAGTGTGGCCCCTTCCAGTGGATTCCTGTTCCCAAGGTATTGGGGCAGACCCTGACAGTGCTGGCAGGAATGCTTTCTCTGTGGTCAGAGAGGCCGGAGCTGCCGGGTGTCTGCAGAGTCCTTCTGCCAGTGCCTGAGCAGGTGCTGCTGGGACAGAACAGATGGGATGCACCAGGGTGACCCATAGAGCATCCTGGGACGCAGCCCAGGAGGCATCAGCCTTCCCAGCCCTCGGAGCCCCCTAGCCCCAGGCACAGCTGTGATGCCTTTGAAGAGGGGAGCCTGGAGCATGTTACTATAGTTACTGCAGGCTCAGGGTAACAAGCAGAGAGATATTTAAAAATTGATTGTTCTAGCAACAGCTCATCCATGTTTGGCAACATCAGGCATATGATGTCAGCTCACTGTGCTGGGCTGCAGCCTCTGATATCCCTGTCTGGGAATTGCTGATGTACGGGGAGTGCTTGCTCTTTGGAGTGCCTGCTCTTTGGAGTCCTGCACAGTGGTCTGTCAGTGGCTGTGAGCAGGGAGAGGCTGGAGGTGGTGGTGGGGCTGGACTGGTGGGGGAGCTGTGCTGCGGCACTGAGCCTGGTGCAGGGATTGTGACTGCTGCCAGTGTGTGTGTGAGAAAAAGGCTTTTTATCCTCTCTTAATACATCACTAGTACTGACTATGAATAGATACTCCAGCAGCTCTTAGGGCTTTACAAGGCAGCTGCCTCCTGCAGATGTGGTCTTGTGTCCACCTGCTCATAGAGCCAGCAGCGCTCTCTGCCCACCTGGCTGTCCCATGTCCATGTGGCCAGGGAGCCAGCAGCACCCCATACCTGCCTGGCTGTGGCCCTTCCTGGACACTGGGTTGATGTGCCAGGCCTCTGCTGACTGGGCCTTGCCAGGGCCAGGGGCAGTTGTGGAGGCTCAGGAGACGAACATGTGCTGCACGGTCTATGGGAATGGCACCTCAGCACAGCCTGGCCAGGGTCTGGCAGGGCCCTCCACTGAAGTGTCCCTGTGGAGGGGATGCTCCAGCAGTCAGCAATAGTTCAGCAGCACTGTGGATGCTGAAGAGCACTTCAGAGCTCTTTCTAGGGCACGGAAAGTCTGGCTGAAAGACCAACCAATACTGCATTTGTTTTGTGTGTAGGAAATGGCTGCCACAGTATCAGGAATTCAATGTATAAAGTGTTTTCATTCCATGTAAATTAGTCCCAGGGCTTGTGCCTCCCAGCGCTTCCTGTGGAGCTGGAGGCTGGTTCCCTCAGCACTGGGCACTGTTGCTAGGTGCAGGGAAAAGCTCCAGTATTTGGTGTGTCTTCTTTTCCAGATGCCAGCACCGACCACTGACAATGTGGCTGACCTCCAAGCAGGTGTCACCTGGAGACAAACAGGTCTCACTGGGCAGATCTGATTTGCTTCACATTGTGGCAGCAGTGGTATCAAGTGTGTGGGACATGCCCTTCTTACAGGAGCAGGGGACCAGTTGTTTATGAGGTCTTGTGAGCTTCAGGGGTTTTTTCCTGTTCTTCCTTCCAAAAGAAGAGACAAGAGGAGTGCAGAGAGATGGGGTTGGTGCTGGTGCTTGCTGCACTCTGAGAGGAGATGACTGCAGGAAGGCTATGCTGCTGGAGCCAGAAGAAGCCACAGAAGCTCCCAGCAGCAGGGGTGGACCAGCACCACTCCTCTGATTCGTGAGTCACACAGAGCCTGGAGAAGAGAAATGTTTGAAACATTTGTATTTTATGCGTGAGGGGGTTAATTGCGCTGACGGTAAAGACAGCCACTGGCATGACAATTTGATTAGAACGGAACTTTGGTTCTCAAAGAGATGTAGCCAGGGGCAGAGGTTCTCTCTGAAGCACCGGTTTTACCCCGAAGGCTGCATTGCCTGTTGAGAGCGGACTGGGGAGAGCTTTGGTATGATTTCATGCACCAGTTGGTCTGTCTTCATCTGAGTTACTGCCTGTGCTTATAAATCCCTGTCTCTGGGCAGGGGTGATAAGATCTCAAGGCATTCCTGTCTGTGCAGTAAGAAGTTTGAAAGGATACATTAACAAAGTTATTTAATTGCTGTGTATCAATGCCAGGAGCTTGGCTAATACACAAGAAGATTTAGAATTGCTCCTTTATGAAAGTCCGTTTCAACTATTTGTTGTGGCTGAGACCCGCTGGGAAAGTTAACTCTGAAAAGTTACACTGGAGAGCCTCTATCCAGAAAGCTGCTGGAAGGGATTGGGAGATAAAGATGGTGGAAGGTCCATCTCAGCAGAAGTGCTCTTGGGTCAGTGGTGCTGGGTGTCCTGGTGTGCAGAGTATGAGGTGGGGTGGTGGCTGATGTTTGCTGTGGAAAACAGAATGTGTGATGGAGGAGGAGGAGGATCAGCTCCATATGAAGCTATGGAAAGAGGACAAAAGACCAGGTTTACATAGGATATTTTGCTTGGAGACATGTGGCTGATGGTCTCATGCTACCAGAGCTAAAATGGCCCCGTGTTTCCAAACCCATACATGATAGTCCTTTTGTACATCTGTCAGTATTTGTACATGCTGCCTTTTCACTCACCTTGGTGAAAGCCTTTCAGGCACAGGCTCAGTACCAGCCTGTGGCACCGCCCTCTGAAATTGTGCACCCTGTGCCGTCTCCTCTAGTTCTGTCAGGAGTAGAGGCACGAAGACTTACGGGGCCCTTAAACACATTTCCGTTACTCTAGAGCCTTGTTTAGTTCTTTGTGCATTTCCCTTCCCTGCAGGTAAATGCAGACATCTAGGTCAGCAAGGCTGTCCTTCTGCTCCAGCCCTGTGCAGCATCTGCTTTCTTGCCACTTGGTAAAAACTTCCTCTCCTTTTCTCTCCTACATGCAGCTCTTCATCCTGAACAACTCGTGCACTTTTTGGTTCCGGCAATGCTTCACACCTGCACCATGCTCTGTCTCTGCCCAGGTTTTGTGAGTGGTGACTGCTATGATGTATTAAATGTTTGAACCCTGAAAGCACAGTTGCTACAGGGGATAAATCAACCCCATAGCAAAGTCAAGGGACAGGATGGTTCTTCTCTGACTGGCTCTCCTGCTAGAGCAGTTAACTGTGTTGGCCACATCTGGGTGCCCTGGTCCTGGCCTTGCTCTGCAGAGCAGGAACATAGCTCAAGCCCTGAGTGCTGATGGAGCACATTCCTTCTCCACTTGAGCTGCTGACTTATTTGTTAGATTTTCCTGCTGTATAATCCCCCACTCTGTTCTTTGTTTGACCTGTATTATTCAAGCTCCAATTCAGTTCTACCTTTGTGTAAATCAGGTGACCAGACACTCTCCTGTGCTGATTCATGGCTGGCACCACGGCACCCTCCGACAGAGGTAAAATGTCTCTCTGTGCAGAAGCCCAGCTCTCGCTGACCTTCCGAGCAGCACGTGTGGATCAGGATACAGACAGAGGTGTTGAATTAGACCAGTACAGTGACTCCTGTGCCATGCTGCCTTTTGCAGTGGCATTTAAGCAGCTTGTAGTATCAGTTTTTATTCCCTATACCCCCATGTAAAACTTCTTATTGCTGATAAATTGTGATGTATTCACAGCTCTTTGCCTTTTCCTGGAGCTGGACAAGTGGATCCAGACAGCAGAATTTTCATCTGGAATGGACAGTTACTGGACCCCTGTGGTGATGCCTCCACTCTGGCTGCTTGGCAGCCCTGCACAGGTGTCTCCTCCCAACCTGGGCTGGTGGTTCCAGTTCCCTTCTGCTTCCCTGAAAAGGAGCTGTCACTGCCTGCACTGAGCAGGATCTCCCATTAGTTGAAGATGCTTTTAACTTGAATCAGTCATTTGAAATTCTTTTGGGGGAAGGAGGGACTCTGGGTACTATAGACTGAGGAGCTGGATGGAGATCTGAGACACAGAGGGCACTGCCTGTAGCAGCTTGTGTAGCCAGTTGTCCAGAGAATGTCATAGTGCCAGGCACATCATAGTGCCAGGACCTCCTGCATTTGGAGACAGACAGAGACAGCACCCCAGAGGGTGCAATTGGTCTATAACTTCTGCTGTGCACTGAGAAAGACACTTGGTGCCAAGTCCCCCAGCCTGGTAGGAGAAGGACCCTCTAACAGGGAGGTGGGTAGGAGCCCACTCTGCTGGGCAACGGGCTGGCTGCCGACTACGTGGAGCTTTGTCACTTGTGGGTGGATTGGTGGGCATCAGAGAGGTGTAGCCTGGCAGATGGGAGGAAAAAGAGTGTCCCATGTGCTGTGGGGGAAGGCTGCATTTCTGGCACCCATGGAGACCACTGCCCATTGCCAGAGCCCTGGCAGGGGTCTGGGTAGAGCTGAGGCTTCATGGGATGGAGACACCCCTGGGAATGACATGGGGAGCAAACAGCAGAAAAGAGGTCTGTGACCAGCCAATGGGCCACAGGTACTTCTGCTGATGGGCTCCTTGCAAGGGCTTGAGTCTGATCCTTCAGGAAGACTTTGTTTCCTCAAGGGCTGGTCTTGGACAATTCCCTGTTCTTAGCTGGGCGCAGGGAAGAGGAGATCATGGAGCACTGGATTTATTTCTGCAGCCTGTGTGAAGTGATATTTGGATGGTTTCAGTTTGTGTTGTCATTAGGACTTATATGGAAGAAAAAAACCCCTTGTGCCTGTAACTGGAAGGTGAAAGCTAACAGCTGGTCCCAGCTATTATTATACGTGCCAGGAGCGGTAATGATTAAAGGGACTGCACTGTGAGGTAAAGAGATGCCATCCTGGAACCAGATGAGTGGGTGATACAATTAAGATAAAGAAATCACATATTGTTGGCAATAGGGAAGCAGAAGTGATGAAATGTCTGATTGGGAAGTGTGGGAACAAGATGAAATTAAAGAAAAATCACAATACGGAGCAGAAAATGAACAGGACTTGGAACAAGAGATGCAGTTGTTGAGAAGATAAGAAGAGCAGAAATAAATTGAGAGCAAACATGCTTGGAGTAGAAGTGAGGACATACAAAAAAAAAATCTTTCCAAACTCTATTAAAAATAAGTTGCTGTGCTAAAATGAGAGCATTGCAGTCTAAAGGAAATGACAACATTAAACCGTTGGCTTCTATAGTCAGTGCTTGAGGAAGGATAGAGGAAACCCCTCACAGGCTGAGCTGTGGTGTGGGAGACTTTCTGCAAAGACCCAACTGTGCAGTTTTTGCACCTCTCAGGAATGGAGCATGAGGGATTTGTCGGCAGGGATAATGCAGTGATGTAGCCTCCAGTAAGAGCTCAGTGGCTGAAAGTGTTCTGCAGGAGGGCATGCAGAGGTGCCAGAGGGGTGAAGGACCGGTGGCACAGGGTGGCAGGAGCGGGCACACAGCTGCAGCACACATGCTCACATGAGGGTGGGGCCCCAGAGGCTTGAGGAGGAGCTTTCAACCAGGTGGGATGGGATGTTCCTGAACTGTCCTGGAGGGGCTGGTGAAGCAGTGGCTGGGGTGTGTGGCTGTGGCCGCATGCTGTGTGACAGCCCTGAAAAGGCTGTGGACACCTGACCTGTCCCTGCAGCCAAAAGTGTTCCTGCCTTTGCCTAAAGCACGCAATGGTAAGTGGTGCAGCTATGCAGTTATGCACCATCAGGAAAGGAACTTGCAGTGCCATGGAATGTCGAAGAGCAGACTGAAAACATCAGAGGGTGTGATGGCACGTGGGGTGGCTGGGAGGGAAGTGCCTGTCCCCTCTGGTAGAGCCATTCGCCTGTGCAGCTCCTCCCTTCGGTGCTCCCAGACACAGTGACCCCCACTTGGTGACAGCTCAGCAGGAGCAGCAGCACAACTGCAGCCAGTGGGACTGTGCTTCACACAGAGCTGGGCGAGAGGGGTCAGAGCTGCCGAGGGGCCAGAGTCACGGCTGTGCTTAGAAGTAGATGCAAAATATCCTCGCCACAGCATTGCCCCAGCAAGGTGTATCTATATGTGCATGCAGAGTCTGGAGAAGCTGTTTACAAGAGGAAGAGAAAGGACAAGCCCTTGTGATGGCTCCTTCTAAATCCTGGGGAGGCTCCGGGACATGTGGGTGGTGGGGCTGACTAAGCAGGTCAGCAGCACTGAGAGGTGTGAAAAGAATTCTGTCCTACACCAAGTACAAGATGTGTGTGCTGAGCTGTAGCTCTGGAACCTGTCAGAGCTCATGGGAATATTAGCTTCTGCAGCAAGCAAAGGGAGCTGCTGCTGAAAACAGCTTCCAGGGGCAGCTGAGTGCAAATGCACTTGCTTCCCTGAGCCAGACCGGCACCCCCTACAGGTCTCTGACTTGGCGATTGTGGTTACAGAGCATGACAGCATAGGTAAATCCCAAGTCCTGCTGGTGTAGGGGAGTTATTGGTTGCTGCTGTCCTCCTTTTCTGATGCTTCCAGTGATTCCTCATTTGTTTTGAGGAAGTTCTCTATTAATATACAGGGCCCTGTGCAGGGAGGAAATTTATCTAATTACTAAACTTTTGAGTTTGTTAAATCTTTGGGATGGATGACAGTGAATTAAGTTCATTTACAGTTCCCAGAAACTTGAACTGCAAAATGGTGCTCTGTTCACACAGAAAACAACTGTCAGCTGGGTGCCTTGCAATACCAGGAGTGCTCCTGGAGCAGCTCCCCAGTACCTCTGCCCAGGTGCTGGAGCAGGTCCCAGTGTGGCTCCACATGGACTGTTTGTAGGGGCAGGGGGTGAGCCCTGGGCTGCTGCCGGGCTGAGGTTTGCCTTGGGCACTGCTTGCTGGGATGGTCTGTTTGGCTGACAAGATGGAGCTTTCTCCATAACGTTAAAATCAGGTTTGGAAGGGACTGTTTCCAGACGGGTGTCAGGATTGTGCCCCTGCACCATCCTGGTCCTGCCAGACTGGGCTCATTTCTCATCTCCCATGCTGCCACTTCAGTCACCAAGCCCTGCTCCTCTCCTCTTGCTGTCTGCAGAGACACACTGGGGAATGAATCTTAAACCTCCAGCTGGTGATTCCAAGAAACAGTTTTCCACATGTCATTTTCTCCTTGACCTCTGTAAAGAGTTATGGCGTAGAAGTGAAATTCAAATCAGGCAACTCCTGTACCTGCTCACCCTACATTTTCTTCCTCTCCAAATTAAAAATGGAGAAATACAATGAGACCTAAACAGATGGATTGAGTCAGGGTGACGATTTTAAACATTATCCAATAAAGTATTGGAGCTAACCAGGAAAATATCTTTTCATCTCTTTATTGCACATGATCTGAACTGCCCAGGGCCTCTGAGCCATAGGTCTTCCCCTAGGCTTGCATGTGTTTGCCATTGCTGTTGTGAAGGAGCAGTGCAACATCCCTGGCTCCCGTGGGGGCCGTGCTGGCACAGCAGCGCTGTGGCACTGGGTGAAGGACCTGGACACCAGCCTGGCTCCAGGGCCTTTGGCTTCCAATCATCAGAGCTGTGTAAGGATGGAGGTGTCCCAGGTAGGGTGAGGGCAATCTTTCTCTCTTTCAAAGATCTCCATCAGCTCCAACAGTTTCTCTCAGTGAATTGTGTTTTGTGTAGTGCACAGAAACCAAAACTGTAGGTCCATGTAACTGAACTTCAGATTCATCAACAAGAATTGTCTCTTGCATATCTGACTCTGAACCTACAGCTTGGCTCTGGTCAGGAACCTGGTTTTCCTGTGACAGGCTGGGTTGAGGGCAGGGCTATTGGAATCCTACATCACTATCCTGTGTGTTTTAACCCCACAGAAGCTCACAGGCAGGTGACTGTGCTGTTAATTGCACAACTACAAACACACAGGGCTTATCTAATTAATTTCTTAATTAGAAGTGGATTGTTGTGGATTACCACATTTTCTGGCACTGATTTTTGGGAATCTCCCTTGTCTCCTAGGTGACCACATCTAATTAGTACTCATTATCAGGCACTCTGAAGCTGTTTTTAAGGACCACAGTAAAGTCTGTCAAGCACTGAAGACTGGAAATCCATAGACTCCCATTCAAGGATGATGCATTTCAGTGGGAAACTCATAGCAGTGCTGAATGAGGAAATGTAAACAGAGCAAGCACTTCCACTGCTTTGAGGAGTTTGTGGGGGAAAGAAGTTCTGAGTACAGCATGAGTCCAGCAAAGTTGTGTGTCCCAAAAATGCTGTGGCACTACGAGTGAGGTACTGGTAGCAGGAATGATGCAGCCCTATAGGGGGCTGCTCTCCTGGGCAGAGGTGTCGGGGTGCTGGGGTGGCTTGTCACCTTTTTCCTGCCTCCCTCCCACCCTCCCCTGCAGCATTTCCTTTTCTAGCCTTTCTGAGCCTTTCTGCAGATTTTGTGGCTGCTGTTCTCTGAAATCAGCATTGAGTTTCCCCTCACAGAATAATGGAATTGAATTCCTGCTGGGCTAATTTCTGGGCAATAAAAATAGCTGCATTGATGATGCATGTAATCTATGTCCACTGCCACCATTGCAAGGCGAAATATGACCTAGTGGTGGTGAAAACAAAGAACATGGTGACAATTTTTGGGTCATCTTGGTGCTTCAGGTCTACAGAAGTTCTCAGGAGTCTGGTTTCTGCTGGGGCAAAAGTTGTGGTGTGATTGCCCAGAGTGGGGGCATTATCCCAGGCTGAAGCCTCATCCGAGTAGGTGCAGGGCCTTCCCAGCGCCACGTGGTCCCACTGCAGCCGCAGCGTGGCTGCGTTTCAGGGGCGCTGAACCCCAGCAGTGGCTGGGCAGGGATGAGTGCTGTTAACAGAGTGTCGCTGCATGGGGTAGCATGCACGTCTCCCTCCCACCCGGGGATCTGCCACAGCACTTGGCCGCGTGGCAGCCAGGTAGAGCTGTGCTCCCACAGGGAGCTGTTTCTGCTCTGCACAGGAGGGAGATGAAGCAAGCATATTATTGGAAAATTGTTTTGTTTAATATGGGAAATTGGGAGGTCTACTAAACCCTGGCTGGGGATGAGGGCAGAGCCTACATGCTTATAAACCTTGTAACTCTGGCCTGAGTAATGCAGATGAGAGTCTGAGCAATCCCTGGGGCACAGTTAGGATCGAGAAGTAGCCTGCACTGATACAGAAAGTCCATGTTCTGCACACAAGGGAGAACCAAAAAGCAGGAATACATACTTATGTATTTATATATTCTGCTTTTGATATATGAAATATCTGGCAAGGCAACATTTTTGCAGGAAAGGATGTGGGTGTGATGATGCCAAAAAGCAAAGCGTTATTTTAGGGTACATTAACATGAGTGTTGCCTGTATGGGTCCAGGTATATAAATATTCCCCCTGCATGTAATATCAGAGAATAAAAATATTTTATCTCTTAAAAATAAGGAAATATATATTTCTTCTAAGAAAAAATACAGAGAAGTTGGTGAAGTACTGGAAAATTTTGAGAGAGATGCTGAGATCCAAAATTCATGACTCATGAGGAAAGGCTGAAAGAATTGAGTGTTGTTGACCTGAAATGGGAAAATAAGAGGGGGGGAAGTGAGAGTCTTCAAACAGAGGAAAGGTTATTTTACAAAGGACAGCATTCAGTTGTCTTCTGTCCTTCACAAGCTTAAATTTCCATGATTTTGAAAACCTGCGGTACTGTTTTTTGGAAATGAGGTTATAGATGACAAACAATAATCAGTTTCTCTGAGTCTGCTGTGGGAAACGCCTGTTCCTTCCGAAGGCATTTGTTACAACATGGGGAAACCCAAATGCAGGGACACTGCAGCTGAGCCAGCTGTGGCTGCTCGGGGCTGGGGTCCAGAGCTGGACACCCTGCCAGGGGTGGCACACACCTGCACACACCTTGGTAGCCAAAGCTAGAATGAAGGTCTCCTGGAGAAGTTTTTGCTTCAGATGACTTTAAAGCTCTTTATGCAATATCCTCATGCTTTTTGTGGGTATAGGTATCATTATTTCATTATGCTTTCATGTGAAGTGTGAAAACTATCTTTACCAATCCTCTTAAATTAGTTAAATATAATATTCAGTGAGACAGGAGATAGCGAAATGTTAATTGAAGCTGGAGAGGTGTTTATAGGGTGATAGAGTGTGGCCAGCTGTGACTGAAATTAATGTTCGGGGTCCTTGATAGTAATTCATATTCCAGAGTTTATTAAATATTTTCAACAGCAGTCAAAGCCACGTGGTGTAGTCTACTACACTTGTGAGAATCCTTGGTGCAGGTACATGGCACTGTCAGAGAGCAGGTCATCCAGGACTGTTTTTAACTGGACTGGTTCTCCATGGGCTGCTATGGGGATGCCTGTGACTGGCTCCAGGCCTGTCGCACCCTGTGTGCCTCCTTGGGCCAGACCATGTCCCTCACATCCCATCCCCTCCATGCGTGGGCTCTCCATGGGCTCTCTATGTACAATTGGAGGCAGAGCTCTTTCCGAGAAAAAGAGTCAGTGCTGCTGGGGATGCTGCACTGGACAGAGGATGCTCCCCAGCCCAGTGCCCCAAAACCGCAGTGTGGCCCCGTTGTCCTTGGCTGGGCATCCCTGAACTTGCTCTGGAGCTGCTGAGTTGGGCAAGTCAAGTAATAGGAATGGGATCTTTGACTCGTTATCAGCTGCTCATTAGTAGAGAAGACCTGAGCCTTCACCTCTGCTTTCCCATGCAGTCACAGAACAAGGAGCTCTGTCCTTGGCGGCAGGGCACATCATTGCTTGGGGACTTGTGAGTCTTCATGGGGAGCAGTGTCCTTCTTGGACCCTGGGAAGCAGACCAGGGAGGTCTGTGTGTAGGCAGCCGGGTCCCCTCACCTAGGAAGATGTCCAACTCTTTTAGGGTAATTGGTGGCTGTAGTTGAAGGACGTCTTTTACCTTGCACTCACTCAGCTCTGTTGCTTTCGTCCATCTGGGACTGTCCTCCTGTTACCGATAAGCCTTGTCAGCTTGGAGCCATTGTCACCAGTTCCCTGCTGCAGCCATTTGGAGTTGTGCACTCCCTGGGAAGGGAGAGAAAACGCAACTTAGCAGGGATAAGTGATGATGACACGTTACCGGTGACAGGCTCAGCACTTTTGCAAACCTGCTTGCCAAAGGCACCAGGAAACATTTGAAACTATTGAATACTGCAGCCAATAAGAAGATGCAGTAATTTATTGATGTTTCTAGCTTGCCTTTATTCCTTTCATCTATCTTTGTGCCTGCCCTGGAAGGCTGAAATAATGAATGTTGCTGGTTTTTTAATGAAGTTAGGTAAGCTGTTCACCTTTTGCTAGGAGGGCCTGAGCTCTTTTTATAGGGTCCTGACAATAGTGGACGTCACAAAGGAACCATCCTTTGCTCTTCCTGGGTGTGCCCCTCCTGTGGGAGGGAGTGGTGCTGGACACGGGTGGGCTGACCAGCCTTCCAGTGCTCTTGCTGCAGGAGATGTTCATTGCTGTGGTGCTCTCAGTTTCTGTTATGCATGCTGCAGAAATCCCTGCCTGTCCTAGAAAACCCAGCAGCTCCTAGATGCCTACCGTCTGCAGGGGTTGGGCTTTTCTGCTCTGAAATACTGAAGATGTTCAAGCTCTGTGTGTCTTTTCTTCTTTATCACAAGGCTCTGGGCTCAGATCTCATTGTCTTTGCAGTTAGGGCCGTGCAGTCTTGTGCTTCCAGCATATGCCATTTCACACAGCTCCTGAATCCAATAAAATGATTCTGCATAATCCCATTGGCAGCTTGTTAAGCCATCAGCACATCCCAACACTACGGAGAGAGCCAGTGTCCACTGGAGGAGAAAGTGCTAAAGGAGAAATCAATTTTCCATAGAGCACTATCTCTGATGATGCTGAGTGGACTCCTGCCTGATCAATTCCCATTGTGAACTCGGCCCTGGCAGGAGCTGCCAGGGCATGGAAACTTGCTGCTATTTGTGCTGGCTTTCCTCTTTTGGAGCAGATGCTGCTGTGCCACTTGCCGTGTGTGGGCCATCTGGTCTCTGTTAACACTCTGGTGTTTGCTTCCCAGGCTGTGCACTGTCCTGCTTGGGCTATGCCTGGTTCATTTTCTTAAAAACATTGAAATGAATTATCCTTGTCATGCCAGTGAATCAGGAGGTCCTCAGTGGAAAGACGGAGCATGAGCTTGGTGTGCCAGGGATGCCTGTCCTTCCAAATTTCCAGGTACAGGTTGAGTGTCTGCCTCCCTGGGTAATGTCCATAACCCTGGATCTTTGACTGGCATTGCTTTTTCTTTCATGAAGCATTTACATTATCTGAATTTGAATTATTTTGCTACTAATATTACAACAGTAAGCACAGACAAAAGGAGTCATCAGCGATCCTCAAATTCCAAAGCACTTGTCACTCACTAGAATATTTGCAGATTAGCTAACAATAGTCCTCAGAAATCAGTAACTATTTTCAGTGTTACTTGTGACAGCAGGAATGTCTCCACTGCTGTCCTAGACAGAGTGAATGGGGAGTTTCCCCCGAGTTTATTGTGAAGGCAACTGTCTGCAAGAAGCAGACAAGGCAGACTACTGAAAATGTGACTTTTCAAATATGTGCAAATGAGGTCTACTGATTATTTCATTGCAGAGAATGGGAGACATTTAAACTACTTTTAGGAGAAGTCTTAGTCTGGATCTGAGTGCTACCTCATGAACTGAGGTCGGCTGGCATAAGCTGTGCAAATGTTCCAAGCCTCTTGAGTTTAGGAAGGAATTTAGAAGGCTTTGAAGTGCTCTTGATCTTCAGAGGACATCTGCAGCTAATGGTCTGTGCGAGCACGCCAAGAGCTGCGAAGTTATACCACTGCTGTCTTGCACCTGCTCAGTCCCACTAGGTTTCCAGGACCCTTTAACACAAGTTCAGAGACAAGCAAGTTGTAAAAAATGCACTCTCGTGCCAACAGCCGATAATCTAGTGCTGGTTAAGTCAGGTGTAAAATGTCAAACTGGGGCTTTAACTATGGTGTTTGACTGCCTGGTGAAGTATGGCACACAGTGTTACAAAGACTTCAGTGAAAAGGTGAGTGGGCAGAAACACCAGGCTCTTTGCTGTACAACTCAAGGTTTATTTCGTAATTGTATCTAAACAGAAAAATATCTGCTTATTAGAAATGCAAAGTAGCAGAATAGTTGGCCAAATTGTTTTAATTCCAAACCTAATAAGCAGAAAAAAAAAGCTTTGCTGTGAATTCAGGATTGATATTGGTTTTTAGGAACATCTTTTCATCTGTCTCCTTTCTCTCATTAGCTGATGGTGCCAGGAAGTTCTGTGCTAATGAATGGCTGCAAAGTTCTCTGCAAGTCCTTCAGATGAAATACCCACAGGAGCACAGCGGAGGGTGCAGTCACTTCTCAAAGGATGGTGTGTGCTGCCAGCCAGCAGCTGAAGGCTTTGCTGTGCTGGATTCAGCTCAGATACAGAGCTATGATCATCTCCTGGGGATGGGGGCAGGTTTTGCCTTCAGTCCTGGAAGCTGTGGGTCTAGCACCTAATGGAGCCACACTGTCCTGGATACAGTCTCTGGGACACAGATGCATCTACATGGCACAAACACCATCACAGCATCAGTACAGGAGAAGAAGCCTCTGATCTGACACAATTCAGCCTCCAAGTTCCTGTCTGCAGTACACATCTGCTGCTGAATCTGGCACTAGAGCTGGTCAGTATCCCCTGGCCTCTCTCCATCCATGCAGCTGGCAGCTGCCTGTTCCTCAGGCAGGACTCGCAATCCCCTCTCGCTCTGAAGCCCAGAAGTGAAGTAGAAGGTATGAAAGCCAGGCTGGGGTCTGTCTCACTCTGGACCTTTTGCTCGGCCCTGAAGGGGTGGAATCCATGCCCAGCTCTGTCTGAGGCAAGAGCAGATGCCTTTGTGACAGCCTCAGCAGGTCTCCTGAGCAGGCTGCGAGGGGTTTTTGTGTGGCAGCCCTGCCAAGGCTGTGGCAGTTGTGTTCCTGTCCTGTTGGGTTGCTCTGGTGAGATGCCACAGCATGGTGGGACATGCTGGGTGCCAAGGACAGGGCTGTGCTGTGACAGAGATGTCTTCTCCATTCCCCCAAATTCCAAAGTGGTGCTCTATTAACTAACAAGAGCAATAAAAATGCACAGAGTCACTGTGCTGAGCATCACATGGTCCATGACAGAAAGACAAATTGGATAACTAATAGGTTATGTGAATGGCAAGTTTAGGTGACAAGCTGACAGTGTGACAAAGCAAAGTTGGAGCAAACAGATTACAGGTGCTTTCTGAGAAGCCACGTTGTCAGTGTCTCTGACAGTGGGATAGCGGCCACTCCCCCCTGCTAAATGAGAATGACAAGGGGTTTCACTGCCTCAGCTGGTGATGACGGGCTCTCACCTGCTCCAATCACTCTTGGAAACAGCAAAGCTTCTTGGTGACATTTCCGAAGAGCTGCTTCAGAGCTGTGGCAGGTGTCCCTGTGCTGGGTAGGAGGGGGCTTCTGCTGCACCCCAGGCATGTGCTTGCCACCAGAACAGGTGGGCAAGCCCAGGCAGCTCTAGCTTTGCCACAGTTCTCTGGGTCCAGGACAGGAGAAGTCAGCTGGGTGTCCTCACAGCAGAGGTCCCATGGCAGTGGCAGAGCCCATAGGTGGATCGTGCTCTGTGCCAGTGAGGCACCATGGCCTTTCTTTGACTCATCACTGCTTGAGTGCCATGTGAATGCTCTTGCAGGGGACTAGCACCAGGGCTCAGAGAGCCAGGTCCTCCCAGAGCCAGAACGAACCTTTGAACCATCTATGTTCTCCCATGCAGAGCTCCCTGACTTCCTTGGATATGGTTCAACACGTGTTGTAACTGAGCACGATCTCTGTTCACAGCACCATCAGAATGGAAGTGGAGTGTGCAGGATGTGTGACCAAGAGTGATCTGGCTCGGTGGGAGAGCACAGAGAAATCTCTAGACTCTTAATTTTTTTGTCAAATGGTCACTGGAGGGTTAATGTAATTTTGATTTAATTACATTGCTGGAGGGCACACTTATGCAAGGGAAAAGACATAATTACCAAGACATTTTATTAAGATATTATTTAATTTTATTGATGTGTCACAAGCAAAGGCACAGGAATGTTCAAATCAATATATACTTACATCAATGTTTAATCTACTTTCAGCATTTTTGCCTGTTCTATTTATGCAGTTACTAGTTGATAAATTAAATTCCTGGAAATATGCGGAACATTAATGAATTTCCAGAAAATTCATGCCTTGTGTATTTGTTTCAGTGGGAAGCCAGGACATGAACAGGCTTTCATCTTCTTTCAGCAGAATTTTATGACCTTTTTGCCTTGCTGCTCACCATTACTGGGTCACATGTGATCCTTTTCTTCCCTCAATCACCTTTTCCAGAGCAGGATTCAGACCTCGCAGGTCAGGATCTCCTGCCTGGAGGGCAGACACAAGTGAGGCAGGGTGTCAGCCCCAGAGCAGAGCAGGGTTATGCTGTGCAGTGCAGGTGCTCTGGGCCTTCTCCCAACAGTGCTTTGTAATAACAGCTCTGGGTTTTCTGTGGAGCACCTGGGGCTGCTCACTGCTAATGGCAGAGAGGCATTTACAGGATGTGAATGTGCAACTGCATTTGTCACTCATTCCAGAAGGCAAAATCTGCTTAGATCTGATAGGAAAACCCCAGCCAGTCTAGGGGGCTGTTGCACAGGACCAGCTCCTGCGCATCACATGGTGTTGTCCTCACAACCAGAGTGACAGCAGCACGAAGCCAGACAGCCGGGCAGCGATAGAGGAGCAGGATGGGGTTCAGAAGGAAAACAGAGGTTCTGGAGAGCTCATGGACCAGGCTCCAAGATGGAATCCTGCTTGCTGTGCTCTGATGCTGGGGCTGATGCAGCATAAGGTTACTTTCAGATACAGACAAAATCAAGTTCAAGATAGATTGCAGAGCAGTGAACCATATTTTCACCCACATTTGCAGCTGGGAGAAGAATAAATGTAACCTGAACGGTCAGAGATACATAGTCAGAAAGAAATGGATGTCTTCATCCCCATGAGGTTTCTGATCTTTTTCTCTAGCTTTCTTTTTCCTTTTTCTGTTTGGGAAGTCTGCCTTGCCTTCTCCAGGCCTAAGGAGCAGGTTATGGATGGCCAGCCCAAATATGGGCCTCACTATGTCCTGGTTTTGCCTTTTCTCTCCTTGCATGGGCAACTGCCTTTTCATCTTTCCACTCTTCAGGCTCCTGGTTTTCCCAGGGCTGCACTGCTCCGGTGCATGGTACCTTACACAGTGCACCCTTTGCACATCTCCACTCACTGCCATTTGCATCCAGCTGCCTGTGGCTGAGAAATCTGTGATGGAATCTCTGATCCAGACAGCTGCTGAACTACCCTGACTTCAGACAATTCATCACCGATGGAAGGATTAATGTTAGGAAGCCCTTTTTGAGATGCCTTTTATCTTCCCACATGCACGGTGCTGCAGCACAGTTCCTCAGTTGTCTTCATCTATCAGCTGCCCCAAGTTCATATATTTTCTCCTGGTTCAGCTTCTTCTGAGTCATGCAGGCGCCACTCTCAGCGACTTGTTTTGCCTTCCCCCTGTACAGGTAGGTGGGTGTGTGCTCCTGAGGCTGATTTTCATCAATGCCTCCCAGATACTGCCTGGACTGGTCAGTTTTGCAGGAATTCTGGGATGGCCCTTCCCTGCTTCCCTGCAGAATTGAGCCATCTTTTTTCCCAGGCAGTAGCTGCCATCTGCACCAGAAGGTTAATTTGTTCCTCTTCCCTATAACTGCATTTATCACATGGAAGTGGTTGTTGTGGAAAATATTGATCAAACACTGGCTTTTCCCTTGCTGAACTGAAACAGAGCATTTCAACTACTCAGTTGCTCAGGATTTCATGTTGTGTGCAGCAGCTCTGGAGAGTGTTTGCATGGGTGTGTGGGTGCACATGTTTTGTGGTGGAGCAGTGCACAGTGGCTGCTGTTGTCTCTGTGTCATCCTCCAGCATTTCCAGCAGTGGCTTTTCTGGAGCTCGCTGTGTGTGGCTGATGCCTTGCCAGTTTTTTCCTGCATTCAGGAGAATTCAGCCCCAGCTGAAGGCTGGTGGCAGCAGTGATGGACCCCTATGCGTGGCCAGGAGGAGGGAGGGAGGGAGGCATGGCTGGATGGACAGATGTGTGTGGAGAGGAAGTGTTGTCCCTGTCTGGGAGCAGAGAGCTGGGAGGTCTGTAACTTGGCACTACATACCCACAGAAAATATGTCTGGATGTGACCTGGTCAGTGGAAATGCTCTGCCTTAGTCTGCTTGAGACCTAAACTCAGCCCTTGGCACCTGCCTGGTGCCTGTGGCAGCCCTGGGCCATTGGAGACTCTCCCAGCTTCCTCACACTGCCCCAGCACTGCCACAACCGCCTGTCCCAGTCTGAGCTCCAGTGCTCGTCTCTCTGTTAAAGAACAATACAATAGCAACAGCTCCTGGCAGCAGCTGCACAAATCCAGGTTGTTTTGACAGCACCTTATTTCAGCCCTGTGCTCTGGAAGTCTCATGGGAATGTTTCCTGCAGCAGCTCACAGTGGCAGGGCTGTGGCACAAAAGAACGTACAAGTTGCCCTGTGAACAATCACGACAGGTTTAGTGCTAAGACATGTCTCTGGTCTCCACTGGGCGCTTTTCAGGCACTTATTTACCAAGGAGATAAGGGCTGGGGATCACAGCCCTTGGGCACCTTCAGCAGTGTGGCAGTGCTCCCAGCCCCATGCTGGCCGTGGTGTGTCTGTGCGGTGGCAGGATCCAGATGAGGATGGCACTGGGCTCCTTGTCCCCATCCTGTCACAAGGAATCAAGGGCATTTAGATAAGGGCTGGGGCCGTGGTAGAAGTAACAAGGGGCATCCAGGAGCAGTAAGCTTGTCTGCTGGGCTCTCCATCTGTGTCCTGGTGTGCAGAGCAGCTGAGCAGACACCAGGACAGTCAGGAGCAGTCTTCTGAGGAAGGCTGAGCCCAGTGTGGAGCTCTGACCTGGCATAGTGGGGACAGGCAAGGAACCGCCCTGGCTCTGAGAGTCGCAGGTGCAGGGAGCCCATGTGCTGTATGGTGGGTGCTGCTGGGGCCAAAGCGGGAGCACTGCTCAGTCCCACTAGGTTTCCAGGACCCTTTAATACAAGTTCAGAGACAAAGAGGGCAACTGCCTAGATCTTGGCACATGCCTGGGACACTGCCAGCTGGTGCGCGGTGTTCACCTCTGCCTGGAGCAGGGTCAGCCCTTTTGGCTGCTATCTGCCCCTTAAAAACGAGCAGAGAAGCCACCAGAGGAGTCCTGCTAGAAAGAGAAAGCCACGTGGCTTCAGCTGCCGCCTGTTGCAGCAGAGAATGGGTGGTGCATCCGTGTGCGGAAGCAAACGGCAGCTCCGGGGAGCTGATGCCGTGACCGCTGTGCTCAGGGCTCTCCACACCAGCCGGCAGCTGATGCCGGCAGCCCATGCCGGCAGCCCCTGGCAACTCGAGCCTGCTCTTTTTCTGCAAGATCTGGCACACTGTCCAATACAGAGTCACTAGAAGAGCTGTACTCTGCTAGTATATGAAAATTTAATTAGGCAGTAAATGCTTCCTGCTTCCAAGCCCTGAGGCTGAAGAAATCCAGAATGTCTTTCGGTTTCTTGAAGGGACAGTTGTCCCCTCCAATAGCCTGTGACTGGTATTAGTGACATTAGGCAAAACCTGCCTTCTGCATTATATCTGTTCACTTGCTGACCCGCCTGTGCATCCCTGCATCCCTCGGAATGCTCCCGGGGGTGCGGGAGGGACCGACTGGGTGAGGTGGAGGGACTCTGCTGAGCCTGACTCCTCTCATGGGTCACTGAGAGACACTGCAGGTGATGCGGAGGAGCTCGCAGCAGTTCCAGGTCCAGGGGCTTTTACCCCAGCTCCTCTTTGGAGGGTCTGTAAAGGCTCAGAGTCAGGATGAGGGCAGCAAACCCCTTCTCTCCATGGTGGCACCCCCCCTTGCTGGCACTGTGCCACCCTGCCCTGAGCTCTTGCTGCGAGACCCCTGGATGGATGTTAATATTAATGTTTGCTATTACTTCACTCTCTGCGCTCTGCAGGAGCTCAAGGCTTCAGCAGACACAGATTTTCTGTCCTGGCCAGTGTGTACTGTCTCCACACTAAATTAGATACAGTCCCTTCCTCACAAAGCTCAAACTCTAAAATAAATTATAATGTAAAATAAGGGGCTCCTGTGCTGTGGAGAACCGAGTTCTGCCTGAGTCATGACCTCTGCCAGTGTCACAGTCTGGCTGTGCTGGAGTCAGGGCTGTGACTGCCCTGTTCCACAGCTTGGACAGAAAGCTTCACGACTGAGCAACCTCTGAGAACCCAGGTCTGCTGTTGAGCCTCCTCACCTGGAGAGCTGTTTGTACATTCTGAGTATTGATTCTGAAGATGCAGCTTGTCCTTGTAATTTAAAGAAAGCAAGAGATTTTTAAGCACTGAGAAAGCTCCCAGTTCTTTAAAACCTGTTCAGCTTAAAGTATGAAAAAATGAAGCATTTTTTACATGTCTTGATGTCCCTTTGGGTGAGGAAAAGGGGGAATTGTGCAACACCTTTTCACAGGAACCCAAATGATGCATATATTGCAGGAAACTCATTAAAACACATTTCCAGTATCACAGGACCATTCCTAATCCATGGCAACCTGCTGCTTGAAATAGCAGCTCCAGCCTCCCAGCTGGTGTGTTCACTTCTGGGGCAGCTGCTGCCCACTTCCATGTTTGCTCTCCTGCCCCTCCCTAGGGCAGCACGTCATCCACATCGTTCACATCTCTACCTGGAATGCAGCAAATACCTCAGGAATGGGCACTAAGCAAAAGGCAAATCATGAGCAATGAGGAAGCTGCTGTTGTGAGCTGCACGGGCACCACGGGCTGCACGTGTGTCACTGGTGTCACAGTACCTCTGTCCACCTGTCACCCCTCTGGAGGGACACGCCTCCTGCTGCTGCTGCTGCTGCTGCTGCTGCTGCTGCTGCTGAGAGGTGTTTGTCTGCCCACACCACTGGCCCAAGACCAAGATGGGAGCCAGCACACGCCAGATTGACAGCTGGAAAATTGGCACTATTTTTTTCTTTTATTGTCTTGCAGAAATTAATTTCACCTTGGGGTCTGTGGCAGCTCGAGAAGTTCCGCAGCAAGCACACCTTGGAGGCAAATACTGTTCTTCACTCTGGCACACGCAGGAGTGGTGTGACACAGCCGCACTCCCTGGACAATGGCATCTGCTCAGAAACCTTCGTCCTTCTTCAAGAAGAGCATCAAGAAAAGCCTGTGATTGATCTCCTTGGCTCTGACTAGTCCCAGGCTCTTGAGGCTGTGCGAGTTGCTGCTGGGATCTCACTCCTCCCATCTGTTCCCAAAACTTCAAGAAGAGCCTCTCTGAGATTTTACTCTCAATGTTTGAGACCCTTGACACTTTATGAAATGTCTTCATTATTTTAAAATGAGGGGTTTGAGAGAAACTGTTGTTATTTATAGATTCCTGTCTGCTATCAAAGCACTTATCACTGTCATACCCCAAAGCCTCCAGTAAATGCCTGTTGATGGCCACTCTGGAGATGCAGCTGGACAAGGTGGGCCATCACCTGTGTCCCCCACCATGGGGCTGCAGCCCCCACCAGGGAGGGTATGTATCACCCACCCTTGGTTTGGAGCTGCTCACTGGGAGACAGTGACACAACCAGCAGTGCCTCCGTAGGGGTGAATTCTCCCACACATCCCTGTCACAGTGGTGGTGGCCACCTTTGGGACTGCTGCTGTGACGTGGCCCAGGACACCCAAGCACTGTGGTGGGCGCAGTGCAGGTGCCACAGCTGGGAGTGCTGCTTACTGCATGGGTGACTGCTGCTCATGCTGAGGACCCGTATGCCTATGTCCTCACCTGGTGCCCAGAGCAGGATGCCACGGCCACTGTGGGTGTAACCTGGAGCTGAGCTGGAGCCATGGGGGTACAAGGTGCTGTGCATGGACAATTGTTTTTCATTCAGGGAGAATCAATTCTCCTCATGAAACAGCCTGTTAGTCACTCACAGGTCTCTGAAATCCACTGCTGGGAGGGTGGCTCAGAGGGTCTTCACAGCTGCCCGGCCTCTTTGGAGCAGGAGCCTTTGCCTGCATCTCACAACCACATCTCCCGGGGGAATCCATTTACCCATCTCAGCCCCATAAGAAGTGTTAACATACAGGGAGCAATAAACATCCACTGGCTATTATTTTCCATTTGCATGGTCAGCTCAAACAGACAGCAGCTCGCAGCAGGGTTTGATATGCTTATATTGATTTTCTTTATAGATTAGAGTGATTCAAGCAGTTATAAGGTTAATTTCAGATGATTAACTTCACCATATTGTAATATTTGATTTAGATTGGCTTTCAAACACTTTCCAGCTATTGATTTTCAATATCACACTTCTAGCACTGCAGCCAAATGTCATTTAAATAAAAGGTTGACAGAGTAGAAAATATCCACATCAGTCCTGAAAATTCTGCCACATCCAGCCTGGATCAACCCTGGCCTTCCAGGGAGAGGAGTGTGGCGCAGGGTAGCATACACTCCTCCAAACCAGGCCTTGGCCAAGTTAGTGCTGGGCTGACACAGCCCCTGGGTGAGGGTGGCTCTGGCCCAGCAGGGTCTCGCCAGCCATGGTCCCCCCCTTCATTTCTGTGGGGCCTGTCCACATGAGCCACTGCTGCCCAGCACAATCACTGCTGTGTCCCTGTCACACGGGCCATAGGGACTGTGGCAACCCTGCTATTGGCAGGGTTGATGCTGTTTGGTTTGTGACATTAAAACTCTCTTATAAAAATCAACCATGAAATTGTTGGATATCAGGAGATGTTTGACCTGCCAGTTCTTCCTCGTGGCTTCAGATAATCCCCCCATCCTGGGGAAGGTGCAAAAGTTGCGAGATGGATAACAGGTTTTATTTACATCAGCTGAAAGCAGCTGGGGATTTGGAGACTGTAGGAAAATTACACATATGTGATTTCATAGGAAGCTTCCTCCTAAAATACGTGGATGGGATGTGAAATCTTTCCTTTTCAAGGGATCCTCACTCCTCAGATTGTGCCAACCCAAGGGAAGATCAGTGCTTATGGTTCTGATAAAGGCACTGGAGATCTGGATTATGAGCAGGAAGGACTTGTGTCCAGCACCCCCTTTGGCAGAGCACATGCAGGGAGCTGTTTGCTTTTTTAATGGCTCGTGTCTCCTTCTCTCTCTCACACTTTTATTTTCAGGGGCTATTTTTTTCCTCTCATTTTGGTGATGTGCTGAATACAGATGAGACTTAGAATACACAGAGCTATTAGACTGACACACACTCATTTTGTAGGTTTGGAAGAAAAATAAACCCCTGCTCAAGTTAGCTTGGCACAGTTAGAAAATGCTGTGAGCACCTGGCTGGCAACAGTCCCCTCACTGCCCAAAACCTCAGGGCCACCTGTGAGTGCCCTGTGCATGGACATGTCCACGCAGGGGTCGGTGTCCCCCCCAGCGTGGTGGGTGCTGGAGTCCAGGGCTGTGCCCTGTGGCTGCTCTTGCCCCTGGCCCTGGGAACCTTCTGGAACCTGCCTTGTCTGGAGTGCCCGAGTCCCACAGTTTATGTTCAGGCCATTGCTCTCTGTGCCTGCACCTGAGGTGAAGGGATATTGCTTCCCATAAATTTCAGGGATTCTTTACAGAGTGCCTGGCTGGCCACAGTGGTTCAGACAGAGCTGATCAAATACTTATTTGTCAGATGAATTGTCTGATTAATTTTGTAATTTCAAATGATTTATTTATAAGTCATCTGCAATAACTAATATTTATATTGCTTCCTGACCAGCAATGGTTTGCACTTTCTGATGATAAATCCCCATACACCTGCAGCAGCTGATGCTGATGGTCTAAACTTGGGAACAATAATCCAAGCAAGTAAGGGGTGCTCAGCAATCCCCTCACAGGCTGCAGAACATGTGTATTATCTTCAGTTCTTTCCCACAATTCTTCCACATACACTTTTTGACAAAAAGAGACTGTACAGACCCCACAAAGGTCAAAGCTATTAAAAATCTTTTCAGTGAGCAGTGCTGCATATCTCCAAACACTCGCAGCTCTCCCAGGGAAAGTCTGAACTTGCATTTTTCACCTCTAGCTCTTCTAGCCCTGTCCAGCATCCTCTGAAAGAAACCTGTGTGGAAAATCACCTCCTGAAGCCCCTGGGTTTGTCAAACCAGGCAGATGAAGCAGCTGTTGGCTTGTCCCTGTTGAACCCAGGGAGATAAATGCATCTGTTCAAGTAATTCACGTGACTGGAAAAATACAAGATGTGAGATGCAAGGCATTTTAAAATACAAAGGAACATTTGTTCAATAGTTTTTCAGGTATCTGTTGAATCTGTATTGCTTAAGAAAAACATGTGGCCTAAACAGACCTTGCAGTCTCTGCTCCAAGACCACACATCTTGGCAGGATTTTGTTGCTCACTGTCTTTACCTGCTTTCACCTCATTGTGAGATGCCTCAGAAGCTCACTCTGGGAACTTCTGGGTTTGAATTATGTAAACAGTTGTGTCGTCTGTGTTCCAGGCTGAGTTGTCTGCCTGCCATCCCACTTATATGTTAAATGAAAGCAGTTCCTATACAGCCCAGGATAGCTCCCTGCTAATCGCCTTTGCCCTGCAGACATCCATGATTTAAACCTGCTCCCTGTCCCTGCTCCTCGGCCCCAGCTGGGAGAGTCTGTAGGTTCTACACAACTTGCTGTGTATGGCCAATGATGTCACCCTCACGCTGGCAAGGTTTCTGAGAGATGATGTGAAGATGACATTGCCTGCAGCCTCTCAGTCTGCACCAATTAAACAGAGAAATTAAAAAATGTCTGAGTCAATTAAAAAGAGAAATTAAACAATGTGATAAACAGGAGACAATGGAGACAAAGCTGGCACATCTAAGGAAGGACACCCAGAACAGCAGCCACACGTACAGCAGTCTGTGTCAGTGCAGTGCCTCTGCAATCACCTCGCTGGGGTGTGGGACCTGTCTCATAGGGGCTGGCACCTGAGACTGCTCACAGCCCACTTCTTCTTATCTTGTCCTTGGTCTGGCCTCTCCTCCTGGCAACTTCTCTCCTGTGCCAGCAGCAGAGTCCGGCAAATCCCTTTCCTCTGGGCACTTGGGCAGATGTTTTCTGGCCTCAGGGGCTGGGTGCTTGGTGAGGAGTGTTGGGACTTCGAAGGACTCACAGCAGCATCCCTCAAACTCAGCCTAGTGCGTTATCTCAGCCTGGAGCTCAGAGAGGAGACAGACCAGCCCTGTAGTCAGAGCTGCTCTCTGTGGTCACAAACATGGCATCCAGCTTAACGTGTGCCAGGAACGAATTCTTAATTCCTCCAGGGAGCTCGTATGTTTGGGTGAGCTAGAGTGGTGCTCGCTGAAAGATAACAATCTGCAGGATTCCTCCCTGCTGCCCTCAGTGTGCTGGCAGAGGGGAGAGGCTGCCTGCAGGCAGGACAAGTCCCTCCTGGAGGCTAGGAAGGTGCAGCTGGAATGTGTTTTCCCAATAACTTTACAGAAAATTATAAATTAACACCATAACTACAGCCATGCTTGACTCAGCCAGCATGGAGCAGTTCACAGAGCTGGCAGGAGAGAATGGTGCTGTGGGTCAGCCCTTGACACCTTGGGAAATGTCACTGGCACACTGAGACCTTGGGCATTGTCACCAGAGTCACTTCCACAAGCTGCCTGCATGGCTCAGCCTCCCAGTGCTGCGGCTCCCGGTGGGCAAGTGATGGGTCACAGGCAACCACCCCCGAGGGTCCTCAGCAGAGGATGTGCCAGCAGCTGGGCTGTTCCTGGCTCTCCTGGGGCTCCTGGAGCTGCTGAAAGGGCCTTTGGGTCCCAGAGC
Organism: Cnemophilus loriae; assembly: GCA_013397755.1. Lineage (NCBI taxonomy): Eukaryota > Metazoa > Chordata > Aves > Passeriformes > Corvidae > Cnemophilus > Cnemophilus loriae. Next base: position 595,670 of record VZTF01008543.1, on the reverse strand, counting down.
CACAGAGTCAGTGGGACTGCCCAGCTCACTGCAACACAGCCCAAGGGGTGGATGGTGTAGAATGTAACAGGCACAGAGAGAGATCCTACACCCTTGGAGAGGAGAAGTCAATGGACAGTCCATCACAGCTCCCCTCGGCCCAGGCTGGAAGCAATCCAGCTTTCATGGGGTTTTTCCTACAGTCAATTGAGTGACTTTTCTTTTCCAGAGCTGTTAAGCAACTAAGCCAGACTCTCTCTTTGCTGTATCTAATTGGCACTTTCAGCTGTAAGTAACATGATCTACAAATCATTTTGATCTCTGTTTAGTTCTTTGATCTCACTGTTGTTCTCAGGTGCATATAGTGACAGCACAATTAATTAATTGCAGGCTGATAATTGTGCAGCTGCAGCATGCTCTAGTTCATGCTTAGAGTTTTACTAGTTGAGTTGCCAGGGTTTGTCGTCAATTCTGGCAAACAAGAGTGATCTGAAATAGCGTTCATTGACCTTTTCAACGTCGGTATGTCCACACGCAGAGTGCACATGCTGGGGAGGAGCCCCAGCCTCCTACATGGGAGGCACTTAGCACCCAGAGCTGACAGGCATGAGGTGCCCAGCTGCAGATTGGCAGCTCCTCAGGCTGTTGGATTATTTATTGGTGAATGCTGTGTGATGCTCACTACATCCAGCCTCCAGAGGGAGGAGAGACCTGGAAGGCACTTTGGGGAATAATCCAGAGGCTATTGCTAGTATTAACTCTTCTGTATCCTTCAGTCTGAAAGGGAATTAATTAAACCGTGTGCTGCAGGATAAGGGGAGTCCCAGCAACCGAGCAGGATGTTCTGTACTGGATACTCTGCTCTGAAATGTCTGGCAGGAAAGTAAAGCAGATGCATCAAATCAAATGTGACTTGTTTGTGCTGCTCCCTTGGCTTATGCTTTCCACACCAAGGAAGTGACATCACTATCCTAACTCAATGCCACAGGGCTGGTGACCTGGCACTATGGGCAGGGATCAGTGCAGTACCTGTGGGTGAGGTGGGCTGCCTTATGGGAAAATCCATGGCAGGAGAAGCCATTTGCTAATGCTTATGACTGAAGGACCTGTGAGGGGAAGCCCCAGTCCTCTGGGCTGGGCACACATCTTTTGGAGCCAGCTTTGCTACCATCCATGCTCTAGCAGGGCTTGTTCAGCTTTTACAGGCTTGCGCTCCACAGGCTGTCAAACCTCTGCCAGAAGAGCCAGTGGACAAAAGAGCCTCGTCAGTGTATTCTGCTCCCTTAAAACAAGGCAAATATTTCGGTATCTGTGGAGGAATATTTGCATTTTTATGGATAAATTCAAGAAAAAAGGCACCACACAATCCCAATTTGCATCCCTTATTTCCATAGAAACTACAGGAGCCTTGATTGCTTTCATGTGCTTTTGATGAAAATTGAGTGGGGTATCTTTATCCTGCCATAAGGTGGGAAGAAAAATTGGCATTCAAAATAATATCTAATGGTTCAAAGGATACTTTTGCAAAACAACTTTCTGTGATTTATTAAATAACTTGGTGTTTTTCAAATAATTGGAAAAAAACTTTCTGGAGACCTTGTTGCAAGTGTTCACTAAACTGCTGCAGATTGACATCTGCGGTGTGGAATGAGGGCTGTGTACTGGGATGTGGCTGTGGCTGGTGAAATCGAGGGCGTTCAGCTCCTAATCAAAGTTCAGACCCTAGCAGAGAGCAATAAAGAATTTGGATAGTGTTATGTGTGCAAGCTTTTTTAAACTCTAGAGGGGAAAAAATGTTAGTAAACAGCATGCCAGCAGGAGAGATTGGGGATCAGGACCAGCCCTGGTGTGGGCTCCTGGCACAGGGCTCTGCGGGCAGGATGCAGCCCACTGTGCCTGCCCCCGGGACCGAGGGCTGGCGGGAGCAGGGGCTCAGGCCGGTGGCCGTGTCCTGCCACGGAGCCCCCGTGCGCGTGTCACGGCCGCTGGTGCCCAGCTCATTGCGGTGAGCGGCTCCCTGGCAGTGCCTGTCTCCAGGAGCAGCGGGGTGTGCTGTGCCTGCACTGCTCAGCCTGACACGAGGCCATTTATATTTGATGGTGTTTGGATGAATTATGCACATACCCACTAAGAGAAATTTAATGATGGGTTTCGTCTTCTTTTTTATAGTTTTCAGCCTTTGAATTAAGCACCAGTTCACTCTCAGTGCTACAGGCGATAAAAGGGAATATTCCAGTCCCTGTGTCGATCACAGCTGCTCTGCCAAGCAGAGTTAACAAGTAAACAGTAATCGCCCGCAATTATTGCCCATTACGTGCTCTCTTCACCTAAGATCACACAACGAAGCCCGAGTGAGGCGTCGCAGGCGGACGGGTAGCAAGGAGCTGTCAGGATGAAATAACAGCAGAAACCTGTCAAACACTGGCTCCGTGAAAGACCTAAATCCTCTCTCGATGGCCCCTCCGTGCAGCGTAGAAGAGCTGTTGCTGTGTAATTATAAATTATCTGTAGGGCTTATCTCAGGTTCAGGGTTGACATTACAATAATAGGGTGGGCGAGCTTTATTTAAGGGATAATGTGTGGTGTACACACGGCAGGGAAGGAGTGTGGTGGGTGATTAACACCGGCACGGAGCCTGTGTGGTTCCTGCTGCGTGGTCAGAGGAGAAGGAGCTTATGCAGCCCTGGACTGAGCTGGGAGGGCAGGGGACTCGCAGCCGGTGAGCAGGGTCCCATCAGGAGAGGTGAGAGGAAGGATTCCTGTCGCCCAGCCCTGGATGTACCAGTTCCACGTCTCCAGGAGTATTCTGCCTAGACACTTTATCACCAGCAGAGAGAGAAGGGCAGGTTCTTGGTGTTTTACCGACCTACTTGAGATGCTTACTTCAGGAGGAATTGAATTATTCTCAGAATTGCCTTTTCTCTCCTTTTGCTACAAAAAAAAGCAGAAGGTGATGAGCTCAGATGTGGACCTGTAAGTCAGGAAGGATAGATCTTATTGGAAATACCTCATTCATTTTGCCCAATATTTTCCTAATGTTCTTCTCTGGTTCTACTTTATTTTAAGGATTAATTTTCTAAGGATGGATCTCCGACAGTGTTTCCATGCAAGTAGACAGTAGAAAGGAAAGATGTAGAGAACAAGCCTTGCACATGTATGTTCAAGGTAATGTTTTGTTTTCTTGAGCCAAGTTTGCCCTGAAGGCAGGTGGTCCTGAGCAGTAATTGCCTCCTGCCAGCCTTGCCCAGGTGCTTTCTCCTGTCTCTCTGCTCCCTCCTGCACTGAAGGGGCAGCATTGATGGGGAAAGAGGGGTTGCTGAGAGCCCGGCCAGATGTGGGGGGGGATCTGTGCAGCAGCTCAGCTGCTCGTGAATGCAGTGGCAGCACAGTGGGGCTGTCTGGCTGCAGCCCTGTGTGTGGAGCAAGCCCCCAGAGTGGGTTGGCTTTGGAGTCAATACCTGAATCTGGCTTTTTGTATTGGGGTGAAAGTAAAGGAAAAAACCCCATGTGGATCCACAGTCTCTCTGAAGTTCAAATATGCCTAAAGCTTCCGTGGGAGCTCAGCGTCCGAGGCAGCCTGATTGTTGTTGCAGCTGACCGTGCTGGGAGGGCAGCTCGTCCCTGGGGCTGGTTTGGGCAGCAGCCCTTTCAATCTCCATGTGAACTGTTAGGCTGCAGTAAATTACAGGGATCCGTTGCTATTTATAGAGGAAAGGCAGTGTCTCTGCTCTCGAGTGCCTTAGCCCTGAGGGTGCAGGCAGGTACCGCAGGGTGAGATTCCTGAGGAGGAGGGAGCCTGGGAACTGCCCCAGAACCTGGGCTGGTGTACGAAGGCACCGTGCCTATTTCTGCAGGCTCTGACCCCATCTCAGTCAGTGAGATTGGTGGAGCTGGTGCCACTCGGGGGAGTTAGTAGTGGTATTAACTGGAGGAAATACTATAGAGTAAGTATTAGCCTTGTATTATGTAGAATTTTAAAGCGCTTCATTAATTTACAATTCCACTTTTTATTAAATTAATTTGCATTTTAATGAAAAAAATAAGTGGAGCCAGCTCTCTTCTTGAAGTGGCGATAACATGCCACCTGTATGTGAATGAGTGTGCCCGAGTGAGCTGAGGAAGCTCCCAGCCCCGTGAGGGACTGTCCCCGAGCAACATCCCCTCCCTTCCCTGTGTCCTTGAGCAGCCTGCTGGCTCAGGCTGGCTCCGTGTGTGGGGGCTGCAGCTCAGGCTCGGGCTTCCACAGCGAGGAGGAAAGGCTCCAGGAAAAGGCAGGAGCAGGGTGCAATGATCCCACCTCGTAACAGAAAATGCCTCTTGCTGTGGCCAACATGCCACTGTGCCCTTCTTGACAGGGCCATCATGTGTTCCTGCCAGGCTCTTTCTTCCCCAAGAAATAGGGGCTGTGACAGCAAAACGCACTGAGACAGAAGAGCCCCAGCACCCTCCCCTCTCAGCATGTAGGGCAAAAGGAAGAGTTCAGCTAAAGGTTAAAAAAAGGAAAAATTCCCATTGCTGGACACTCTTTGGGATGTGCAGCTTGTGTTCCCTGCCGACGCCAATGGCCCTGACAGGTGCCCGCGATGCTCAGCGTCTGCTCCTCATCCGGGCTTGTTGCTCTTCAGGGAGATCAACCTCATGGCCCTCCTTTGGCTGGCAGGCATCAGTTCTGGAGTGAAGCAAGGCACACTTGTGTAAAGTAAATAGCAAAGATCATTCTGAAATCACTGGTGGCAAGCAGCTGTATTTAAAGTGGGACAAAGGTGGTATATTTCTCTGCAAGTTTGTTTTGTTGGGGTTTTTGGGTGGTTGTTTGTTTGTTTGTTTGGGGTTTTGTTGTTGTTATTTGGTTTGCTGGGGATTTTTTTGTAGTTTGGGGTCTTTTTGTTACCGTTCTTTTTTTAGAAGTTTTTATGTTTTGGGGGTTTTTACATTACTTTGGGGTTTTTTGTTTGTTTGTTTCAAGTTTTTTTTTGGAGAGGATTTCAGGTGTGGTTACAGCTAAGCAAAGTAAAAAAAAAAAGTTTAAAAATCCACTAGCCTCTTTGCCCTCTGGCTCTGGGATCAATAGGTAACATCTCTGGTGCCTCCACAGCCTCCCAAACTCTTTACTGGGAAACAAGCACTGCTCTTCAGGGTTTTATAATATTATTATTTATTAATTGTTGTTAAAACACTATTTATTATTATTATTACTGTTGTTGTTATTAATAATATTACCATTTCAGCTGACTGCAAATGAGATTCTCTCCACCAAACCATCTTTACTTCCAGCCTTTCTTATCATCAGCTATGCTGTTGACCTTGTGGCAGCAATCCCACGCAGTCCTTTGGCTTTTGAGACAGGTTAAAAAGTCTTTTAATTTTATTTTTTTTCCCAATAGCATCACATGTCTGCTAAAGGAACTTTGGCTGTGTTCCCTCACAGCTTAGTGTCACAGTGGCGCCGGCAGCTGTGAACCTCCAGAGTGGATCTCCTGGCCTGTGCAGCCAGAGATGATGGGAGTTTCTGGGCTCCAGGAGCACAGCCCTGTAGCTCCTTGCCCGTTAGAAGAGGAGCACCAGGGCATTGTGTGTATGTAGGCTTTTCTTAGAAAGGAAAATTAAGCAATAAACATCCACAGAAATGAGACATTTAAACATTCCAAGTAATTGATACCAGGAAAAAATATGATAGGATGAAATCTATTCCTGCAATAAACTGTCCATTAGTTGGGCCATCAGCATAACCCTAATCTAAAGTTATGAGGATCCATTACAGACATAATCAAATACAATTTTCTATTTTCCATGAATCAAAAGCACCATATGTATTAAGAGCCTAGTTTGTCTTTTTGTTCCTGCCTTCTCCTAGAACAGTGTATATCTGATTTCTTGTGTTATATTGCTCTGATGTCTGCTAAGGGCACCATGCCCTAGAAATTCACATTAAATAACTGAGAGCGAGTACTAGAAATGAAAAAAGTGAAATACTATCTAGACAGCTGGAAGTAAAAATATGAAAAGTGTTGCACTTACAGAAGGAAAAAAAGCCTATTTTTATGACTTGAATAGACAGCCTGGTATAAAGAGAAATTTCTCACCCAGGATCAGACATGCAGCTGGGCTGCAGCAGGCAGCCTGGGATGCTGGAATCACGGCGTGGCAGGCGCGGTGCAGACACTGGCTCCAGAGAGCACCAGGATGTGGCTGCAGGTGCCGGGTGTGCAAAGGCACACACATTCCCACAGGTGCAGGGAGGAGGGTCACTTCAGCCCAGGACATGTTTTGGCTTCCTAAGCACATTTACTTTGGGCTTTTAATGGAGACCCTGCAGACAGGGTGAGCCTGTGGCCAGATATGTCTGCAGCTGGGAACTCTCCCGCTATGAGGGCTGTTCCTTTCATCTTCAGTGGCCTGACTTCCAACTTGTCCTTCTTTCCCTTTGTTTTGTTCATTTTTCCATTTCCCAGCACTGACCGGCATACCCCTCTCCAACAGCCCCTACCCAGGTCCCTGCCTGCCTGTCCTTGCTCTGCTCAGCCGGGGATGTCTGAGCAGGTCTGCTCCTGTCCAGCTCACGGACATACCCTGGGTCTGACAGATGTGTCTGGGAACCAGTGGCCAGGAGACACTTTATCAGGAGAGCCTGAAGGCAGCTGTCATGGTTTGTAAGGGTTGATGCTTCCTGCCAAGAATTCCCCCCATCTCTGAGCACAATGTTCCAGAAGGATGTGTGTGACCTGCCTGTGGCCCCGCACAGAGGCTCTAATGTGTTGGCAGGAGCCTGGAGCCATCTCCTATCCTTGCCACCTCATCAATTCTCCAGCTGTTCTCTAGTCCCATCTGAAAAAAAATAAACCTCTTCTGTATCCCTAGACCAGCCCCCTGGTTTATCTGTGTTCTTTTCCATAGGTGTCTGTCCATAAAAAGGGATGCTTTAATTTATTCATGACACATTACTTTCTTGTTGCTTTCTCCAGTACTACATACATACCTCCATGGCTGACCTGCACTTCCTGCTGGGAAGACCCTCTCCAGAAGAGCACTTGGACACTGTGGTGCTCTGGATCCGCTGCGTACCTTGGCCCTGTCGGCTGGACAGGCTCCGGGGATCCTGCTCGGGGTCTCTTGCTTCTTGCCCTCTGTAATGTTTCACCCTGTGCCATGGGTGGCTGTGAACTCCCAAGGGTGAGTGTCCCTGCATGGGCTTGCCCTGCTCAGGGAACCTGTCTGAGGCTGGGGAGGGGGTTTGCTGAGCGAAGCTGAAGCAGTGGTGGGTCTTTTGTGCCAGCATGGGGGTCAGCTCTCAGAGCACGTTGCAGGCTTGCTGCTAAATTCTAGGGCAAGGAGCAAAAGATTGTAAAAGGATAATATTCTGTTGGTAATTTGGACAAAATTAGTGGCTGTGTAATCATCCTAAGTTAATCAGTGGATGTGAGATGAGAGTCCTGCCACAGGGGCTAGGAAGTGCGAGCCTGCTGAGAGCACCAGGTGGGAGAGGGGTAACAGCTGAGTGGGATGCTGCCACAGCCAAGATGAGAGGAGTGAAACCTGATACTGGATTTCTTTGCTAAGAGCTAGGGATCAGCCAGCTAACGAGGCAGTGAGTTCTGAGGGCAGAGGAAGAGCTTGGGGCATGGTTAGTGCTCATTAGCAGCCAGAGACATGAGAGCTCTCAGCACTCTGGTGCTTTGGGCTGGCCAAGCCTTTGACTGTCCCTGGAAGGAGGGCTCACACGCTGTTCCCAGTGGCACAGCTCCCAGCAGCCACCGACCACTCCTCAGCCAGAACAGCCACTCTTGGAGCTGCGAATGCTAAAGGCTTGAGAAATTAATTTTGCCTGTCAGAGATTCAAATACGCGTGTGAACTGTGGTTCAGCAAGGTATGAACCCACCTGGCTGCGCTCCAGCTCTGGGAGCGCCGCTCACCGCAGGGGAGGGGAGGCCAGCAAGTACCTGCCAGTGTAAGCTGGTGTTGTCTTCCACATAAAACATGCCCTTAATTAATAGCTAGCATGAACCTAAGCCACTATCTCTGTTATCAATTTGTGGATGTGGTTGGATTGTCTGTCTCCCAGGACAGTAATATCCCTTCATCTTACTGCAAATTTCTCACAGCATCCTTCTATTACACAGGCTTAATGCTTGAAAAATAGAGATTTAATACTCTACCATATCAGACTAAGTGAGGTCAAAGCAATTCATATTCACGATCCCACAAAGCTCCCTGATGGTGTTCCTGTGAGGAATTGATGTGGAGGATGCAAACCAGTGAGGTCCTGCCCTGGCTCACCAGCAGGGACCAGGGCTGTCCTGCACCAGCAGGGACCAGGACAGCCACCCATGGTGGAAGTGTTGGCTCATCCTTGGGAGAAGAGCAAGTGCACTGTGTGCCTGGGCATGGTGGGTGGGGGCCTGAGGGGTCCCTGCCAGGTTGTGCCAGTCTCTGGCCCCATGTTGCTGCCACCCATTCCAGCATTTGCCATTTTGAGGGGTTTTGGTAGAGCAGAATGGCAGCCGCCCGTGTGTTTTGTGTGTGTGATAGGATCAGAAACTGCTTCATGGGTTTCCAGGGTACTGGAGGTTTCCCAATGTGTTTTTAATGAGCTGGCTGAGTGTAACTTGTGTGCAAGTTTCCTCCAAACTGCTGCTTGTCACCTTGTCTCTGGGCAGAAAGCCTGAGAGTAGCACGTCCTGTGTTCACATGTTTATTTTTGTCCTGAAAGGTGTATATATATTGAGAAAAAATAGTAGCTGGTGTTTGTGTGTTTCCTCCCCAGTAAGAAAATATTTATCTCCAGGGATGATGCATATATTGCCAGGACACATCCCTCCTGCATTTGCTTTTATGTGTGTGCCAGGACATGGATTTCACCTGCAGCTTGTGAGAAAACATCTAAGCACATAACATGAAGGGGAAGTTTAGTTTCAGAGGGATTTATGCTGAGAAGTTAAACATGGGTTAGGAGAAATATCCCTTTGCCTTGCACAAAATTGGCATAACGAACATAATTCTCCTGGTGTGAGCTGAATGTCCAGCTGAATTTGCCAGCAAGACACTGAATGGGGAGCACAGCTATCCCAGCCCCAGAGCAACACGAGCTGTTGGGGAGCATCAGTGCTGCCATGGTGGAGCAGGCTGCCTTCTGCACGGAGAGCACTGGGCAGCAGCACTGCCACCTAAAACACTGCTTCTCACAAGAAAGGATTGTTCCCAAGTCTGAGGAATTCAGAGAACAAAACTGCTGGACTAAAATTAGGTGGAGCAGCTCACTGATGGCTATACAAACGCGATAATTACAGCAGGAGAGGTGGCTACGGAGCCGCTGTGGTTTCCTGCCGGGACCGCCTCCTGGTGACCCGCGGGCGATGCAGCGGGGACTGGAACCTCCGCTCAGAATGATTTGGGGAACTGCCAGGCCCGTTGTCCTTTGAGGCACGGTGACACGCTGATGAGTGCTGACGGGTGGCTAATTGCTCAGGGCAGGCTGACATAATGGAGCAGTTCTGAGAGCACCTCAGCTGCGGAGGTCAGCAGTGACGCAGAAGGCTTAATTTTTCATAGCGTGCTCCTTGTATCCTACAACTCCTCCTGTAATGGACTAGCAAATTACCACACTATTTAAAAGGCAGCAATTTACAACATTGTGATAACTGCATGCTCCTGAGGGTATGTCATCCGTGCCGGCAGAGAGAATGAGTGAGAACACTGCCATCCCTGCAGTGTGGGCATGGGCACGTGGGAGCATGCACACACATACCTCTGCCAGCCCAACACCTCCCCTCCAGTGCGGCTCAGAGGCTCATCAGGCCTCCTGGAAAAGACCTCTGCCTCTCACATGGGCTGTCTCTGTCCCATTCCTGCTCATTTCAACATGTTTCTGGTTTAGGGACCCTGGTGACGTTCCAGTGCCCACCCAGTTTCACTGTTCCCCAGTGTCACTACCTGGGGTCCATCTGTGCATCGCTCTGGGTGCAGCTGGCTGTTTCCATGTTTGCACTGCCTCCTATCACAAGGGGATTACTTCAATCCCCAAGGGATGTTCAAGTGGTTGCTCCCACAGAGGAACTGCAATCATGAGAAGGTAGTAGAGCTCATGGAACTGTACTGACCTGATTTACAAAGCCCCGAGGCCAGCAGACAATCTCTTCTTACCTCTTTGGTGGGAGGGCACCCTGGGGCTCCATTCCAGGTGCAACTGCCCTCATGTCTGTGTGCTCTCTGCAGACACACTCAGGCCACCACACGTCTGGGTGTCCCATTCACTGTATTTCAGATACATGCTGCCCTGCTGCTGTGTTGCACAAACATCACTTTTGCTGCATGTGAGGAATCTGCCTTCATTTCTCACTGAGAAGTCTGAAGAATTGCGTGCCCAAAGAATTTGCATGGAAACATACATCCCTCTCAAGCAACTGAACTCTCACCCCTGGGTCATGGCAGCAGGTCAGCTCTTCTTGCACAAACTGGGGGCCCTGCAATTTCCTCACAGAAGCCACTACTTTCCACAGAACCACCAGGTGCCATGTCCTGGGAGGAAAAGAACACAAGATCCAAGTGCTGGTGTGGAGCCCGGGCACTGGTGCATCCTCTTGTCACACTGCAGGAGTGAGTAGAGCACGGGACAGCAGCACAGGAGCAGGGAGCCACAGGGCTGTGTCTGGGTGGATAGTTTGCAGTGAATGTGCCCGTGGGTTTGACAGCAGAGTGTTCCTGCTTTAGCACCACAGCAGCAGGTGTTAATAACTGTCTACTTTCCCTCTGGAGTGGTGTAACTGCTCCATGCAGCAGAGATGCATCCAATTAATCGGATGGATAAAAGTGGTTAATGCACCTTGGAGAAGCATAATTTAATTGGAAATGATTATTATGTGCTGCTCCTATGTAAAGAGTGTGAGAATCAGCACTAATGGCTCTGTATGAACATGACTTTTAATTGCTCTGTGGTTCTGTGATTTAAGCTTCTTTCTGGTTATGCTTTTGTTTCCCGGAGATCTTTGGTGGGATGCAATAACACACTGGAGTCCAATGAGGTACACTGTCATGAGTCAAGGCTGTCACTCCTCTTTGTGCTGATTCTAGGGTGCAGCTTGAGTCCGTATTTTGCTTTTGAAACCCACAGGGATGGCTCCTGAGAGCAGCTCTCCTGACTGGTGGTGTCAGCCCACAGCTGCCCGTGTGGGGAGGCAAAGGCTGATCCTTGCTGCACTGTGCTGTCCTGCTCAGCACTGCCTTCCTCACCTCGTCTCTCCTATTCCAGCAGGGTCTGCAGGACACTGCTTCCCTCACGGGGCACAGGCATGAAGGGCACGTGCAGCTGTGGCGGCTCCTTGCTGCTCCCACACGGGACGTGGATGCCACAGGGTTACAGCTGCATACTGGCAGCAGGAATGGAGCTTCAGTAAGTCCCCCTCCACAGGATGCAAGAGAGATGGAGAATGGAGCCTGTACAGCCTGCAAAGAAGACACCAAACCAAGGAAGGGAAACTTTCTGCCCCACAAAGCTGTGAAACCCCCCTGGCTCACAGACCACTTGTGGTGTCTTTTATAGCCCCTATGGTTTACCGGAGTGGTGCTTATAGAGGTGGGAAAAATGCAGTTTTGCAATGGCATGGAAAATGTCTGTGAGGAGACAAGACATCAAGCTGCCATCAGCACAAATATATCTGTGCCTTGTTTTCCTGCTTTCCTGGCTTTGGACAAGTGCCACCACAAGCAACAATTTTCCTGTTCTTTTTTAGCTTTGCAAGTATCTTAAACCAACCCCCTCCATCCCAGCAGAAACAAAATACACTGACGGGTATAGAATAAAAAAAATCAGGCTTTTTAATCTGAAAGAGAAACAGGGAGAGCCTTGGGCCCCTTCACTGGGCTTGTGGTTGCAGACTTGGACACCACTGGGCTGGCTGTGCTTGATGGGCCTTGCCCACGCCCATTCTCCTGGCCCCTCCAGAGGGGGTAGCTGTGGAGAGTGGTCTGGGCATTGTGGTTCCAGCTGTTTCCCACAGCAGATCAAGGTGAGTGAGAGTCTCCTGGCTACAGACATGTCGATCCACCTCCCTGGGGACCACCTGCAAACGTGGACAGGAGGGGAGGAGGTGGCTGTGGAGCACGTGTCCATCCTGTCCCTGCGGCTGCTCTGGGAGCGGCCGGCGGGCTGGCCAGGTGCAGCCCTGGGGGCTCACCGAGGAGCATGGCTGGTACTGCCTTTGGGTCTGCCTCTACCAGCTCGTGCCTGGAGCTTTCCCACCACAATCTCATCAACAGAGAGTCCTTTTCAAACCCATCAGCGGAGCCCAGGCAGTAAAGTCGTAACCTTGGGCACTGCCAGCCTAAGGGCATGGGAGGAGTCTGTATCACAGCTGGGGTGGCTCAGACCCGGGGCAGGATGGGGGCACAGTGGTCCAGGGGGTCCCAGCGCACAGGCAGAGCAGCGATGCTCTGCCTCGGAGTGCACTCGTAAGTGGAGCTGATTTAATAAACAGCAGGAGTGTTTTCCCAGGCCACATGCTGAGCTGTATTCAAAATACATTTGCACGAACATCAATTTTTAATGCAATTTATGCCAAATGTTGTTGCAAAAAGCAGCCGTTAACATGACATTAATTCAATCACTGGAAATACAGTACGTGCTGCTAAATGAAAACATGTTATTAGTCAATTAGATTAACTGGATGTAACACTTCCAAACACAACGTAATATGGTTTCTACATGGTTAATTATGTTGTACAAATTACATGGCAATAAAGCTTAGCACTGGACACACACATGCAATTAATACATAAGCAGAAAAACCAGCTTGTGATTCACATTTGAACTCTGTAAAAATGATTTGAAATATAAATATCTTGCAAGCTTGAAATAAAGAGGCAGAATTATGCTGATACTATAATGGGCACAGGGTAATTTCTAAAATAGCCAGGAAGGCCTTTGTGAGGAGATCACAGATGTTCATGGTTGCTTTCACGAGTTTTAATTTGCTTTGGAAAGACCATTTTAATTTTAAACAGAAACACTCCTTGCCCTGGTGGAGTCCCTCTAAGTGCAGGAATCTGTCAGTGCCCACGCAAGCCTCGTCCTTTGTTTGTGTTTTAGGAAGAACTTGCGCCCACTCGCGGGGAATGGTGCCAGCCCCTGGCGCCAGGAGCGGGCACCATGCCTGGCAGCCCCTGGCACGCCGCAGGTGCCACCAACCCTCTCCACAGCGGACGTCCCACCACATACACCACTGGGATGGCCAGGTGGGGAGCCCTGCAGCTCTGCCACTTCTGGGACCCCCCTCTGGGGGGGTCATGAATGCCCAACCCCAGAGAATTCTGGAAAGAGGAGGCTGTTCCCAGGCAGGACTCGGTTCTGTGGCCAGAGGGCAGCTGTAGCCTAAGAGGGACATCCAGGGCAGCAGACCCACACTGTTCCTGCTCTGCAGGGAAGGAGCTGCATACCCAGACGCGGCTGTCTACGGGCCCCCAGCCCCGAGGACAGCTCTCTGCTGCTGCTGTAGGGTGGCTGGCGCCTTTGAGAGAGCAGAGCTCCAGGCCCTTGTTCCCAGGGGCTCAGAGAATGTGGCAGTGGCTCCTCCTCCCTGGGGACCCGCGGGACCCTGCACTGCAGAAGGACCAAACAGCTCATCACTCTGCACACAAGGCAGAAACAGGCGGGTGGTAGAGCTCTGGAAATGCAGTTTTATACCTATTGCTGCAATAGTTATCACAGTTCATGGAAATGTGACTTTTCCACTCAGTTACTCCACCAGTAATCCTAACATCATTCCAGCAGGGCTTGGAGGGTGGGGGAGCACAGACTGCCCCGCACTGGTGCTTCCATGGCACCAAAACAGTTTGAAGGGTGCAACCAGGGGCATGAATGAGGGGCAGAGAGAGATGTGTGCCAGTGGTTGACCCCAGTGTCCTGTGGCTCCACAATGGTGGTGGGTGCTGCACTGGCAGCTGCAGCCCCAGCTCCCGGGTGCCACTCCTGCCCAGGGACAGGTGCTGATATGGGCAGTCTGCCGGTGCTGGGTTGAGGTTTAATTTGACATACCCAGGGGCTTGGTATGGCAGCCACTGGTGCAGTGGAATATGGCTTATTGGTTTCTCAGGGAGAGGGGAGCAATCTGAGCAGCCACTGTACGGCTGGCACAGACACACACCAGCGCACTGCTGCAGCCACTGGCAAAGCAGTGATAAAGCTCTTGGAGATATTCCTGTCTCATCTGTCTCGAGTAAATCAGAGCAAAGCTGGAAACATCAGAGGAGGCAAAATGCAAAAGCAGTAAAAAACTCCTGACTCCCATTGAAGGCAGAATGTGGTCCGACATGACCACTGGCAGCAGAAGGATTTCACATGATCGGGGGCTGCTTACATGAGGAATTGTTCATTATTTAGTAGCTGCTTAAGGGGCTGGGAAAACAAAAATCAAAACTCCTGCTGTTCACTGGTTGATGAAAGTGCTGCAGCTGCCCCACTGCAGTCGCGTTTACCTCCAGCCTCACCTGCACCGGGAGCTGGAGAGGTGTCTGGCTGCTTGCTCAGAAATGAAAGCGCTGAGAATCAATCATTTGTTTACATTGTAGGACTTGTTGAAAATCAATTGGCTCCACATGCTGCAGATCTGATTGCATTTTGTTAGCGGTCACAGGGAATGGTTTTCCCTTGACATGTCTGTGTTCGTGGTTTCTCCAATGCATCTGTTGTACCAAGCTTCTAGGATAATTGAGACTGAGCAACGATCCCCTTTATAAATATTAACTTTGATATGCTTGGGAAACTCTGCCTCTCCTGGATGAATTTTTAACTAGCTTTTTAATCTATTGTTCCTTGTTAGAACAGCAGGAGCATTCCTTGGTGCCTGTTCTTGCCTCCCCAGCTGCAAGAGAGTGGCATCCCTGCTGAACCTTGCTCCCAGGGCAGGGACCCAAAGCCCCTGGTCCCAGGGCAAGGCCTGCTCCTGCCCTGCCCATGGGGACAACCCCACAGAGCAGGGACACAGGGCTGAGAGCAGCATACAGGGGCTGAAGAGAAGTTTGGTTTCTCCCAAAGGGACTGGTACACAGGGATGAGTTTCCATGTGGATCCTTGGAAGTTTCGTTAGGTGATGCCTGGGACAAGCAGAGCCCAGCAACAGGGCAATCTCTTGGAACAGGTGCCTGTCCCTGTGCCCACCCATCGCAAACAGCCCAAGTGATGCAGCCTCAGCACCCAGGGATAGGCACCCTCACAACTGGGGAGACAGCGCTGTCTGAGCCATGGGAACTGCAGAGCTGGGGGATCCCCAGCCAGACCCAGACCCCTGGACCTGGGGGGCCTAGGACACACTGATGGAGGAGAGCCCTGGGAGGACATGCTGGGCTCGAGGAACTGGGAAGGCTGTGGAATGGGCTTCTCTCTCTAGCAGGGGCTGCCAGGCCCCTCTGAGCTCTTCTTTCTATTGGTGTTTGGTTCTGCAGAACAGCTGGTCACAGTCCAACAGCTCTGGCCTGGCTTAGCTGAACTGTTTCTTTTCCCCCCTCAATCAGATGTTGCCCTCTTTAATATTATCTGAACATCTGTCAAACTGTGGATCTTTTTGTGAAACCTCTGTACAGGAAGAGACAAAAGGCAGCAGGGATGCTGTTGAAATGAAAGCCCTACTTTACATTTCAAATGCTTTAACAGATTTTTCTTTTCTTTCTTTTTTTCTTGGATTTTTAATAAAAGCTTTAAACAGACTTTTTTTTAATGGTGATTGCTTGCCAAAGGACATGTCAGTGGGGATGTGAGGAAGCTGTTGCACTCAGAGGTTGCACACGTCACTGCCCAAACTAGGCTTGGTGTTCCAGGCTGGTGCGTGCCTGTTCCAGTGGAGCGGCTGCTGATCCTCCACGGGGGAAGGATGGATGGATTGCCTGGAGAACCCAGGCATGTGCTGCCAGTATTTGCCTAATAGGCACCTCAGAAATGTGTCCTGGGAGCTGAGCTTGCCTCCTGAGCAGCTGCTGTTTCTCTCCAGTAAGTATGTAAAGCCTAGCACATTCCCAGGTGCAGGAGGTTTCTGTTGGGGTCCAGAGGCTGCATGCTGCCACTGTGGCTGGAAGACCCCAGGGGGAATTCCAGAGATTCATGGTAGGAGCAGCATCAGGTGAAATAACTATTCTTGGGCACCCACTCAGGCAGTACTTTTGGGCTTCTAAGCAGTCTGTATCATGCTGTGGCTATTATTAAAATGCTCCTGTGGTTAGCAGCAGTGCAGCTTGCTCTGAAGAGTGCACAGAGATTTAAGTCCAAGAAATCCATTTAGTGTTCTCGCTGGCCAGGCTGGAGACAGTAGCATTTATCCCATGTGAAGGCAGACCCTGACACAGCTCTGCCCCAGTCTGTGCTGTCTGCCCCTGGCCGGGGCCGCAAGAGATGGCCAAAGCAACCACATGCAAAAGGACACTTGCACTGCGTCCCATTGCCTTCTTCTGCCCCCCAGTGTTGTGGTGCCCTGACCCTGCGGCTGCTCCACAGCCACGCCTGGCACACTGCAGGCTGGAAACAGTTCCAGCTGCCTGGGGTGCTCCTGGCCCCTCCGCCCTCACTCTGGCTGGTGGCAATGCAAGGCACCTCCTTTGCAAGGAGGAAAATTAAATTCCTGATACCAGGATGACTGCTAGCTGTTGAGAGCCATTCCTCAGCCGACACCGGCCCAGCAGCTGGGGTAGCCTCTGGCTGGCTGTTGTGCCGGCCAGCTGTACCTATATTTCAGTGCTTGGGGAGGGCGGGTTATTTCCTGGATGCTTGGCATGGTTGCAAATTCTAGTGGAAAAGCTAAACCAAACAGACTGTGGAGTGTCACACTGTGTTAGGTCTGTGCAGAGAAGAGTTGTCAAACCCACAAACAAGACACGGGAGAAGCCTGGAATTGACACCAGCGCTGGTGTTTGTGCAAGCGGCCGCTCAGGCAGGGGCTGGGACACCATCCTCGCTGCCAAACTCAGTGTCGAAGCCTGCAGCTTGAACCAAGGCTGATGGAAGTGGATTTATTTAAATTGCCAGGATAAATTAACTTTTAAAGTCACAGTGAAAAAGTCTGTGCTGCGAATAAGGGCCATGAATATTCAGGCACATGCACTCATTGAATTAGTTTGTTGCAAACATATTTGGAGGCAGCTGTTCATTTAATAATCAGGGATAATCACAGAAATAGGCGACCGGTTACTCCATCTAAATTGCATGGTTAAAATTATAATTTTATAACTCTATCTCAGCAATTAGATTTAATAGCTATGGAAATCCAGCAAAACCCAGTTGAGGGAAAGCTGTTACTCCTTTAGTGCAGAAAAGCCAAGGTCAGGCTAGGGTTCCCCCCTGCCCACACCACAGGGTCGCTGGGGCTGGGGCTGTTTCCAAAGTGCAGAGCTGAGACTTCTGGGCTAAATACTCCAATTCCAACACTGAACCAGGCGGGGGTTAATTTTCTTGGCATTTCCTGTCTTCATTACAATATTTGTCCCAAGAACAGATTAATTCCTCTCATTCTTTCTGCCTTTCCAGCCTTTTGTCACAGGAATGCATTTCACAGGACTGTAATGTGTGATACTTGCTCTGAGTTATGGCTCTGCCATACGCTGTAAAAGTTTGACTCTCTCAGTATTGTACATTTTGATTCTACCCCTGCAGGCTATAAACAACCCAAATTACCTCTTTCTTTAGCTTCCAAGAGGACTAATCCCCTGTCTAGTGCTTTATCAGTCAGTTGAGAAAGAGTGAGACCAACTTGCCAATCCAAACAGAATATGTTGGAAAAACCATATCTCCACAATGTGGCCGCTTGCCATAACTCACCAACCAGCTCAGCCAGTGGAACCTGCTGCTGCAGTCACCTCTGGCTCTGTAATAGACCAGCATCAGATGCACCACCCACCCACACATCATCCCTCCTGGCCCATCAGCCTCTTCTGCAGCGCTGTAGGTGCAGGAAGAGCTGAAATGGTGAGGGGTGGTAGGCTGCTGGCTGGGACCCTTTTTAACAGCCTAAACCCTGTGCTGGTGATGAGCTCAGTGTTGCCAGCAGCTCTTGCTGTCCCTCCACGGCTGGCTGGGGTCCGGCCTGCTGTGTGCTGAAGGAGGGTGGGCTGGAGTGGGCAGGGGGCTGCACTGGGGACACACCATCTGTGGGGTGGGGGATCTCCCTGAGCTGCTCCCTTTTGCCACTGTCCTGGTCAGGCCTCGCTGGGTGGGTTCTCCTGCACACCCTCCCTTGATGCTTTCAGGCACTGTTCTCTGCTGGGTGTGGCTGCTAGGGACAGGCAGGACATGGCCTCTGCCTGGGGAGGGAGCTCTCCGTGGAAAAGGAAGCCAGAATTCGTGACAGCCACCGTGGGAAGAGTCGTCCTGGCCCCCAAGGGTGCCCTCCTGCCTGCAACAGGCAGCTCCTTGGCTTAGCTGGAACTCCACTCCTCTCCAGCACCAGGCCAGTGTGGTTGCTCCAAGGTTTAACACTTTATTAGAAAATGAGAGGTTAGAGCATGTTCCAGAGGAGAAGGAAATTTATTGTTGCCCTGGCCGTGCAGCAAAGCAAAACTCAAATAACCCAGGTGCGGGGAGGACGATAAATCCCTGCTGGCAATCACACTGCTGAAAGGATGGTGACAGCCACAGCAAAGTTAGGCCAGTTAATATTTCTCATATCTGAGTGAGAAAAATAGCAATATTTAAAATTATATCTCTGCTGAATTACAGAAGGAAAAAGCCCAGAAAGCTGTAAGGCCTTCTGAACACCTTGCCACAGGAGGTGCTGGTTCACAGAGAGCTCCTGGGAGCAGCAGAGGGTCCCAGGGGTCTCCTCCCCACTGTCTTTCTCTGCTGAAGGATCCCTCTGGGTAGGGGAC
Source organism: Cnemophilus loriae (assembly GCA_013397755.1). Taxonomy (NCBI): domain Eukaryota; kingdom Metazoa; phylum Chordata; class Aves; order Passeriformes; family Corvidae; genus Cnemophilus; species Cnemophilus loriae. The sequence goes on along the minus strand of VZTF01008543.1, from coordinate 576,856 downwards.
TCTCTGCCCAGCCAGCCCTGGTGCCACATCCTGCCCTGAGCCAGGCAAGGGTGTCTCATTTTGTGAAGGGGAGAGCAAGAAGAGGAGAGGGAAAGAGTAAGGAGTGAGGGCTCCAACAGGCATCAGGTGGTTAAAGCACTCGAAGGGTGCGAGAAGTGGGGTCCCACCAATGTGACCGGGACAGTGACTGCTTGGGTCAGTGCCCTCTGGCAGCCACCACGACCAGCTCAGTGCGGGACAGGCACAGAGCAAGGTGCACGTCTCTGCAGGTGCTTCCACAGCGGGATGGGCCGGGTACTCATCACCCTAAGAGCTCTAATTCATTTTTCCATTTAAAGACTTAATTATAAGAAACTTTCACATCTTAATTTTTATTTCAAGGCGGTCACTGTTGTGAAGCCTGACTTGTCCACAGAGTAAAGGTACTTGGCTGGGGGTCCTGGGAACAGCAGGGAACATGAAGCAAAGGAAGCATTTCAGTTCGATGGGTGCTGTAAATTTTCAATGTGTTTTTGTTTTATGCTCCAGGTGAAGGCTACAGAAGCCATCAATCCTCTTCCTGGCTGATCCTGAGCTGCTGGTGCGCAGGCAGGCTGGGCAGCATCTGTCTAGGACACCCCTGATGGGGTGAAGATGAGGGAGTGTCCTGGACCATTTTGGTTTGCCTTTAAAAAATTATTTTCCGTGAACATAAAATACAAGCCACCAAGGGATATTTGGATCTTCCTGATCTGATGCCTGAAATACTTCGCTGTCAGCCCACAGAGAGCTCTGGCACAGGAGCCAGCGTGATGCCAGCATGGCTCCCCCAGCACAGCTGCCCTCTCCTCCCACCGCCACGTGATTCATGAGCTTTCACATCTCTGCCATTAGCCTGTTAATCCAGCACCTTGCTCCAGCCACACCACAGGGGAGGATTTATGGTTCTTACAGATCAATTTCATTATCCCAGGAGGAAAATCAGCATCTCGTTATGGATAAAATGACAATAAATGAAACGACCATTAATTTACGATCTTGCCACACAGTGGCACTCAAACAGATTCCCATTAAGGGCTTGTTATTATCACCTCCCATACTGAGCTAATAACAGTTCCTGGGAAAAGCCGTGCTGAGCCCTGGGAAGGGGCTGCTGCTGGATGTGAGGGATCCCAGCCCTATCCCACAGTGGTAGGGCAGCCCCCAGCCCCCTGCCCCATCCTGCCAGGCCAGGGAGGGAGGCAGCACACAACCCTGTCATGCTGGAGGGAGATGCTGCTACTGTCCCTCCCCATGGGATTTGGGATTCAGAGCCTTTTGCAAAGGCACAGAGAAAAGCGAGGCTGGGCTGGCTGCATCCTCTGGGGACAAGGGACCATGGGTACATCTCTACAGGGACATGCTGGGTGTTGCAGACCCTCATCCCATGCTCCTCTCCATCCCCTTGCACCGAGGATGGTCCCAGGAGCATCACCTCCTGACAATGGAGCTCCGCTAGGAAGCAGCTTAATTTTTGATGCAGGTTGATCCCACTGATGGCAAAAGAATTTGTGGACTGTTGCAGACCAAGGCCAGTGGAATCCTTGCCTGGCTGAAGGGCCCCCACTATCCCCCGGGGCCATGGGCCTGTGTTAGGTAGCACGAGCAAGCTGCAGTGCAGCTATGCTGGTGGAGACTGATAAATGAGATGGATGGAGGGTGCCAGGCAGAGAGGGAAGGAGGACCTGCCAGCTGGGAGAGAGCTGCCTGGGGAGTGGGGTAAAAATGTGATTTTTCTATTCACTTGCAGCTCAAAAAGCCCAGAAACATTGGCTTGACATTAAATGGCTTTTCAAAAACTTCTACAAAGCAGAGAGTAACATAAAACACAGAACAAGGGGCAGCCTTTTTGTGTGGGGAAGTGCTTAATTTGGTCCAAAATGAAGAACTGAACATCCTTACTAAATTTGTTCTTTTTAAGAACATTAAAGGCATCAGGTGGAAAAGAACCAAAACTTCTTCTTAAAACACTGTCCTTTAGGAAGCCAAATAAATTGACAAACCAGCTCACTGTCAGCAAATTTGCTTCTTTGCCACAAAAAGTTTCATTTTAGTAACTGCTCCTGGCAGCTCTCCCATGCCTGCATGGTGCCTGTCCTGAGCCAGGATGCAATGCCGTGCTGGCCTGGGCAGAGTGAGCAGCTCCCGGGTGCTGCCCAGCAGCCCCCGAACTGCCCCAACTCCCGAGGGCACAGCAGCCCCCAAACTGCTCCAACGCCCAGGGGCACAGCAGCCCCTGAACTGCCCCAGCTCCCAGGTGCTGCCCAGCAGCCCCCAAATTGCCCCAGCTCCTGCCCAGCTGGCAGAGCTCAGTGCCCAGCGAGGGCAGCTGGCAGCACGGGACAGCCTCATCTGCTGGGCATAAACTGTGTCAGGTGCATTTTGCTAAACACACTTTTTGCATGACAAGTAAACATGTGAGGAGCTGATCTCCATAAACACTATTTTACAGTAATACAACAGTACAAATAAATACTCCAGCATATCTCCCAGTGTCACTTTTATTTACGGTTAAGCGACCTGTTATTACTGACCCCTCTGCCACAAAGGCCTAATTGAGAGGAGGCCACAGAGCAAGCAGGGCTGGTGTGAGAGTGCATCATGCTAAATAATTCATAACAAGCACCATGGTTGTTGCAGTGATATATGTAAATAAGAGCTCCGCAGTTTGTAACTTACAGTCTGGGTTGTTTTATGAATTTTAAAAGGAGAAAGTCTTCATTCTCTGGTGCAGAACTGAGAGGAGTTTCTGTTCCCTGAAGTCCTGTCCCTGGGAGCCAGCTTCACAGGACTGGCTGAGGCAGGAACAGTCTGCTCACGGCCTCTTCCTGCATTAGCACTTCTTAAATCTGTTTGCTCCCGTGTTTTACCTGTGGCTTTATGACAGTCTCTTCAGGACCAGCTGCAGATCCAGAGGATGGAAGCTGGCACCCCAGGGTGGGAACGCAGCATCAGCATGTAAGAGCATTGGCAGAGCATCCTTCCCACACATCATCCAGCTGCAGGGACCTCAGCCCCAAAACCCCAACCCTGAGTTCCTCATCAGCTCAGGGAGATGCCTCTGCTGCAGGAGGGAGCCAGTTTACCACGTGGACAAAAGCCACCAGCAGATCCCAGGCTCTTTCTCTGCATCCCAGGGCTGAAGTTTGTGAGGCAGAGCTGAGCTCCCCGGGGAGTGTCTGGGCTTGTGCCATGCTGAGCCCCATGCACTTGTTACAGCTCACATGAGGAAAGTGTTTACCTTTTATTCCACCTTTTAATTCGACATCATATTTCCTCTGTTTTATGAGAGTGGGATAAGAGGAGCTCCCAGACTATCTCTTGAAGACCATTTATTATTTATTCATTCTGTTTCTACCTTGTTTTTCTGTCTCTCCTTATTTGAGAATTGTTCCAGTCCTTGATATTATTCCTGTCCCTCTCTAGTTCTTACCTATTCCTACAATACCCTCCAGAGATAGGGTAATCACTCCAAGAAAATTGACTTACATTCAATGGCAAAAAGCTTCATTAAAACCCAGGTAGGGCTCCCAAAGGTACCTTCTGTTCCTCAGAAATATTCAGCAAAGCTCATCCTTCCAACAGCACGTGCTGAGGAGTTTCAGTGCTGCCCAGGCAGGGCTGTGTGTGGCTCCTCTGTGCTCTTGCACAGCATGCAGGTGAGGGGAAGCTCAGCTGTCCAGTGCTGCTTGGGGAACTCTCCCTCCCTCATGTGGGTTTTGCTTCCCCAGAGTTCAGGGTGCTGCCTACAAGCCTGGCACCTTTCCTCTGAGCACCCTCTGGGATCCCTTCAGACCCTCCAACTGCCTTCCAGACCATCCAGAGGGGCAGGTAGCAATCCCACCTCTCCCAGAAAAGCTTTGTTGACTTGGGTACACCTGCTGAGACATACCTTGTAGTCCTGCGTGTGGGGCTCACCCTGCCCTGTCCTGTCACCTGCTCCTGTCCCAGAGGGACACACTGCCCTGGACTAACCCACCCCCAGGAGCCAGGGCAGCTTCTCCAGAAGATGTGAGGGGTGGTCAGGCCACTCTCCCCTCTTTGTGGCTCTGCTTTTGTGGTGCCTATGTGTGTCCTGGTCAGTGGCTGCTGCCCCATGGCACTTCCTGAGGTGCTGCTCTGCTCCTGCACGCCTAAAGTGGTGTCAGTGGCGTGTTTTGTAAATCACTGCTTACCCTCCCTGCCCATCATGTGTTTGTGAGAGAGACATGGATGCTGCCCCTGCCACAACCTAGTCTGGCCTTCCCTGGGGGCTCCTGCATACACAGGGTCTGTCCCAGCCCGGGGGGCAATTGCTGCTGGGAGGTGGGGGGTGGGAAGGAAGGGAAAACAGGGGATAAGGAACTTCCCTTCTGCTTTAGCTTTTCTTAAGGGCACATGAAGGTTTTCCTGGACTTCAGGTAGTATTAAACCAGGTCTCTGTGTCCTCTGCAAGCACAGCATGAGTTGTGGTGGCGGTCAGAGCACGCATCACTTCTATACAGCAGAAGTCTTAGAACTGTCATTAATGGGATGGCTAACGAGCAGGGGCTGCCCCAGCCCGGGGCTGCAGCTTTGGCCCATCGCATCTGATGGGAGCAGCGGTGCTGCGAGGGGCTGCTGGGCTGCTGGGCTCAGCTGAGGAAGGGGGAGGTAAAGCAGGAGCCCCTCTCCACGTGCTGCTGCGCTGGTCCTGGCCATACTGGGCACCCACTCACTAGGGAGAGTGCTCCTCTGTGTGGGTGCTCAGAGGGAGCAGCGTCCTGCAAGGCTGCTGGCTGCTTCTGGTGTGGGCTTTGCAGCTAAGGCGTGCCACACCTTGACAGGGGATCCTTCGGAAAGAGTAAATGATGCTTGTGTAGTATTGTCTGGGAATGGTGAGGCTGAAAAACTTGCCTAAAAATAACTTAGAAAGTCAATCTCTCCTCTTCCTGCAGCAGAAGAGTAATTACTGCTTTGTAAAGCTTTTAATTTTTTTAACGTTGCATATAAATACTGCTGCTTCAGAGTTCAGAGGCAGGGATTTTAAATCTAATCCACATTTAACAAGGCTATTAAAGAAAATGTTTAAGCTGCCAGAATTTAACTGATTAAAATATTTAATAAATCTTACCCAAAAAAAGGGGAAAAAAAGGAAAAAAGCAGCAAGGAGCCAAGATCACATGGCTTTTATATGTGCACTACTGAGGGTGCTTTAATGGGAAATGGAAACCCAAAAGATTGCAATAATCCTGCCAAAAAGACCCAAATGTATTATAAAAATGTTTAAAACTCCATCTGAGTTTTTCTAATTAACTTGATAATGACACTGGCATTCTTACTCTGTCAGGCTCCTAGAAGATCAGATGCCTCTTGATTGCTGGAGCAACCTGAGAGTGGTGGGAAGAGCAAGGGGCTTCTCTCCTCCCCAGGGAACCAGGGTATTGCTTTTAAGGCTGCCCTGCCTGGGTGGGGTACTCGGGGTCTGTCTTGGCTCTTCTTTCCCCTGGGTGCTGAAAGGGTGTCAGTTTGCTGGCACAGAGGAGCATCCCGGTGGGATGCAGTTTGCTTCCCAGCCAGAGGTGCCCTGGGAGCTTTGTGCCAGCCCTCCTGAGCCCAGTCTCTGCACAGGACTGTGGGTCCTCTCTGCCTCCTGCTCTGCAGCACACCAAGTTAAGGATTTTTTTTTTTTTTTTGGTTTGAGATTAATCTCTCTTAAATCCTCTGGAAGAAGGTGGGGAAATAAAAGTGTTTGGATCCTTGTAGGTAGTGCATGTTTCTGCAGGCACAGTGGGAAGAAGAGACACATATGTAGCTGGAGGGATAGTGGTGTGGACTGGGAGCAAGTGCAGTTGAGCTTTGGGATCAGCCTTTACTGGAGCCATCTGGGGCCAAATGCATGGTCAGCAGGATGTCTGCAGCATCCCCTATGGCCTGAGGTGCTGAGGGCAGGAGAGGGCCCTTGCTGGAGCCCTTGCTACAGCAAGCCAGCTCCTGGCCTTGTGCTGAGGCTCCTCTGGAAAAGGGGGGAGGCATCCTATCAAATTAGCAGACATCCACATTTTGAGGCTGTATTTTTTTGTTGGCTGATTCAGAGAAATGCCTCCAAGCTGCAGTGTGTATTCTGCAGGAGATGGTCACTGTGGGAAACCTCGGGTCCAGGTAGAGCCATATCATTTCATGGTTGAAGGCTCTGGCAGACACCTGGTGATGAGGTGTTCAGTTTTGTAGGGGAAATGGCAGGAGTGTAGAATGCATTTGAGCAGAGGCTCAGCCCCAAACACCAAGTGTGTGTACTGAGCTCTGGTAATGGTGGATCTGGACCTGCTGCTCCTCCAGGCATCCCATCTGGAGAAATGCTTGCAGCTCTCTGGGTCCTGGCTGGTGCATGTGGGGTGCCCGCCTCTCCTGACACTGACACCCACGGGTTCTGCTCTTGCTCCCAGCCTGGGCACAAAAGAACAGACCTGAAGCAGCACTGAGTCTCCAAATGTCCACCAGAACTGACCCGAGATCATGATTTTGTCTGCTGCTGATAGCTCCTGGCTCAGCACAGACAGCTATTGCTTTCTTCCCATCTGCACAAGCATCTGCATTTCCAGTTACTTCCTCTGCTTCACCTGGAGACAGCAGAAACCTTGCATCCAAAGTTGTGGTTTTCTTCCTTGCCAGCAGTCAGAGCATATCTGGAGCTGTGGAGGTGCAGGAATGCACCCAGGGCGCTTGGACCAGGTGTCTCTTCTGTGGAGGTGGCAGCAGCACATTGCTTGGGGACTCAGTGATCTCCATATGGTGCCTGTGGAAGGTGATGGATGCACCTGTAACAGATGCAGGGCATGCCCAATGTGTGGCCACAGCTCCCTGTACAAGTCTGCAATGACAAGTGTTCAGACACATTCTCGTGCTGTACAAATTGTCTAACACTTGAAGCTGTCAGACATGAATCCTTTAGCCAGGTGTATTTTGAAGATATAATCTCCACAACCCAGCACTGCTACCTGCAGTCTAACAGTGGTGCAGCAGCTCCTTGGGACTTTGTTGTGCCATCACCCTGTACCTGCTCCCTCTCCTCAGGGCTCCCTGCAGCCCCAGCCCAGTGCTGTGCCTAGTGATAGGGTTTGATTTCTTTATGTTCTCTGCCAGCCCAGTGAAATTTTGTTTTCTTAGCCACATCTCTTGGCAGTGTTAATCTGCATTATTAAAAATGAGATTTACTACTACTTAAAGTTTTCATTCAGAAGCTTTTTCTCAAGCTGTAGATCTGTTTCCTTGCCATGTTTCAGCATTTCAACTCTACAGCGTGGTGTGCCTGGCTCAGGTCTGCTGGCAGGAGACTCTGCAGGGCCATGCACTCCCATCTGAGGCAGATTTGGTCCTAATCAAACTCTCCTTGCCCGGCTCTTGCTTCCCTGAAGAGCAGCAGTGTGGTGCTCATGCTGGCTCAGCTGGTGCTGTCAGGGGCTGGTGGCTGGGCACTGGGTGTTCAGATTAGGAGGTTCCTTTGCAGCAGCTCTGCACATGTTTGAAAGGTGCCCTGGGAGAGGGTCCAGGAAAGGGGCTTTGGGCCTGCAGAACATGCTGCTGTGGGCTCTGGGGCAGATGTGCAGGGCTAATACTAAAAGCTGTGGAGGATGTGCAGTCTACTGATGAGCACCTGCTGTCCCTGGCCTGGGCAATGTAGAGCAGCTCTGACAGCAAGGGGCTGACTTGACAATCATCAAGGTGTTTGCGTAATGCAGCAGTTCCACAGCTTCAGTGGAATTCATAAAATCTGCCTCAGCAGATTCCCTGAATCATCGTAGCAGGAAGCTGAACCCCCTTGGAGACCAGGAGCACAGCCCTTCCCCTCACAATAATAATTGTGTTTCCAGAGCATCTCTCCTGCCACGCTGCACGGGGCCTGGCTGGAGGTGGCGGCGAAGGTGAAAGTGACGGGGAGCATGCAGCCCTCCCGCCATGCCCCCAGCACTGCTGAGCCCAGCAGGTCATGGCAGGAAAAGCCCAGGGCTTTTGCTGGGCGTCAGCATGTGATAGTGTTCCCTTCCCGGGGATATGGTTTCACTGGCTCTGCTGTCACTGCTGTGGGTTAAACACTCAGCAGAAGCACCATGTGGCTCCCAGACAAGGATCTGACTTGTGCTGAAACACAAGAAAAGCCCAGAGGAGGAAAGCTTGGTGGGCAAACTGGGCAAAGAGGGATGTGGGTGATTTTGCATTTTAAAACACAAACTGTTTGAAACTGAATTCTGGTACCTGTCTGTGGAAATAGCTGTGGGAGCTGTTTCCTTGGTGTGAATTTTGCCTTGAATAATAGCAAACAAATAGTGCAAGAGTTTGAAAAAAACGTTTTCTAAAAAGCGGCATTTTCAACCGTGCTGTCCCCTCCGGTGCCGCCTCCTGTGCAGGGTGGCCGTGAGCCACAACTGGCAGAGCTCTGCTCCCTGTGCAGGGAGCGTGTGGCTGGGTTCAGGTCCCAGTCTCTCTGCTCCCACACACCTGCACCTGGGGCACAGCCGTGTCTCAGCGGGTGGCTTCTCCTGTTGGCTGAGCCCCCGGTGCCCCGCTCCCCTGGGCGTGCCCGGCTCTCCAGCCCCAGGCCTGGCAGTGATCTGCTGCCACCTGCACCTCATCCATGGCATTTCCCCCTCGGCATCACCTCCCCAGGGGTTTCACACCTCCCTTGCATGTGTTTAAAGAGGTTTCACTATCAAACGGGGATAGATGCTCTGAAAAACAAGATACTGATGCAAGTCTTGAGCCACTTTATTGGCTTGTTCACATATTAGCAGCTGTGGCTCCCTTCCTGCTGCTTGCACTCTGAATGGATTTTTACTGCTTAATTCTCTGTAAGTGAAGTGCTAGCAAATTGTAAAATCCTACTGCTTAATATGTAGCATTAAGTATTGAACTAGCAAAAGAATCAATTACAGGTTTGGTCACTGATTAGCTCGACTTTTTATGGAATTTAACGTCAAGTCTCATTATAATTCTTCCCTTTAATTCAGGAAATAAAGCACATGTGGGGAGCTAATAGCTGAGAGCAGCTCTGCTCCAGCTCTCCTGCTGGGGGGATGCTCAGTGCTATGCTGCAAAGAGGTTTCATCTGCTCCCCACCTCTCCATCAGGGCAGTGCCAGTCCTAAGGTTCCATCAGGGCCCTCAAGTCTTGCAGGAGATACAACTGGGCCCGAGTCTGTTTCTCTGCCCTCCTTTCCTCACCCGTGGAAGCTCCAGGGGCTAGCTGGTGGGCAGGGGACAGGTGGCCCTGATGCATCTTCACGTGTCTCCTTTCCACTCGTTCCCCTTGCGATTCCCGCAGGCTGGTGGGCTGCTGAGCCAACACCGTCCTTGGTGAGGGCCTCATGACCCCCTTCCCTCTATGGGCAGCACCCCAGTGCAGGGAACAGCTGCTTGCTGCGCTTTGCCATCAGACTTAGACTATGTCCTTAGTGCCAAGCCCTGTGTGCAAAGTAGTGGACATTTGCCATCTGAAATCCTGACAAGCCCTCTGAGCCTCCTGTCTGGGGGGGAGGCAGGATGGGAAGCTGGGAGCTGCAGGTGGTTTGCAGGAGCCTTCAGACAAGGGCCACATGGCAGAGGACTCTGGCCTCATTTGGGTCACTGGGTCCATCCAGGAGCTTAAAAAACTGTCTGGCTTCTGGTAAAATATCAGTGTAATGACCCCGGGCAAGTGAATTATGAGGAGGTATCTGAGCCCAAGTTAAACTCTAGGAGAAAGTGTTAAATCAATTGTAATCAGTGTCTGGTCTCTCCTGAAACCCCTCCAAGGGAGGGAGGTGCAGGGGAAGCCATGCTGTTCCCTGGGGATGAGATGTCAGTGGTATGGGATGAGCCATGCCGGGTGTGGGGGCAGCCAGCATTTCCCTTGCTCCATCTCCCGGGGCAGAGAGTGAAGGTGGGGAGAGCTCGGAGCCACCTCCCTCCTGCTTCTCCTTTCCAACTCGCAGCAGTGTGTCCTCCCGTGGCTCCCGTGGCAGCACCAGGCTGTGCCAAAGCCCCTGGGAAGGGCTGTGGGCTGTGGCGGGTGACGGAGGCTTTGCACTATCCCAGGGCTCCCCAGGGGCTCCTGGTGGTCCTGTGGGGCTAAGCCCTCCCTGCTCTGGTGCTGGGGGCTCTGGTCCTCCAAAGCCTCCTGGCTCCCCTCAACAGTGGCTGCCTTTGCTGATGGACAACTGCAATTGGATTTCCAAATTACACCGTCTCAGATTAGATTCAATATCCCTTTTCTCAGACCAGACAACCCCTTAATTCCTTTTCTTTCGATTGAGTGGGGACCCTCCGTGCAGCTCAGACCCTTCAGCAGAAAATCTTTTCTGCACTGAGGCTGTCGTGTGCTATTGCAATAAACTGGAGACACAGAGCTCCAGCACAAACAGCAGGAGAGCTGCAAGTTTTCCCTTCCAGCACTGAGATTTCTGGAGGCTCCTTCTTGTCTGGCTGAGCTCATCCTCCTTCCAGGAGCAGCTCTGCTGGCATACTAATTTATAGCGTGCTTGAGCAGTCCCCCTGCATCCTGAGCAAGGAGGGTTTGGGAAATTAAAGTTTGTAGAAAATGCATCAAAAAACTGATGTCCTCAAGCAAGACAGCTGTTTTTCCAGCCACCAAAAGGGAGGCTGTGCCTTACTGCAGCAGCTGGGGGCCAGCAGGGGGAGAGGAGGACAGGCTGGGGCAGGGGACGTGGCGCTGGTGTCCTGGCGAGGAACAGGAGGCTGGGTGGGTGCCCGGGGTCTGTGGGCACCGGGAGCACAGCGCTGCCCAGCAGCCGTGTTCCATCTGGCCTGCGCTGGGCTGGGCACCTTCCTGGTACTGGCAAATAATAAATAACAATAATGATTATGGAAGCGCTATGCATGTGCCCCATGGGCTCTGCAGAAAAACCTTCTACATCAAAATCCAACTGCAGCGTTTTCCCCCTTGTCTAATTCACAATATATGCCCATAAAAACAATAATTTATTTGTACAAGGGCAATTCCCGAGGTATTTAGCGAAGATTGGTAGCTGCTGACTGTATCCTATCCTCGCAGAGTAGACCCAGTGGGATTTCTGGGACTTTGTGCAAGTGCAGAAGTGTCTTGGGGGTGTATATTAAAAAATCATTAAATTACATTATATTGTCTGCTTGAGATTAAGCTCTGGGCTGGGTCTGGTCCCACCCCCAGTCATGTCTCCTAACTTGCTCTCAATGTCCCTAGGCTCTGAGCCTGGCTCAGCTCCCGTTGTTCAGGACAGAAGCTGAAAGCAAATGCTGCTCCCCATCTCCAGTTTTGACTTTCACATCATGGTTCTTCAATGTAGTGAAATCTGTGTGGTGTTTAAAATTCAGCTATGTTTGTCAGAATTCAATTACCCCTGAAGATTACACAAAGATTATCAAAGTTGTAAACAGCAGAATATGCTCAGAGATCAATGAAGCACAACAAAGACCATATTTAACAGGAGAAATAAAAGTAGGAGCATGCTGGCAAACCCTGACAGTAGAGCATAATGTCGCATCATCACACTGAAGGTTGGGAAGTAATCGAAATCTATGTTAAAGCACAATATATCCATGTGCAGCTTTGCAGGCACAGAACCCAATTCCAGTTCTAATATCCAAATAATTCCTTTGGTTTAAGCAGTCCCAGGCTCGGGGGGTTCTCAATAGGTGCCAGTGTAGAGCACTCTGCAGGGTCTGCACTGCTGCTGCCCCTGCTGTGCCCCCTCTCCTGGCAGCCTGCAGGCAGCAGAAGCCCTTCACTGAGGGAATGGGAGGAGTAGGGGTCAGAATGATTGTCCTCAATACGAATGAACCACCTTGTTCATTCTTGTTTGGGTGGGTTTGGTAGGAAGCTGTGGTAGGAAGCCTTTTCAGCTCTGTAGCTGTGCCCAAGGGCAGCACTGGGGCAGGCACTGTGGTCAGTGGTCAGTGACTGCCTCTGCTTGTGGACATGGCTGATCCTGGTGCCAGTGGAGTGCCCTGTTTTGGGTACTGCCCTCTCCTGGGGGTCATGCCCTGCCCTGGGATGGTGCTCTGCCCTTTTGCCTGAAGAGCCTGGGATGGCTGAGAAGCAGCAGGAGTGACCAAGGGTGCTGGGTCCCTGCCTGCCCTGTCCCGGACCGTGGCTGTCCTGGAGCGTGTAGAGGAGGTGTCCATTTGTCCCTTGGGACGCTGTGCCCATGGGACTGGGTGGGACTTCTTCCCCATAAGCACCCTTCCTGGTGCCCCAGTGCCTGCAGAGCCCTGGCAGATCCCCTCTGGGCAGCTGCAGCTCCAGCGTTTGTGGTTTCCATTGTCATTCGGGAGGCAGCAGCCAGCTGATTTTTCTTCTCTGTAATATATTGCCACTATAATACCAAGTCTAGCAGAACAATGAACTCTAGAGGATGGAGATACCTTCCTCCCATTTTGCAAACTAAACATAATTTTTATTTGTGCTCAGGTTTCTGGATGGTGCAGGGAGAGCGAGGAGGGGGAGACAGTGCTGGGCAGGAGGAACTCCATCCCCAGTCCTGCCCTGGCACCCAGTGCTCCCACGGTCCCTGTGGCCCCCACAGCATTGGGATGCAAGGGAGGAAATCTCCTTTTGTCAAGTACTGTGAGGTTTCAGAAGAAACCCTTAAACCCAGATTAATTACTGCTATCTGGCCCCACCGGAGCTGATCCACCTGCTGCAGCCAAAATGGGCTGAAATTCTCATTCCCTTTCTGCCTTCCTTTCTCTCTTTCTTTTTTTTCTTTTTTTTTTTTTTTCCCTATTTACTTCTGGTTTAATCTGCATATTATCATCAGTGCAAAGACCTCTGAAATAACATCTGACAAATGACGCCTATTAAAAAAACCCTCTGCACTGTCCTCTTTCACCGCCTTCCAATTTGGACTAGCACTATAACTATGCATCAATAGACAAGCAATATTATGTTAAGAACATGATAAAATACCAGCAGCTTCATAATGGCAGCAGCCAAATGGTAATTTCTGCTTCAGAAATTGGTCATTTATTTTGCTGGTCTGTTCTTACGTTCAAATTAGATGAAGTTTAATATACTGTAAAATTGAATGTATTCTATCCTTTTCAACAAATATGGCATGTATGAAATGATTTATAGGTCTTACAAACCTTAAAATGTTAAATAATACCCTTTTTCCTGTGCCTTAACTCAGTGATGCCAAATAGTTTAAGTACAGAGAAGCAAAACTTTATTAGCTCCTATCCTGATCATCGCTTTATTTTGCTGCATTTACAGAGATAGGAACAGTATCTAACATATTAGACCAAGTTTAGAAGCAGCCATATTAATTGGTACATTAATTTTACCCTATTAACTGTAATTGGTAGGAAAGTGATTCTTCCCCATAAATGTTGTACTTTGTGTTTTAAATGTTTAATAAAGTCATGATGCCTAAAAGAGGGTGCTCCTCCCGGCTTGAACCTCCAGCCCCGCTGGGCTCCCCCTGCCCGGTGCCTTGTGGGACTGCCCACTGCACCCAGGAGCACCAGCCCAGAGCAGTGCCTTTCCAGTTCCCTCCCTGCCTCTGGCTGTGCCCCCGCTGCCCCTGGCATACCCTTCACATCGGCTCAGCCGTGTCCCAATCCAAACGTGTCCCCTCTGTGCTTCCCCCCGGGAGTGCCAGCATCGGTGCAAGGGGCCGGATGTGCATCCCTTGGCCTGCTCTCATGGGTTGCTCTGAGGTGCACACCAGTGGGAAGGTGGTGGTCCCAGGCAGAGCCAGCTGGAAGGGCTGGTGTCTGCTCTGTCTCTGCTCCGTCTTGGAGCTGGCAGCACAGTGTCCCTCCGTCCCCACAGGGCCAAAACACACCGGGCTGTGACCCTCACACCAGTGCATGAGCTGCTCTTCTTGGGAGATGCAGAGCCAGGATCAGCATTCTGCATGGTTTTGCTGAAGACTACTGACAACGTGCAAGCCCCACCTTGATTTGAAAACAGGTATTTTAATCTGTTCGGTCCAAGGTTTTTTTGCGTCTGGTAGCAGTAGCTTGGGCTATATTCAGCTCCCCACAAGGCTGGTGGTAGCAGCTCTAAGCAGGGGGAGGCAGGTTCGATGGGGGCTGCGCTGCCCCCCAGGGTGTCTCCCTTCCCCTGGCTGATCACATATTATACCCTCTCCGAAGGTCTGGCCCCAGATCCTGGGAAGTCCCTGGGGGGACTGCCTTGGCTGTGGGGCGGGGTGATGGGTGACAGAGGATCAGCCAAGGAGCAGAACGGGGGTGACTTCCTCCTGGCTTGCAGTTATTTAAAACAAATTGACTCCTTGCCCTTCGCCTTTCCTCTGTCTCCCGATCAGCAGCTTGTCCCTGAGGATAAGCCTCAGAGCAGCACAATCTCCTGCAGTCCCCTGGAGCTGCAGCCCTCTGCACCAGGATATGTGAGAAGCCTTTTATTCTGTTTATTTGCTCTATATAATTTTTTCTGCTCTTGCTGACCCTTCTGGGAAGTGTTCCACCCTTCAGGCTCTCTGCTGGGTGCCAGAATTACTGAGCTTAGGCTGTATTTGCATTTCATATCCTAGTTAAACCAACATCATCAAGGTCAGGACACTCTGCTGAGTTGGAGTAGTCTACCAGACAGCAGCCCCTGCTCAGCAGAGGGGCAGTGTGAAACCCAGCCCCTGCTCCGGGTAGCGCCCGCGCTCCTCCCAGCTCCCTCCTGGCCGAGGGAAGGGGCTTCTGCTGCGGGCTCTGCCCGCCGGTCCCGCACGGGAGGGGCCGAGCAGAGGCTGCTTCTCTGGGGAGATTGTTCTGTGTCTGTGTCCTCACTGTGAAAAATTTTCCTCTTGTGTCCAGACGGACTCTCCCCGGGAGGAACTGGTACCTATTTCCCCTCAGCTTTTCCGTGAGACTCCTTGTACAAAGGTGTCCTTTTGCTTATGCCACACTTGAGGGGCACAACCTTGCTACCCCCAGTGCAGCGATACTGAAATGCATCTCCATGTATGCCTGTGTCCTACAAACAGGCAGCAGCTGCAGAGAGCACAGAGCTGTGCTATAATGATTTTTACATCCGTGAATACTGTCTGTTTTTCCTTTCATTAAGGAACATTTCTTATGAAAAAGTAGCTGGATTTCTGATATGAAAAAACAATTCTGCACAAGACTGAGAGCTGTTTAGAATAAATGCCAGACACTGTGTGATGGAGACATTGCATGGAGACTTAATGCTGGTCACATCCCTTCCCTGCCAGTAAGTCAAGGATGTGTCTTTGCTATTGTATTTGGTGACTCATCTTTCAAATAATCATCTCTGGAAGAATTCTGTGCCAAGATGAAAAAATGCCTGAGTCCCAGAAGCATGTGTGTGTCTTTCTGTGAGCACAGCCCAGGAGGGGGCTGTGGGGCAGCTCTGCTGATCCTCCTCACGGGGGCCAGGGCGGTGGGACACGGGCTGGCATGGTCCCCTTGCTGGGGCAGCACGTGCCGCAGGCAGAGGACGGGAGGTGAAGGCAGGAGGTGGCACTGCCTCATGTAGGTCCCATTTACCGTGGTTTGGCTGGAGAACACAGTCAGGCAGGCACCCCTCGGCCACGGGCAGACCCAGGGCATGGGGCAGCCGCAGCACTCTGCCCCACACCTGCCCATGCCCACATGCCTCGGGGCCAAAGCACCTGAGCTTCTTACCAGCACCTGGAGGTTTTCTTCATCCTCAGAGAAAAATATGCAGATTAGGTGAGTAAGTGAAGTGCTGTATGCTAATGCATTCAACAGAGCCACTGTTCCATAACATCCAACCTACACACAGAAGATGTGCTGCAAGTGGCTTCCCTGGAAAACATTTCCTTGCTGCTTAACAAAAAGTTACATGAACTCATTAAACATAAAACAAGATGGTGAACAACAGAGAAACTGTGGGTGCTCTGTGGACTGAGTCCCAGCAGCTGTGCCCATGGAGAGAGCTGGATTCCTTGGTGGCACTGGGAAGGCTCCAGCAGCTGGTGTGTGCCTGGTGATGGTGAAATGTGGCAAAAGCATTTTGTTTGTAGCCCATGGTGTAAATGGCCCCCAGCCTGGCTCAACCAGGCTATCAGGCCATGAGCACCTCCAATCAGGCTGCACCGCACTGGACCAGCAGCCACATGGCCCGTGCCAATCTGTGTCCACAGGTAACCTTCCGCAAGAAAGTGCAGGTCAGCTTGTTCACTCCATGGTGAGCAGGAAGAGTCTCCTCTGCCGCAGGGTTTGGGGCACCGTGGTTGCCTGTCTGTTGCAGGGCTCTGGTGTGTGCGCAGCACCCTCAGGAATGCCTAACTGTGCGTGGTCAGGGCTGCAGCTCACATTGCTGTGAGCTCTTGTTTTCTGTGTTTGAAATAACAACTGGATGCTGCAGTTTTGACAGGACGAAGAGCTGACTGGCTGGTCTGAGAGCCCTGCTGCTGCAAAGAGAGCGAAATGGATGGACAAGCCAGTGGCACATGCCGTTCCCTCTGACTTACATAGAAAGACATTTCCCGTATTAGAATGGGGTTAAAACTCACAGTTCTCAGGGCATTAGAAGATTTCTAAGATATGTCTCTGGGAGCACTGCCTTGTGTTTGTTCGTCTTTTTCCTTTCTGAGAGTAATTCTTATACCAAAAACCTTACAAATCAACTTTTCCACAAAAGTTGTCATATCTGGAAGGAAAACACCAGACTTATGATTTTATTATTAAATCTTGCTAGAAGAAAATGTTAGTTAAACTGTTTTTCTGTATTGCAGAGATGCAGAGATGGCCCTGGACCAAATGGATGAGCAAGCGCTTGCTGCTGTGCCTGCTCTCCAGCTTGGGAGCTGCAGCTCTCCGGGAGCTGTGAAGCCCCTCTCAGCAGGACTCTCCTCTGCTGTGAACTCTGGCAGATTGTGTGAACTGGAGAATGGTCCAATTGCAGCCTCTTTGCACAGTCGCTAATGGAGTGTCTGGACAGCCTGGTCTCGTGTCAGATGGGGCCGTGCTGGTGCCAGTGCTTAGGACTAAGAAATGGCACGATTGGCTCAGGGGATGCAGAGGTCTTTTAAGACAAAGCAAACTTCTGAGCAGTAAACCTTTGCTAGGCAGTAAATATCTGCTGGACAAACAGGTCAGCCCACAGGGCAGTCAAAACCATCAGTGCTTGTGCAAAGCACCGTAAATCACTTGCCCTGCTCCAAGGGGATCATCTGCTGTGAGCGGCTCCTGTCATCGGCCAGGTCTGGAGTCTTGCTGCTCCAGCAGCACCCACCGTGCCTCCAAAACCATGGGACAGGGGGGAGCAGACAGTCATAGTGTTGAGAAATTAGATTAAATTAGCATGAATTAACTGTGATGAGACACTTCTTCACAGGTAAATTTGGAACACTGAGGAAATGAAGCACTTCTCCATTCTGTACCACAGCACTGGACAGGGAGAGCTTTCTGATGCAGGCACCGCATCCAGCCCTCCAGCTTCACATGGCATGTGAATGTAAAGAGTCCCTGGAAAAAGCTGAATTTGTCAAAGGACTTGCTCTCAGCTGTTTATTCTGCTCAGAAAAAAATCCTTCAAGAGGTGAGTGAGGTCACCTCCATGACCTGCCTATTCCTCACTCTTTTCATTAACTGCAATTTATCCTGCAGTAGCTTTCTTAGATCAAGGCAAAACCCTGCCATTAGCTTTCCCTTGTTGAACTAGGGCTGAAACCCAGCCAGATCTACCTGCTCATCACTGCTAGGTGCTGCAGAGGG
Source organism: Cnemophilus loriae (assembly GCA_013397755.1). Taxonomy (NCBI): domain Eukaryota; kingdom Metazoa; phylum Chordata; class Aves; order Passeriformes; family Corvidae; genus Cnemophilus; species Cnemophilus loriae. Next base: position 559,187 of record VZTF01008543.1, on the reverse strand, counting down.
ATCCATCCCTGGGAGAGGGATGGATATCAGTCCCTGGGGTGGAACACTTGAGCACCTGCTGACCTGCCAGGGCTGAGCTGGCAGTGGCCACAGTGGTCGGGAGAGCACAGCTCAGCTGGCACCTGACAAGATGATGCTGCTGCCCTGGCAGTACTGCCAGGTGCACTTATGGCTTCCCAGCTTCCTCTTTTCCCAGGAAGTGTCTCCCTTTGCCACTGCCAGCCTTTGTTTTGTCTCTGCCAGTGAGGGGCTTCAGGCCTGGTGGCTCTGTCGTACCTGGTGGCTCTGCCATAGCAGCTGCTCAGGTCCCTAGCTGCAGCACCAGCCCTCGCCACACGCCGGCCCCACAGCCTCTCCACAACAGCTCTGGAGGATGCTTACACTATTAATGGGGTATATTTATAACTGTTTATCTCTGTCAGTTGGGTGGAAAATTGCCAGATGTACCGTTTGCCTTCCTTACACAGACATCTCCTGCATCATCTAGATGAGTGTGCTAAGCGGTGTCACTGCCAGGGAAAACCTCATTGCTCCTTCGTGGTCTGGGTGTTTGTGGGATCTGCCTTGGCGACTACAGAGAGCAACATCCTGGAGGCAGGTCTCTGTACGAGACAGATCTCTGTCCCACACTGCTCTGGGTTTGGCCTTGTGGGAAGTGAAAGGAGCAGTGGAGCTGCGAGCTCCTCACTGGGATCCAAGCAGCCAGGGCTGCCACGGTCAGGCACTGCAGTCGTGGGCACGAGTGCCCTGCCCCTCAAACGGTGACACCACGTGCCACCACTGCTGCTTTGGAGACATCAGGAAAACCCCCAATGGCCATTTGCCTGCTGTGAGGGGTGCTCAGGAGCAGCGAAGGCATCCCTGCTGGGGATGCTCTGCGAACAGGAGAGGTGGCTCAGAGCCTGCAAATATCCTTTCCAACAGAGAACAAGGCAGAAAGATAAGAATAGCTTAAAAAGAAAGAAATTGCCTCCAAATAAAATGTTTTTCTTCATTTCCCATGATACAGTGAAATTTCTTCATGAGCGGATAGTCAGAGTAGAGTCCATTACACTCCACACTTTTTGCCTTGAAACATAAATAGCTGCATCTCATATAAGTGTTTGTTATGAGGAAAAGCATGTGCCTAGAAAAGTTAGACATTAAACCATTATTTCATGCAGAAAGATATGCTAAAGGGAGAGGATTACTTACTATATTAATTCTGTCTTTCAGCTACCAGTACGTCTCTCTGCACATAATGACTTCAGTCACAAATGAGGTGCTGTAACAAACCCAGTTCCCCCCATTCCCATTTCCTTGGAAGCTGTGCACACAGTGACCCTCCCTCTGGGCCCTGTGGGGGCAATGGGACAGTGAAGGCGAGAGCAGAAATCTGCTAATCTGTGGGTACATCTGTCAGCCTCTGTCCTTGCACGGGGTACCTCTGGGCAAGTGCTGACATCAGGTATTAGTCTTTATATTGCAGCTAAAAATTTCAAAATATCCCTGTTGGTGGCATAAAGTAATAGTGATGTGACCCTCAAATATTTCTTCCTGTACCAGAAGCTAGAAGAGCATCTTAAAAGGAACCAAAAATTTTCTAATTATATCTTTTTCCCAGCAAATGACTCATAGAGAGAGAGTTTCTGAGGTTAACAAAACCAAAAAACCCCAAGCACGGGGCCCCAGGAAATCTGGTATGTGAAAGATTGTTTAGCTGTTTCTGCCTAGGATATCACAGGCTGTTGGCATGGGGTGCCAATGCCACGGCACTGCAGGCTGCGGGGGTCATGAGCACTGGCACTGTGCCAGGGGCGCAGTGGCCGAGGTCAGGGTGATTCCTGCTGGCCAAGCTGTAACAGGTCACTGCAGGGTCGCAACCTGCCCAAGCTAAATAACCCCCACACTGTCAAATTATCCCCTCACTGCCATGCCCCTGGGCTCGGGTGTAAAGACAAACCCCTGGTCCCACAGTATGAAAGCTGGTGGAGGACCTCTCACCTGACATTCTGGGCCCTGGCTCTGGTGCAGAACGCTCCCAAGCTGCATGCAGGAATGGGAACAGCTGTGAGCAGCAGGGCCTGATATCACTATCTGGTCAGAGCCCAATCTCGAGCACAGAGAACCCAAAATGACAGTGTTTGGGTTCTTGGAGGAGTAAGGAAGGGTCAGCAGAACTGCCTCCTTTGGACAGCCGCAGGACAGGCTGAGCTGTTGAGGAGCCTAGCTGACAGATTTCCTTGGCAGTCTTGAAGGGCACAGAATTCCTCCAGGGAATTGCTGGCCTGTCAGTCTGACCTTGGCTTCTTGGGGAAGCGTAAGGACCAGATCATCTTGAGTATCATTACCAAGGGATCAGCCCCAGTTTAGACTGGATATTAGGAAAAAATTTCTCAATGGAAAGGGCTGTCCAGCCCTGGCACAGGCTGCCCATCACAGTGATGAAATCACTATGCCTGGAGGGATTTAGAAGCCATGTAGATGTGGCACTTGGGGATATTGCTTAGTGGTGGCCTCAGCAGTGCTGGGGGAATGGTTGGACTTAATGGTCTTGGAGACCTTTTCCAACCTAAACAATTCCATGATTCTATGATGCTATGTAGTAAGTCATCCTTATTCAAAAGGCTCTGTTTGAAATCTGGCATCAGCAATACAGAACATGTTGCATTTTTGCTGGTACCTCTTCAATCTGGTTTGCAAGACATCCTGGAGGACGTGACCTTGGAGGCAGGCAGCATATCGAACCTGCATAATCTGAGCATCTCTGCATCAGCGGCAGCCTGTTGGGTACCAGGAAGTTAATAAATAATGAGGATGTCAAAGATGACAGCAGGAAAGTGGGAGCAGGTAGCAGCTTTGCAGCCAGCTCTGACAGCCGCTTGGCAACCTCCAATTACGAGGCGTGCGCCGGCGTTCATCCCGGCCAGTGTCCAGCACTGGGGAGCCGCTGTGCGGCACCGGGGCCACCCGCAGCACCGCACCGGCCGGGCAGCTCCCGAGGGCACGGGCACAGGCGTAAGGAAGAGCAGTGTGCGTCTGCGGAGGCAAACCCCCTGACGCAGGGGCAGGCACCCGCAGCAGCGGAGCGATACGGGGCAGCAGCTGCCACAGGAGCCGCGCTCGCTGCTCTGTGACGGGCTGTGCCGAGGGGATTAACCCTGCTCGGAGCAGGGCTGGAGGCGTCGCAAGAGACAGCTGGATCAGCTGAATGCGAGAGTCGCTTCCCTGGGGTTTGCGGGAGAGGAGGACACCAGCGTCGGTGCCGCACCGAGGCACGGGTGCTGCCGGGGCAGCTCCTCAGGACATCAGCTCCTGTTCACGGTGTTTCCGTCAAGGGTTGGATTACATCACACCGCAACTCAAAGATTAGGAACCTGAGGTGTAACTGATCTTCGGATGGCTTTTGAAATATCTGGTGAGAAGCGGCTGCTTTCCAAACAGCAGAATCTACACCAAAATGATCTTGATTTGAATAAGTATTCCATCCTTGTTTGGTAAATATACCCTGTGTTAATGGTGCTTAATGGTGCCTGTAATTGGTGTCTAAAGTTATTTAAAAGTAAATTTACTAGAAAATAATTAGCAATTTTATAGTTCACTACTTCCTAATTTTGTCGATAAAAGTTTTTCTGTGTTTTTTATCAGACGACACAATAGGACCATGCTGTGAAATAACCTTTTTTCAAACAAGCAGGAAATTGTGCACACAAAATACGATAAAAAAATTTTCCTCCTAATTTCTTTGCCTGGCAGCCAGCCCTCTCTCAGCCCTCTCTTTTTATTAGCCACTGATTTATCCTTAATCAGCAGCAAGTGAAATCTCTCAGGCATTGCTCAGGGATTTGTTCTTTGTGACCTTGGGAGGTGCACCCCAAACTGAGAGGTTAGTGAGGAAAGCTCTCCCCCACACCAGGACCTGCAGGCTGGCCCAGGTGGTCCTGGTCCTTGTCCTTGTCCTTGTTCTGGTCCTGGCTGCAGCACGTGGCTTCCCCAGCCCTTTTGGCTGTGGGGGCCATGGCCTGTGGGGCAAGTCACAGCAGCCAGCTGGGCTGGCAGGTGGCAGGTCACGGCCAGCTTTTCCTGTTGTGGCTCCCGCTCATGGGATGTTGGTGCTGCTGGGGGGCCAAGAGAAATGGAGCCGAGAAATGCAGCTGCTACAATGATTTATTGTTTAGTGCTGGGGGTTCCAGGGGTCAGTTCAGGATAGTCACATCGTTCAGGTACAGAGACACTGACAGACAGAGACGCACTGGGGAGGCAGTGACAGCACAGCAAGTAAGGTTCAGAACAGACCAACTCTCCATTTCCAGTCTCTGAACCAGAAAGTACCAGCTTTTCCAGAACAATGAATCACTCAGTCTGTGTATAAAATTAAATATAATTTATGCTTTGCTAATTGAAACCAAATACAAAATTCAATTTCCTGTGTATTCTAATGCAGATATTTGAATAGTTTTTTTTAAAAAAGTGTTGTTAACCTGACTCTCATTTGGCAGGCCACTTTCTGGCCAGATAGAAAATAATCCCCCCGTCCAGCCCCAGCTTCAGTGGGGCATCCAGGGGGTGCATTTCCAAAGAACAAAACAAAATAACACCACCCCTCAGTCCATCCCAGTCTCCATGCCTCCAGCCCACCTCAGGGTGACTGGCATGTCTCTGCTCCCTTCCAGCACTGCAGTGCTGGTAGTACCACAGTTCCACCTGGGGAGAGGGTTGGGGAGCTGGAGGGTCCTGTCCCACCACGCTGAGTGGTTGGTGTCCATGGAGCAGGCAGTCGTGGCAGAGGAACAGGATCTCCTCTCCCAGTGGGCACCCATCAGCTCCTGCCGAGCTGGAGATGGTGTCTGGTATAAAAAATAAACCTCTGAATATATGGCAGAAATAACGGGCGTGAGTGTGGGGGACAGGCGGGGGGGCACAGCGGGCACAGCGTGTCCCCGGCCCACCCACTAACCACCATCCCTCTGAGCTGAGCCCCTCAGTCAGGCAGCCAGAGCCACCACTCCCAGCACCTCTGCCCAGCACCTGCACGGCCAGCCCCACACCACGCTGGGGGTGCAGCACTCTGGAGACAGGCAGAGATTCCCAGATGTCCCTCTGGTGAGGGGGACACTGGGCCTGGAGCCTCTTGTCCTCCATTCAGCATCTTGCACCAAATCCAAATTATGCAACAGCAGGCTTCATTTAGGACCTGTTCTGATATTTTAATACTGTGTGAAACACCGTAAGATTATTCTTATTATATACTTCCAATTTTCCTGTAGTAATTTGGGAGTTTGTGGGTTTGTGAAAACTGTGCTATGTCAGGAGCTGTTTTTAAATCTGACCAGACTGATGGGAACTGGCGTGATGTCAGCAGGGACCTCGCAGTGCCCCTTCAGCATGGGCCACGTAGTAAATGGTCCAAATGGCTTCAGCACTTCTCATCCAGTCCAAGGCACCAGCACCATTTCATGGCGTAATGAGCCACACGACAGGCCCTGGAACCCTGAGCAGGGTCAGCTTGTCACCCAGCGAATGCAGCGGTGATTTCATCCGGTTAGCTGGAGCTGTAGGGAGTTCTTTCACCTCAACCAGAACCGAGTCCTGGTCCTCCCACAGCAACTCCATCCTGCACCTCTGCTGGGGACCTGCCCAATGGGAGGGGGCTCTCATGTGGCTACACTCCAAGCTGGAGGTAGTCTTAGCCCTCACCAGAGCAAAGAGAGCTGCCAGCAGTATCCGAGTGGCCTCAGAAATCACCACGCAAGGGACCATTTCAGCAGCTCTGCATTTCACCTTTGTTCCCTCTGTGCCTGGTTTCCCGCAGCAGTGGAGGTGGAACTGTGCAGTTGTGAAAGCGCTGCTCTTGTTCTCTGCTGGGCCCAGCAAACTGCTCTCATGACACTGGGGGATTGAGTGGGGGTATTGGTTTATTCTACAGTTTCTACCAGGATTTGCAAATTTGGGTAACTTTGTCATTTCCACTAGAAAGCACAGGGTTTGTGCACTGAGCAGTGCTTGCCCTGGAAATTAATTGCTCTTTTGTAATTCTGAAGCAAGATGAAGGCTGCTTCCCTGTTCTGCGCCCCCAGCTGTCCACAGCAAGCAGCAGGGATTGCATTTTCAAGGTGCAAATGAATGGCGGTGCCAGGGGTCCTGACTGTCAGACCCCGTGCTAGGGCTGTCCCCAGGCTTCCACCCTGCAGCCACCCCCTTTGTCCCCATCGGCAACACCTGGCTCCAAACCATGGAGCAGGTCATGGCACAGCCTGGCCAGGAGGTGCAGTGCGGACATGTGTGGCACCACACTGTGCCTTGGCAGCCTGGCTGGGCAGTGCGAGCCTGGCTCACTCCTGGGGAGCCTTGGAATGTTCTTTCAGCTTCCAGGAGGGTGGGGACCTGGAGGGACCCCAGTTCTGATCTCACTGAGCATCTCAGCAAAGAAGGAACAACTCTCTTCCAACAGTGGAGGTGCACCCATCAGTCAGAGGAGAATTGAGACCAGGTGTCTGTGGCACTTGGTAGATTCTAGTTTTAGTGCAACAAGTAATTGAAACGTCTGGTGCAAATGAAGTTCCTGTACATAGTTCCTTTGCAGCATAACTGGCTTTATTCCTTCCACACACAAAGACCAGTGTGCATGTGAGTGCACATGGCCTGAATTTACCACACCTGATGCTGCTTGTTTGGGCAAAACTAAAGTGCAGGGCAGGAGAAATCAAATCTATGGGTTTGTCCCAGTGCTGGGTTTTGGGAGCCACCGTCTCGCCCAGCTCACCATGGCAGGAGGTCTGTCCTGCCTGCCTGGCTGCAAGGGGGCCACCAGCAGCGAAATGTTGACACAAAGCGCCCCATCACCCCGAGGAGCCCTGCTCCCTCTGCCTCCTCCTCCTCCCACCTGCCCCTGACCCCCAGCGTTGCGGTGGGGACAGCCTGAGTGCAGCCCGAGGTGACAGACCACTACAGTTCCAGAACGGGACATGTGGGGTGACTTCTGCTGCAGCCCTGACAACACAAGAGCCTGTTACACACAGGGCTGAGCCTCTGGCCCAAGAGAGTTTTGGGTCTCAAATGATGATTCACATTCCAAAAAAAAAAAATTTTTTTCCTGATTTTGTGGTTCTACTTATCACTTTCTTCCTGCTCCCACTGGAAATCTTGGCCTGTCATTTGGTAAAACATGATATTGAAGGGTTTGTAAAACTTCCGCAGTCTGTGGATGACATCTGGGTCTATTTTGGGGTGAGTTCGACCCTTGGACTTGCCCAAACACCGGGGAGCACTGCTGTCCTCTGGCTTCTTTAGACAGGGAAACCCCTTTGTTTTATTAAAATAAAAATGCTTCTCTGTCACAATCCTCTTGAGGCCTAAGAAGTCCTGGACCTTGGCCATTTCCCCAGCTGGGTCAGTGATGAGCCTCTCACCGCTGACAAACAGGATCTGGGAGAGGGGGAAGTACTGGAGCCAGTTTTCCAAGTGCAGGGCATAAATCCCGATGCGGATAGCACTCCAGGAGGCATCAATCAGCCCCAGAGTCCGGTTCTTGAAGGCCAGCACCTCAAAGGTGGGGATCTCTGGCTTCTTGGAGAGAGTCTGTGTGTAGTCCGAGATGGCCCGGGTGACCGGGTTCCGCACCACCACGATCAGCTTCGTGTCCTTGGCCATGGAGTGAATGCGCCTGGGGGCCTCATTGGTCACAAAGTAGCTGGGGGTCTTCTCCATGGTGATCTGGCCATCCAGCGTCTTGGGCATCACGTTCCTGTGCAGAAGCAGAGCAGGTGGTTAGCGAGGGGCCAGGCAGGGGTTGGCACCTGTGCAGGTGTTGGTGGGACATTTAGGAGGAGGGACACTGTCACTCCTGTGTGACCCCCAGACCCAAGTCTTTCTGGCTTGTTTTCTTCTCAGCCCCTGGCCATGGTGGGCACCTAAAATGTAAAGTCAGCCTTGGTGACACATGATGCAGACAATTTGCCATAGGCGTATGTAGACCAAAGCTAATTGACACTAAACCTGCACAATACCTGCCTGTTCAGAAGCCATCTGCTCCCATTTGCTCAATTAAGCCTATTCACTCCAGAGCCATGCACGGAGCGGCGCAGTTTGGATTACACAGGACCTTTTTGTTATGATGACATGCTTTTAAATGTCTCGGCTAATAAAACTTAATACAGAATAAGATCCCTTGCTTCTAGTACAATAATTAAATTTATTTACTATCTTGTATGTGAGAAAGAATGACTTTTCTTTTATCTCTAATTCACATGCTCTGTCAATAATTAATTGCTGCTGGGTTTTGAGCTTCCTGTGCAAGCACTTTTATTAGCCAAAAGGAATTTGCCTACTGGATAAATTAGCATGTAGCAAGATTTTCCTGGATAGCATATTACCATATTGTAAAATGAAACTGCAGTGAGATAGCAGTTATGTCTAAGAAAATGAAGAGGTAAATTCTTGTCCCAGTGCCACCAGTTAAGGATTATCATTGCCAGCCAGAGGGTTTTAAGTGATCAGAGAATCACAGAATAAGCTGAGTTGGAAGGAACCCACAAGATGTCCTCTGCAAGAGCGTCACAGCCTCGTTCACACCTGTTGTGCTGCCAGGTGGCACCGGGGCTGGAGGCTGTGCCACAGCCAGGGACTGCCTGCTGCCCCCACCCACCCGCACCGTGGCCCTGGCTGTGGGCAGCCCCAGCCCTGCCAAGGAGGAGGAGCGGGGTCGCTGCTCCGGGGAAGCGCTCGTGGCACTGGGCAGGTCTCCTCTGTCAGACATGGAGGATGGCAATGCCCATGGCTTTGCAGGATTATCCCTTTGTATTGCAACTATTTTTAGTACAAACATATGGTGAGGAAATAATGTGAATAGGCTGGAAATGGCTCTGTGAGAGCACCTTGGGCAGCGACAGCCACAGTAATGCTGACGTCAAACTGCTGGGCCCCAGGAAGACCCATTTCAGGAATCACACAGCTGAAGCCTGCAGCAGAAGCAGCTGATAGGCACAGCCCACTAGATGTGCCTGTCAGTGTCACCTCATATTTGTGACTGCTAAAGGCATCAACTGGCTTTAATGCCCCTGTCATTTGGGCATTCACTGCTGGTGCCATCCAGCCCACCAGGCTTGTTCTGCTGAGGTGCTTTTGGGGGTGGTGAGGGGTCTCCTGCCAAGGCAAGAGTGAGGGTGGGTTTAGTGCTGCCACAGGGCTGCCAGTGTCCTCAGCATTTTGGGTGAAGAGGCTGGCCTGTCGCAGAGTTCCTGTCGCTGCCCCTGTCCTGCTGCAGAACCCTTCCTGTTGAACAGCCTCTGTCTGAGTGCCAGCAATGAAGCCTGCAGGTCTGCAGGACCCCAGCTCCCTGTCTCAGCATGGTGGTGGCCAGGCTCTACGAGAAGCCCATCCCTCTGGCGTCAGGTCTTCATGGCAAGGCACCTGCAATCCCATCTTCTGCCCAGAGCACTCTGTGCTTCATGCATGCCTTGCATCAGCCACTTGAGTAGCAGCGACACGAAGGGAGCAAGGATTAGTCAGAACGATGCATCTTGAGGTATTTACTCCTTAAAGAAAACCCTGAACAAACTAAGAGGGATAGGAGCACTTGGGGACTGCAGATGCTACAAAATTACAGACCAGCTTCCCTGGGGAATCCAGCACCCGGATTTAACAGCCCTGTGGGAAGGAAGCAGCTTTTATGGCTATGCACAGCACAGCAAGCCCCACGGTATGATCAGAGATGAGCCCTTGGGTGCCCACTGCTGTCCCATAGGGGGTGGGGGGGTAAGGGGAGGGCTGCCACCAGCAGCGCTGCTCCGTGCCCACTGTCACAGCCCATGGCTATCAGCTGAGAGTGGAGGATGGAGAGCGACCCACCTGCAGCAAGGACAAGAGCCACGATGGTGTCCGTTCCCCACAGGGCATTTGGGTTGGTTTGTATAAAACAAACACACTGGGGGTTTATAAAAGAAGCATGAACAAATGTTAATTACACTTGCCCCTTCAGATGATGTTACCACAATAAACAGGAACCAAGAAATTGCAGAGCTAATAATCTGGAAGCGTTGCCACATTTAAGGACTGCGTTTAACTCCATGCACAATAAAGACAAATGGATGGATGGGCTGGCCCTGGGGAGAGAAAATGGGGAAGCAGTGATCAAGGAAAAGAGAAGGAGAAGCAGATTCAGCTTTTGCTGTACAGTTTTAAGGATAAAGCTAGAAGCCATAGTGTGTCCTCGAGACACCCTGGCCCTGCAGAGCCTGTAATGACTGTGGCTCTGGGACGTACATACAGACAGGCTTTACCCCAAACTCTGCTGTGTTTCAGAGTCCCTCCCCATGTGCTGCCCACAGGCGCCAAGCTACACTGCAGGTGAAGGAGGCTTGAGCTGGCAGCCCTAGGGTCAGGTGCCCTGTGTGCGGCCGGTAGCACGCGATAACTGCTGCCAAACAGAGAGTGGCACACGGCACGGCCAGCTCCTACTGCTGGGAATAACAAGGGTGTTAAAGCTGGAGCAACCAAGCCTCTGGCACGGCAGGAATGCTCCTCAGAGCAGTTAACCTTCACAGAGCTGCTGCCATGTGCTCTGCCCTAATTGCATGTGTGCTGACAGAATTCTAACCAGCTCAGTGTGTGCAGGCAGAGCGATGCTCCGCATTGCTCTCCTACAGTGGCTGATGCGGAGCAGTTTGCAGCGTGGGGCTAGGGCTTTTCTCCCTTTGGAACACACTTTGGCTTTCCTTGCAGTGTTTGTGTCCCCTTTGAGGCCAGTCTGGTTGCTGAAGAGGCACGGCCACGCAGTGACTGCACCTGATGTGCCTCCACAGGGCAGTGCAGGAGGTGAAGTGTTGGAATGGCACATGTCTACTCGTGGATCTGCCACTGGTGTCTCCCCACCTGCACCTCTTCTCTCTCCATCACTGCTCACCTGAAAAAGGGGAGCAGTGACAGCAAGCCACTGGCAGGAGCTCTGCTGACACAGGCATGAACAAACCCTCTGCTCCCTTAGGGGACGGGCGTCATCCCCTTGTGCTTGTTGGTGCAGCACCACTACATTGTGCAACACCAAAACTAAACTGTCATGCTGGCCTTGGACCCAGAAATTACCTCGTCCTCCAAGCAGATGATCCAATATATATTATTGAGTACTTGCTTAGGCTTTTGATATTTCTCTCCTTTCCTGTTCATTCCCCAGTGCTGTGCCCAGAGGCTGAGGAGGGCCAGACTGCTGTGTGCACCCCCGGCACCCCTGAGCTGCACAGGGGCTTGCTGCTGTCACTCCTTCAGCTTTCTGCTCTGTGCACTGTGGGCGGCAGGCAGGACAGCTGGCTCCCGCCTGCCCTGGCTTGGAGGAGAGGCCAGCTCTAAGCCCTCATTGGGAAAATGTGCTGTCATAATTGTTCTTAACTGCTGGCTTCAAACAAGCTCTTTATTTTCAAAGGATACATTTTATAAATTTGCGAATTTGCATGTTGCCAAAATCCCCTTGTGGTTTATTTAAATCCAGATTATCTTGTTTATTCCTTCAGTCACAGCTGTCATTTATCTCTGTGTAGGCAGCTTGTTCACGATGTTGCAGGTTTCCTGCAATCTCACTCAAAAGGAGTCTTTGTTAACTGTATTTTCATGTTCTCAACAAGAGAAAAAAGTTCATAGCAACTCCCAGGGCTTGGGGAAGCGCAGAGGAGGACACGGATTTGCACAGCTGCCATGGAAAGAGGAAATGGCCAGGTGCTGCAAGTGTCACCTGCCCACAGAGCTCGTCTCTGCTGCTCCTTGGGATGGAGCAAACAGCTGCTTTTGTCTTGTGAAAAGACAAACATGAATCCTTTTTCTTCTTATTATTAACACATTCTGGTATAATTGCTTGAGCTGTCAGCTGTGACCTGCCAGTAATTCAGCAGGCGTGGGACTTTCAAGGGGAGAGAGGCATTGCAACAGAGCCTGCAGTGTGCATTAAAAGCAGAACCCATTTGCTGTAAGCCCCCGAGTCAAACCTCTTGTTGAATTTGTTCAAACATAAATTTACAGCTGAATTTACATAGGTTTAATGTTTTATAATCTTTTCGGTCTGTGAATCTATATTCAAGAGAGAGTGCATTAGCTCAGAAATATTGTGCTTAACGCTGAAAATAATTTTAATCTCTCCAAAGTCCAATCCTTTGCACATCACTAAACCTCAGAAGCCAATCCCTTCTAATAAGAGACACAAACTAGCATCTGTCGCTGCTTAATAGATTCACATTGCTCTAATTCAAACGGCTCACGTATGTCTGTTAAAAAATACTAAACACAAATTATAAAGCCCTTTCAGAAAAGCGGGTGCCAGTTCAGACTGGGGGCCAAAGGAACACAAACCATCCCCAGGAGACTCACTGGAAGAGTTTAATGGTTAGAAATTTGGTGGCTGGGAGAAGAGGGTGAACCACTCCTCTCTGTGACTTGTGTTCTGCTTCTGCAGGGCTTATAACCCCAAATTAGTGGCTGCCTGTACCGTTGGTTTCTCTCTCCAAAACAAGGAGCTTTCCCTCTTCCCAGAGTTTCCAAAGCCATTCACTGTGCATGCAGAACACTCTCATAAGGGGCAGTTTGGGATCGCAAGGACACCTCCTAGCTCTGTGCCAGCCATGTCCCTGCTGAGTTTCTGCCCAGTGTCCCCCAGGCCATGCAGGATGTGGGAGCCCAGGACGCTATCTCTGGAGGGGGGGCAGCCCCGGAGCCCAATGCAGCGGGGGAATAAAAAGCAGCTGGGGCTTGGGAGGGTCTCAGTGCCCCTCAGCAGGGCCAGCCCTTCTCCCAGTGCTGCCAGGGCTGCCTGGAGCCGTCCATCCGTCTGTCCTCAACACCGGCCGGATGAAGCGCGGTCCCGGGTTGCCATACCAACGCAGGTGCTAACGCGTGTTGACTAACTGAGAGCTGATCTGATCAGAGAATGGCAGCTTGGAGTTGCCATGGCAACCGAGATGCCAAATTGGAAATGGTGTCAATAGCAAAGGTATCCGAGAGGCGGCAAGTGCGTGCAGGGAGCAGTGCCTGGTGGGGCTGCGGGCACCCCGGTGGGTATCTACCTACACAGGCTGCCCGTGGCTCCTGCTCCTGGGCTGGTGGGACGGCTCAGGGCACCCCACGGCAACTCAGCTGCATCTCAGGTGCCACCCCCAGGAGCTCCATGTCATGGAGCTCCCCTGCTCCCTCCCTCCCTGTCCTCCTCGCGTGCTGTCCTGGTAGCCATGTCGAGGAGTCGGTGCTGCTCATCGATCCTCAAAGGACTTGGCTCCGCATCCCCGGGGCTCAGGGCACGTGCCTGCAGCGAGGATGCCACTCAGGAGCACCATTCCAGCCACTCCCAGACACTGAGGAAAATGCCTTTGGAGCACCGCCTATTTCTAATGTGATTTTTCCTAATATCGCCTAGTCTAGAGTCCAACAATCACAATGAAAGGGCTCCTGTGTCTCCACAAAATGCAAAATCTTTAACGGCTCATTGGCATGTGCTTAAGTTGGCCTGGATAAGAAGTTACTCCTGAGAACCTGCTATTGATTCTGTCAAGGATTCAAAGGTTTTATAGGCATCGCTCAAGATCTCTTTAGTACTTGTACCTTCTTAATGGCTCTCATCACCAATAGAACTAGAAACATCCCCCAGCACCCTGGGAAGCAGCTGTCTCTGTGCCAGGAGTTGGAGCCACGCTGCTGTCCAGGAGTGTAGCCGCCCTCCAGACAGCCAGGCAAGCCTCCTCGGCACTCTGAGGGGACAGCCCTTCTGTGGCTCCTCCGGGGTCTTTTAGAAGGTGGGGCAGATACCGGGGCTAGGGAAAGGGGCAGGGGGCAAACTGCACCCAGGAAGTCTCCTCTCCTCCTACCACTATGCCACAAAATCAGTGGGCAGGTGGCTGAGTAGCAGACAAAAATATAAATATGTTCTGATTTCACTGGGACCATCTGGCTCAGGCATGATAGGTGGGTAGGAATGCTATAATCATGGAGCAGAGTACTAAGCTGATCCATTAAAGTATTTTAGCAGAAGCAACCATGGAACCTGTATTAATCCGGCAATGCTTTGTGAGCAGACATCACAAGCTTAGATCCATTCAGCTGCAATTAAAACCAACCCTCACTGATCAGGCTAGCTGGGAGAGCTGCTGCAGCATTTTGTTCCCCAGGGCTCTCATGAGTATAGACTGTTGATACTTGCACAATGTAATCTGAAATTATGATCCTAATGCTAAATCTTGCTTTCTTCTGTTCTTTCCTCAAGTGGATCTCCTCTGGGACACGGCTGCTGCCTTGTGCCGAAATCCCTTGCCTGTCAGTGCACAGCTCTCACACAGATTGGATAGGCTCAGGTTAGTGCTGTGGGGTTCCTGATGGGGAAGTGCCTGATGTGCTTCCTGATGGGGACTGCCCTTCCCCACCACCCTCCTCACCAGCAGCTTCAAGATGTACAGTGGCATGCTGGCTCCTGCACTTTGGGAGCCCCTGGCAAGGCTGGGAGCACTCGGCACATCTGTGTTAGCACACACCTCCTCAGGTGTCACAAACAGCCCTCAGCACCACTTGGCTTTGGCTGTGCAAAGGAACCTCAGCTCTGTGGATGGAGATGTGTATTCAGTATGACATTGTTTGACCAGGGATAAATTTGGCCCAATGTCTCCAATTTTAGTGCAAGATTTATTGCTGGTCAGCAGTCAGCTATGACACAGGTTGTGAAAAAGGCTGGAAATGCATATTTCTAACCCCTCTGCTGTCAAAATTATTTTGACTAAGTCTCACTACGATTCTCTACAGAAGTGCCATGATCCTACTCACTGGGAATCTCTTAGTGTTGTTTACCAGATTTAATTACTGTATTAGTCACAATTATAGCAGAGCAGCCCTAGTCTGATCCTCTGGCACAGCACTGGAATGAGGACTCACAGGCAGTCAGGGGTGAGTCCTGCCTCCTCTTACTGAGACGTTCAAGTTCAGGTAGTCTGTTCCCAGTCCAGATTTCCTTTTGACACAGGAGTTCAAGTCCCCTCAGTGCCAGTTCACTCAGTTTCCACTGTGTTTTGCCTGCTCCATGCCAGTCCTCAGCTATGGGGCAGAGCTACATGAAATGGCGATGCACATGCAATCTCTGCTTGCAGGACAGAAACCCTCTCTGAAATTGCAATCCAGTGCACCTTGCTGGCAGCAGTCATGGCACACCTTCCTTTCCCATCCCCTTGGGATTCCTGATCTGGGAGTTCAATACCAACATGCAGCAGGACGAGCCCCCAGCACCAGCTGTGTTCCTCCTGCCCCAAGCAGAGCAACAGGAGCTCGCATAGACACCTGTGCAGGAGTACTCCCACCCAGGAGTGCTCCCACCCAGCTCAGCCTAGACAGTTGCTAAGTGATGCCTGTGGAAGTTTCAAGACTGTCAATAATAGATGCTGTTGGTATTGCAGGCTGCTGGAACAGCCAGTTGGATGTGGGAAAGCTACAGCTGAACGGGAGAGCTCTGTGCACACCGTGCAGCTGACACTAACACTGAGCAGACTCAACTGGATGGTTCAAACCACTCCAGTTTCCCAAAGACGGGACAGGCCCTTCCCAAAGAAGGCCAGGGAAATAAAATATTGAAATATAGTGGTTTGGAGCTGCATATCCTGAGAAGTCCTTTTTCATCTTCTGGAAAATTTAATTCTACCAGGAAAAACACCCTGGCAATAATGGCTGCCTAAGTGAAAGCACCACGGCTGTATCATACTAAAAGCTTTTCAGGGAAAAGAGTAAATAAATTCCATTCTTCAGATGTATCTGGATGTTATCCTAACACAGTGCCAGAGTAATAGGTAAGCCATCAACAGCTAAAAGGCTGGGAATTGTTATGGAGGAGCGATACTGCCAAATAGGCTGAAAACAGCAGTAATCGTTCACATCCTGCGCTGAGCTCCAGCACCGCTGGCAGCCGTAGATGGGAGAGGGACTCCTGCCCTCCTGCCAGAGGGACCAGCATAAAAAGGCTGGACAGAAAACCACCATCAAGGCTGCCACAGGAGCCCCGGGCTGGTCAGAGGTGGTGGCCAGGACCGTGGCCCTCTGCACCTCCACACCTGCAGTTACCTGTTCCTTTTCTAGTTGTCAGTGAGACAGATGCATGCAACTATCAGTGCTATGGGCAGAGCAGCTGAAGGGGCAGGTGGGGAGGTGAGGGGCTCTCAGCAGTTCCTGAAGGTAGCAAAGCCAGCTCCAAATCCTTCCACAGAGACATGGAGTGGCGAGATCTTCCCAATTGCATTAGCCTCTCAGCTGTCCAAAGCACAGTATCCCACTGTTTAATCTACAGTGGACCAGTGTTTACATCCAGCCTCTGGAGCCCAGCTCTGCCCAGACACCCTGGGCAGAGCCCTAGTGCTCCCCTCGCTATTGCAGGTAGCAATGCACACCACTGCCCCAGCCCCTTCTCTGCCTCCTCCCCATGCAAGTGGGAACCACCTCAGTCCCTGCATCAGACAAGTCCTGCGGTGGCTAAAGGCATCTCCCAAAACAACTGCCAAGGACTACACAGATCCAAGACTCCTCCATTCTCACCCCAGAGCTGCTCCTCTGCCCCTGGAGGGAGTGATGCCAGCCAGGCTGCTGCTGAGGGCACAGCTATTTATTATTTGCTTCTGTTGATTATTTTGGAGTTTAAGTTCATTTATTATGTATGCGAGAATGGTAATACACTGGCATCTGAATGTCTTTTAGGCATACAATATCCTTATTATTCAAAGTGGTTTTCCCTCCATAATTGAATGGTTTACCTTATTATTACGCTATGTTAATGATCCAGCATTTCCATTTTTCTATAGGATGCTTAATTGTAAGCAAAGTGCAATCAGAATCAGAGATGCCATCTATAATTGACGGCATCATAATAACAGCCAGAATGCAGGAACGAAGTACCAAAATAAATAACAGTGGGGAGAAAGCCACCCTGAAAACCCCCAGGAAGCTGCTCTGGGCTGGGACAGAGCCTGCCCACAGAGGATCCTCTCCCCAAACTCTGACAGTTTGGGCATTAACAGAGATAGAGTGCTATTGATATCAGTTTGTACATTTAATCAGTTTTTTTGCAGTTTTCAGCGAGATGTGAACTATATCCCTGTCCAAGGCATTTGGTTCAAATCAGCTGAGACAGAGAATAATCAAGATTTATGATTCTCATTCTGACTCGGATCACACAGTCAGTGCAAACGGTACAGCAGAGCTTCCTCCCTGAGCCCCAGTGACATCCCTATGCTTGCCCTCACACAGTGATTTAACGTTCATCCCAGGGACTGTCACGATGCTGCTGCAGCTCCAGATAATGGTAACTCCAGGTTGCCTCCACTATCCCCAGGGGCAGCACTGGAGGGGCACCGCAACCCAGTTTGGGGTTGGTTTGCAGAAATCAGTAAAACAGCACTTTGCAAAATAAAAGGGAATTAATCTTGCTGTGCCTCACAGCACAGCCTAGAGCAGCCCGGAGCAGGAGCAGCCTGTGGCATGTCTGACCTCTCTTACCCAGAGCATTCCTGCTGGGGAAGCACACCGTGGGTTCTCACAGGTGAATCACACCTACTCCTGCAAGAGTCAGGGGCCCAGGAGCAAAGTGAGCACTGGGACTGCACAGGGAAGGGACAGGGATGGCTCACAAGGCAGCTCCCAGCAGCAGCAAGGGCTGTCAGCACATCCTGCAGGCAGTTCCATTTCCAGGGGCTCATCACCAGCCATGGGAGCCAGAGCTCTCCAAGAGCTCAGCTGGGAAGTGAATGTTTAGATAAAAATTAAATGATCCAAAACTAACTCTAATAAAACCAGAGCAGTGGTGAGGCAATTTTCAAGCCATTTTGAGGGCAGCCATGCTGCATGTTGCTGGCTTGCCAGGGTGTGTTGTCCCTGGCTCTTGGGATGCTCTGGTGGGCTCTTGCCCAGACATCTGCTCCCATCAGTACAAGATGGATGTGAGCCTAAGCCAGGCAGTCCAGCCACAACTGCGGAGGAGGGTCCTGGCACATCCACACTGCCCAGCAGACCTGGGAGTTCCCCTCTCTGGGCAGCACAGCCCCAGCATCTCAGCCCATAAACCCCGTATCACGTGTGTGGTTCATGGAAAGAGAGTGCTGTGATCCTGGTGCCGAGAGCTCAGCAGTGGATCCATCCAGGAATGGGGTGCTGGGAACTCCATGTGATAGCGGGCTGGGATGGGGAGTGTAGGCTCTTCTTGCCTCCCACACTCGTAGTGAAGGCAGGCGCAGGCAGCCGCGGGGGCTGCACCGCTGGTGCTCGCAGTGCCGAAGCAGCGCTGCCCATACAGGGCCCTGTCATGTTCTGTCTCATCAGGGTGTGCTGAGACACCTTTCCCCACACTCTGTGTGCCTCACCACTCAGGGTTAGCCAGGGCTCTCCGTTAATTCACACATGTAGGGTAACATCCAAGTGAGTGAAAACACAGCCCGATGCCACTCCAGTCAATAGAGTAAACAATTCTTGGTTTGGATAAACAGAATTACTAGTGTTGAAGAGCTCTGGGCAGCACTGCACAGTCTGATTAGCGTAAATGCTAAACACAAACCAATTAACACTCTCTAAGTCTGCTTATCTCATGTCACTTAGTGCTAAAATAAAGGCTAACACTAAATACACACATTGATTTAGCCATTAAATCTAACATCACTCAAAATAGCTCATTATATCACCGAGAAACAAATAAAGTCACCTGAATTTTCAGAAGCTGCTGTATTATGAGCAATGACTCAACTGCTCCATCCAGCCCTAGGGAGTCACTGCTCATACTGAGAACAGACTGATACAGCTTCGCCCAAAAATCAAACCTGGGCCACAGGCAGAGGTGACAGGTGGCATTCCTGCAACGCCACAGGCAGTGCTGCTGTGGAAGCACTTGGGGCTGTGCCACCAGCTACAGTGCCCGGGTACAAACATCACCATCACTAAGAACACGATTGCTTGGCTGGTGCCAGCCACGAATCCCAGGCATCCATCAGCTCTGCTAAGGAAGAGGAAAGACTCACTACAGTCCCAGCAAACCCCACCAGCTGCCAGTGCACTTTTCAAAAGCACAACCAGCACTGACAGAACACCCACCTTGGTCCCTGAAGAACCAAAGCTACTTTGGGTTTGATTTGGGCTTTATATGCTTCTTCAACTAGAAATTATTGAAAGCTGGTGTGTGGGAAGCTGATGATAGGAATAGCCTGTCTGGGGGTATCCTGCCCTAACAAGCACCGGAAGCAGGCAGGGAAGGATGTGTGGATGTTAGCAGGCAGTGTGAGATGTTTACATTCCTAATTATGAGGGCTAATTCTTCACTTTGGCCAGGTATCCCTTCTGCAGACAAGGTTAATGGGATGTGAGAGGCCACAGCTGCCACAGCACCAAGTGAGGAGGACAGGCAAGAGACAGCAGCATTAATCAGCAAGGAGCCATGCAAAAATGGTTATCTCAAGCTGTTTGGAGGCACGGAGTAAAAATAAATCTCCGTGAGTTTAATATTCTGCCAGTCAGCTCCTTTTTGTAGGTGGAATCTATTAAAAATTATCTTTCTGCTAAAATGCTAAAGTATTTATGACATTTAACAGCTTGCTTCTAGCAAAAAGGTGCAATAAATACATAGGAGAGTTAATTGGCACCAGAACACCCAACATCCACCCAGCGCGAGCAAGCACTGCGGTGTCAGCTCCTGACACGTCCGGCAGACCCTGGCATCTCCCCTGAGTGCAGTGCCCCTGCTCCCACGTGCTCTGCTCACCTGGGGGAACTGGGAGGTTCCCACCATCATCCAGCAACTGCAGATGGAGTGGTTGGAGCCAAGGGTCTGGGGGACACGTGCTGCAATCTGGTCCTACCCAAGTCTCCACTTTAAGGTACTTGGTTGCTGCAAGATGCAGAAGGAGCTGCTTGGCAATGTGGTCTCAATAAAAATTAATGCTTTAACAAGAAGCCAAATAGCTACAGCTAATGTTCTTCTGAATGAGATCTAAATTTTATTCATAAGCATCAGTGTCAGGACTAAAATAACAGTTTTATGGACACTATGATCATAAACAGCTCTGCTGATTCAAAAACAGAAACTGCACTTCTGAATGAATCAACGTGTTCATTTGGAACAAAAGCACTGTTCCAAATACATGCCTCAAATAAAAGAGAAAGCCAGTGTTCTCCTGGTGAGCCTGCTTCCAAGGAATGCACTGCAGAGGGGAAGGGAGATGAGGGAACAGTGATTGGGAATGTTCTAGGGAGAAGGAGCAGGGCTCACTCAGGGACTGCCTGAGACATGGCTGGAGGTGGGGTGGGATGGCGTTTCCACCTCATTTGCATGTGGAAAAGAATCACAGGTGAGAAAGAAGAGTGCTACACTCCTGCAGAAATCCCTGCTGAGCTCCAGCATTCAGGACTGGATGGCTCTGGCAAACGGTTGAAATGGCCTTTGTTTATTTGGGGTCAATGCCTTGTATAGCTAACAAGTAATTGATAAGAGATTTTTAGAAAAATACCTCTTGGAGAGTGGGCTCAGACAGATAGAAGTCAGGTAGCCCACAGTGTGGCATGCATGTGTGGGTAGTGGCATGACCATGCTAGCCAGAGAGAGGCTCCAGAGCACGGCTGAAATGGGGCTGGAAAACACATTGTATATTCAGTGAGGAGTTTGTTGTTGGGCTGCTAGTGGAGCCTCTGGACAATCTGTTTACTTTACATGGACAGTTAAGGGTCATGCAAGAGAGAAGCATCAGCTCCGGCATCCCCATTCCCACATCTCTTCTGCAAATGGGAACAGGACCAACACGACAGAGCGCTTCCAGTCAGCACTGAAACACCCCAGATATCATGATCCTTGTCCAGCCTTGAGAGCTCCTGGGATGAGGCAAGCCCAGTCCCCTGCACTGGGCAGCCCCCAGTCTCCCAGCAGTCCCGTGAGCTCGGGTTCTGCAGGGCGTCTCTCTCTGGGAGAGTCCAGCTTTGCTGCTGCCACACTTCCCACAGCTGGGGCAATATATCTGTGGCCAGAAATGAAAGATCAATATTTATTTAACAGACACACTGCCCTTTAGAGGCCTTTAATTGTACATTAATCATCATTAACTGGCAGTAACTGAATACGCTGAAAGCTGTGATCGCAGTTATCCCCCACAGCAGGGCCCTGGTGCAGGTGCCAGCAGAGGAGAGTGGGATGGAGGTGAGAAGTGGGAGAGGGACCCACAGTGGGCTCTGCAGGGATGCATGGGGACTGCTGCAGCCAGAGGTTTGCTCAGCCCATAGCAACCCAGCACTGGCAGGACAGAGCTCTGTGGGCTGGGGACCCTCACAGAACAAGGGGTGAACCCTGGAGCAGGACGTACCTCTCTCCCTGCAGCAGCCCCACAGCCCTCAGCAGGACACACACTGGTGCTTTGGCCCCGGTCTCAGCTCCAACCGGAAAGGCAGCATGCTCCACGCCAGACAAACCACCCTGGCCTGTGCGTCCAGCACAGGGGGCTGAGAAGGGAAATGAGAGGGGTGACAGGCCCATCAAAGAGAAGGAAGACATGGCTCTGCTCTGCCTGCCTGGGGAAGCATCTGTCCAGCACCCATCAGAATCCGCACAGAATTCTGATGCTGCTCATCTGCTCACTGTGTGCTGCCTGCTGGAGGCACAGCTGGTGGCAGACTCTAAGCCCAGGGGATGCCTTCCCTTTGGGAGAGAGAAACTGCAGTTTGTTTCTTTCCAGATTTTACAGGAATACAGACCAGCAGTGCAAGCAGCAGCTCTTCCTCCCCAGCTCTCAGATCCATGGAATATGAGCCTGCCCACAGGCAGGGATCCAGGGGGACACAAGGAGATGCACAGCCACCGGCACAAGTGTTTTGGAGACTGCTGCTTTTCAGACACCCTTGCACATTGGAGCGCTTTGGAGATATTGTGTGCTCTCTAGTCTGGGGCTTTGGGCAGCTCTACCCTGTTTCTGGTGTCACAGTGATTAAGAAACAAAATCTAACGTCGTCCTTGGTGGGAACACAGGCGAGTGCACAGGCCTCAGTGCCAGCGGGCTGTGTGGGGTGAGCTGGCAGAAGGAAATGCAAATTCCCTTTCAGTAAGGATGACAGTGGCACGAACAGTGACTTTATTAAAATGCAGAATTATTTCAGGGCCATTTGTTTAGCTCAGAGCCCAGAGGTAATTTATGCACAAGGATGGAGCAGCGAGGGCTGTGCTCGGCTGCCTGGCGCTGCCAGCAGTTCTTGGCTGGTGCTCCTGGTGTGAAGGCTTTCCAGCTCTGGGGGGAAGGTCTGGGAACCCACAGGCTCGCTGCTTGTTCTTGCTGAAGGATTTTTCCTGTCCCCATAGCTCCTGTGTACAGCTGCTATGGACAGAGAGAGGCTAATTAAGTGCTCGCTGGTCAAGTCAGCTGGACTTCTGTCCAGAGACGTTCCCTCCCTGGCTGTCCTGCTCCTGCTGCCCGGAAACAGCCCGACTGTATGGGGCCTGCAGTCTGCTGCGCTCAGACGCCATCCCTGAGAGATGGTGAGGGCATCCCCCTGCGCTTCCTCACGGCTCCCCTGGAAACAAGGCAGGACCATTGCCACACTGAAGCGTGGCCAAGGAACCTTCTGAGCCACGGGCAGTGAGGAGGGGCCCAGCTGTCTGCCCCACCATGGCTGTGAGCCGCTTATGTGAACTGTGGCCACCAAGCACGTCATCACCTCTGCTCTGCCCCAAGCACCCTCAGGCTGGGCAGTTCATCGACTTTGCAGCCCATGAATTCTCTTTGGATTTGGAGACTCACAAGGCAATCAGAGCTTCTGCAAATTCTAATCAAAACTTGGGACTTAGCTGGCACTTCCACAGCTTTGGCCTCTGTATCAAAGGGATGCATGCAGGATTTGGCAGAAGAAATTCCAGAACCTGGCACAGAGATGACAATTATTTTCTCATGAATAAATACTAGAACTTGAAGGGATGAGGTTCAGAACTCCAGCATGGCTGGAGCTGTCCTGGTCCCATGGACAGCTGTGGGGGTCCTGCAAAGGTACAGGGAGAGAGCACGAAGCAGGGCTTTCCCACAAGCAACACAAGGTGGACAGAAGAGAGGTCTCAAGGTCCCTGAACAGCAGCAGCAAGCAGGCTGGCTCATAACCACAGTCCTGGGAGAGGGTCCAGCCACCACCGGTGGCTCAGTTAGAGCTGGCTGAAGACCACTGTGTTTCAGAGGAACAAGTTTGGCCAGGTGCTGGAGTGAAGCAGCACAGCCCAGGGGCATGGAGGGATGCCAGGATCTGTCCTGGCAGAAGCTGGGGGCTGCTGCAGCAGCACGGGGTGCAGGGACCAACACCAGGCACTTCACCTCTGCTGAGCATCACTGCGAAGGCAAACAGAGGCTGCTGGAGCTTGTTCACAGGGAGGTTTATTGAAATTAAACCTTTGCAGCAGGTTATGTGGTCTTGTTTTGAGGAGTTTAAACCATGTCCAAGAGCAGGCTAGATTAAATCCTTGACTTCAACTACTGCTCAGGAAGCCTCATCTAGGCCAATTCGAGTTTTCATCTGCATACTAATGCTGGGCTTTAATCAGCAAGCAAACCTTCCAGCACATTGGTTCAAAGGTAAATGTCTGCAGTGGAAGGCAAACAGGGAGGACGCCCCTGCCAGCTCCTCTCCCCCTCTCCCGTGCTGCGTACACCAGATTTGCTGTATCTCAACTGACGGGACACGGGGGCTCTGCCACCTAACCCCGTGGGCTGCGTGGCTGGCATTAGGCTGCTCACTGCTGGGGCTCTGCTTGGTGAATATTACCCTGTTTGATACAAAGTCCGGCTTCACTAAACCAGGTTTATCACCTGGTAAAGCTGCTGTGCCCAGACATCACAGGCAGAGCAGAGGGCCTGCTATTAACGGGGGAAGGAGCTGGGGAATAAATCCGGAACTTCTGCTTTTGTGCAGATGGAGTGCAGATTTAGGTTGCAGAAGAAGATCCGTGCTGTCTGTGTGACTCCTAAATCCCACTCCGCCCCTCACACATCCATCCCGGCAGCTGGTCACAGCCCGCAGGTTGACAGGAGGAGGGATGGAGTGCTGGGAGCGCGGGGAGACAAGAGCCTGGAGCCAGCCACCCTTCTGGAGGGAGATACTATTCTTAGGCGGGTATTTGGAGGCAGTTCAGAGGAACCTGCCTTGTCACACTTTTAAATTCCTATCTCTGCAGTGGCACAGTGACAGAAGCCTTCCCGTATGGTATCGTGGGAGGGAAAGCTTCCGCCCGCCATTGCCTGTGGCGGATGCCAACTGGCACGCTGGGCACCTGCCACCACGCGGGCTGGCACCCCCGAACTGCACTGCTGCTCAGGGCACTCACAACCCCCAACCGGGCCAGCACACCAGGTGGGTTCCTGGCCACAGAGCACTGACTCATGGCACTCAAACGCCCTGTCTCAACCCCCAAGTATCCCACTTTCCTAAACCTCTTCACTTCTCATTCCTCACATGGTGATCTCCTTGCTACACAGGCCACCAATTACTATGCAAAATAATCACATTAATCCCCAACTCCGTTAGCAAAAAGACAATGAAATCTCTGGCACTCACCAGCAGTGGGGTCCCAGCACTGGAACCATGAGCATGACCTACAGAGAGACTGGGCTGGCGGCGCTGGGAGAGCATGGCTAGGAAGGAGCTGGAAAAGCCTCAGGTTACACGGAAGGAAAACGGGCACAGCCTCAGCAGTAAACGGTTCTGTAATGCCAGCGGGTCCGTTCCAGCTGATGCGATGTGCCACCAGCCTGCCCGCCTGTGCCCTGTCCTGCCCCAGGCAGCTGCTGCGGCACACCACATCCCACCGCCTCTCTCGCACTGTCATTGCAGGGCAGCACCGCGTCACGCCTGCCCCGGCCCGAGCTCCTGCCTGCCCTGGTTCCCGGCTGCCAGGGAAAACATCAACAGGTCTGGTTCCAACAGCAAGCACTGCATGTCCACAGACGTTCCTAGAGGAAATGTTTCTTCTCTGTGCTTGAAAGTTTCCTGAAAGTTTCCAGCAAATAGGTGTTGCAGGTAAGCAGGGCCAGGGTCAGCCCACCCTGCACCAGAGGCAGCCGTGCAGCCCCACTGGGGCACACAGAGCTCTGAGGACATTAATCACCGTTGCTGAGCTCCTTTCCTGCCATTGTGTCACAGCACTAATTGCGCTTGTTGAGTGGAATGTCTTCCTGGCACTTGCTCGGGGCCACGGCTCGTTCAGATAAGACAGACCCGGATCAATGCCGCTTGACAGGCGATGCACTCCGATGCACTCCCAGCCCGCCTGTCCTCGGGCGCCGCACAGCAACTACTGCACGGCCTGTGCCCCTCAGAGTGCTCCCACCCAACGAGAAGGGCGTCCTCCCGGAGCCCAGTGCCCCAGTGTCGCCCGTGCACTGCGAGGAGGGATGTCTCTGGCATGGGTGTGTGTTGACACTGCGAATCTGCACCCCTCTCCCTGCACAGCTCCTGCCAGGAGAGCACCAGCCTCCCAGGGAAACCTGTTCAGATTGCCAGGAACAATAACCCCAGCCGAGTCCCAGCTGCAGCTCCTGTGTGACCCCGTTGCCCTCCAGGGGCTCTGCCGCACGGGACACTTGGCAGCTCTGCCTTTCATGGTTATGATGAGCACAAGACAAAGCTGAAGCACACCCAACACCCTCGGCATCACAAGTAACCTCATCAGATGTTTCTGTGTTATCTGACCGGTCATAAATGCCTCGCTTTAAGGCAGACCCAGCTCCTCTGGCTCCAGCTGGTGATGCTCAGTCTGAATCTATCACTGCTGTCCACAGGCAGGTGCTCACACTGCATCCCAGCTGCATGGGCTGGAGAGCAGGGAGAGAGAGGGCTGAGAGCTGCAGCCAGTCTGGGCACACATGCTAGCTGGGGCCAAGTCACTTTTCCCATTGTTACCTGGCACTTTTCCAGACTCTCCATATTTGCTGTGCCTTTTGCAGCTTGAAGGGACAGGCCATGCTTCTTTGGAGGCAGCAGGACAACTTTCCTGCCTGAGACAGAGCTCTGGGCAGCACGGTCTTCATCAGCTCTGATCACCTTAAAAGCCCCAGCCCACACGGATGCATTTCAGACCAAATGCATCCTCGGCTGAGGAGTGCCTGGGGACCAGCAGTGACGGATGAAGGTGGTAGCTGCCCTGAGCAACCTCAGGCTTGTATGGAGAGACATCTCCTTCCTGTCAGAGGAGAAAAAAGCTATAATCCACTCTAACTGATGCTGTGATTTTCTTATCCATCACAGTGGCAGCTTGTTTATACCTACCCAGGGCCCAGTGCTGCACAGGCAGCAGAGGAGATGTGGGGCAGCTGCAGCAAAGCAGTGTGAGCACCTGATGGGCTGGAGCCACAGGACCAGCAGGATGAGTCTTGCTGACCAAAGCCAAAGGCAGGTGCCCAGGGAGAGGGTGTGCAGCACTAGCCCTGTGCACTCCCAGGGCAGCTGGAGACCCAGGTGGGTTCTGAGAGTGGAAGAGAAGATTTGGGAGTTGTCACGGCAACGGCATCACTTACTGTCAGGGTATGCCAGAGCAGCACTGTCTCTGAATCCAAAACCTTCCTTCAAATTAGCTCCAGAGCACGCCATACTGCCTTTGGAAACATGTAATGTGCTCCTGTAAATCTATAAAGCCTTGTTTGTCAAATAGTTGGTGGCTCTTCCCTGCCTGAACAGCATCCTTCGGTGCAGCCCCTGCATGCAAGCCCCCGTGTGCCACAGACCCTGCTGCACACCGAGACCCTCAGCTGGGCAGCAGCATCCATCCCTGCAGGGAAGCTGCGAGGAGGTAACCTTCTGCCTGTGGAGGGTCTGCCCTGCATGGCCCCATTACTCTTAACACCTCCTACGCATCCCCTCAATATTTACAGACATAAATTCTCAGCATATCACAAGCAAAGGTTCAGGTTTGCCAGTCAGACTTGTAAACAACCTTGCAGTAGCCCACAACTCTGACACGGACATTTTAATGTGGCACTGTCATGCGCCCAGCTATGTCTGAGTCAGCAGCTGCCAGGTGAACCTGCTGTTCAAGGGTTGTGGCACAACCACCAGCCCTGCAGCAGGCGGGTGTAGCTCTCGACTCCTCATCCCGCTGGTCAGACCCCTGAAGAACTGGGAGGTTTCAACCGCCTGAGCTTGGGACTCCCGGCCAAGCCTCAGTTCAGGCAACATCAGCAGGAGCAAGTTAGAGAAATGCATGGGGCTCTTGCCCAGCCCGGGCAGAACAAACAGTAACTTTTTAACAGTCAATTAGCTCCCTGTCAATCAGCTTATGCTGTAGTAAGGTAATTACATTATCACTTACAGAACTCCCACTCTCCTGGAGAAGGCAAACCTTCCTCCTGCCTGCCTGGCACCAACAATCCCCACACTGGTCACCCGGTGCCTGTGGGGATGGTGGCCAGCGCTGCCGATTCCACTGCTCTGGCCACTGGTTTCTCAGGCACAGCATCAGCACTGGGACAGGCTGAGCACAGCCTGTGCTGTGCCCCTGGCTTCCACATCCAGCTCCATGCTGAGTCCGTGCTCCCTTCTCTCCTGCTTCTCTCCAGATGCTTCTCCAGGCCCTCCCAAGGGCTGCTGGGTCAGGAGAAGGAGGGATGTCCCGGGTGCTCTCAGACGCCAGCAGGATGCAGCGCCTTATGCCAGTCAGGAGTACCTGGTGAGCTCTCCTTTGGGGTTCGGCGAACGCTGCTGTTTCCAGGCTGCTCCTTGCAGCCACGGCTTGGCAGAGCCACCACAGTGACAGTCCCACATTCA
Organism: Cnemophilus loriae; assembly: GCA_013397755.1. Classification (NCBI taxonomy): domain Eukaryota; kingdom Metazoa; phylum Chordata; class Aves; order Passeriformes; family Corvidae; genus Cnemophilus; species Cnemophilus loriae. Next base: position 531,464 of record VZTF01008543.1, on the reverse strand, counting down.
GGAGCTACGTCTCCAGAGACAGATGCTTTCCTCATGGTACGCTGCCTTGCCTTGCCTTTGACTCGCCATGTCCATGGCCAAGCAGCATCTCGTAGGTGTGTCAGGATAGGGAATCTCCATAGAAAATAAAGCAAAATAAAAAGGTTCCATTGTAATCCTATTAATGCATCTCCACACAGGTCGGTATCTCCTGAAGAACACTTCCCATTAGAGAAATCAATTTAGTATTCGGCTTTCTTCCTGTGGTGCATATTGAAGTGGGATTTGACAATGATGGAAAACAGATTTGTGTTAAATACTGCCAATAATGTCTCATAGCTCAAGGTTACAGCTTCTGGTGAGCGACAGACGCTTGTAATCCAACGCCTGGAAAATACTGCACTCCACTATCAATTATCTGGAGTTATTAGGTTTTAAAATAAACTGCAAATTCGGACTTCAGGCCACAAGTTTATTTTACATTTCCCTTGCAGCTGCTTCAGCCTGTTTGGGGCTTTCTGGTCTGTCTGAGGGCTCTGTGCACAGGTGGCTCTGGCTCCAGCTCCAGCCTCAGCCCAGCCTGGAGCCCCAAATCCCCACAGGGTGCAGTGCCGCCATCCTTGTTGCCCAGGATTTCAGACCTGGATGGAGCTCCAGGCTCCAGAGAGGCTTACAGCAGACAGGGAATTTCTTGATCCTCTTCTTTTCACAAATTGGGGTTTTCAGATTCACCAGTTTAGTGGGGAATTTCAAAGAAGTGTTTTTCTTCCTCAGGTTTCTCAGGAGCCCACAGCAAAGCAGTTGCTTTGTGTCCTGAATCCCCACTTTGATGCTTGACAAAAGCTTTTTTTCTCTTTGATAAACAGAAATGAAGCCAAACATTAATGGATCCTTTCCTTCCACTCAAGAAGGCTGCGGAGCCTTGCAGGGGGTCAGAAGACCTTTTGGAGCCTCTTTTTACTTTGAGGCTGCCAAGATCTCAGCCGAGGGGAACTGAGCTCCTGCAAGCTGCTCCGTGGAGGAGATGCCTGGGCAGCAGCAGGGAGCCACACTGATCTCCAGGCTCAGGTGCCAGCATTGCCCAGCTGGCACCCTGGGCTGCACAGGGAGTTTGGCTTCAGCAGTGCCACAGGAAAACTGGGATAACTGGGAAAAGCACATCGGGCTGGATTTCAGCTCCTGATGGGGATGCGCAGCGTTACGTGTCTGTGGAGGAAGAACTGCCACGTGGCGGGGAGCAAAAACAACAGCCAGACTTGGGGAAACAGGGAAAATTGACAGATTCAGCGACAGGTAGGGAGTGCCAAATGCACACACACCTGGGCAGTGGGGCCAAGAAACCTGGACCCCTCAGGCACTCACTCTTGGGCATCTTCTCTGTGGGTTTTTACCCTAATCTGCAAATCAGTAAAAAGCCATACAGAAACCCTGTCCTGTTTCAGGATTACATTGTGAAAGCAGCATTCCCTGGGACAAGGAGTCTGCAGAAGGAGACACAAGGTGAGCAGAAAGCTGGAGCCAGCCCAGGGGATCATCAACTGGGACACAGTCAGACCACAGAAACATTTGCTGGTCCTACAGAACCCAAGGGAACAGAGAACGTTCTTCATGCCTTCATTAAGCAATTAGATCTACAGACATCTCTCTTCTAGTAAGTGTCCCTGTGTCAATGGCAATGGCCTGCAAATATTCTAATGGCATAAACAGAGTAATTAATCAGGTGCTGTAACGGCAAGAAATTAACATAAGGAAAACACAGACTGAATATTGGAGAAAATTTTCTGGAAGCAAACCATGTTAATCAGGGAATTGCCATCCTAGGGAAAGGGGGAAAACTCCATGGCATGAGATGGATCAGAGATCCCTGGCAAATATCCCAGAGGGAATGCACAAATGCTGGCTAGTGAGATGGGCAAGATGACCCAATATGTGACTTGCTCTTCCTGACATAAATCATTGAGTGATTTCTAATGGTGATTCACTGCTCTGGGTAAAGGTCCCTTTGTTCACACAGTCTGCTGCCCTGTCACAGCCTGGGCTTTGCACCAGGGGAGTTATTTCTTTGCAGCAGTTTATCCTCTTGCAGCAGAATAACCGTGGAGGCTCTGCTGCCCTGCGCCGTGGTGCCTGTACCCTGGGGAGCCAGAGTCCCCTGCTCCCAGGTGTGCTCTGCAATCGTGGCCACAAGAAAAGCTCTCTCTAGCTGTGGCAAAGAAATTAATCCAAAGGATTGGGATGTATTCAGCTGCTGCCAGCTGCTTCCTCCAAGCTTCTGGAAGGCCATGCCCTACCTGGCTTTACACTGGAGGTTGAACACAGCAAAAACACTGGCTGGTTTCATAGAACATGCCAGGAACCTGACGTAGTAACAAGTATGACGAGTGCAACTTGTGCAGCTGCACGGATGGCAAGGTTACCTGTAGCTGCCATCAAGGGGAGCAGCCGCTCGCAGGACGCGCCCCCTGAATGCTGACAGATCATTTGCTCTGCGTGTCCTGGTGCAAACAGATGTCTCCGTGCAGCAAAGCAGCCACCCGAATGCTAAAGCAGCTTGTTCTGGCTCTCCATAAAGATGTCATATTTGTTCCCAGAAGTTAATCTTTAAAGATTTTTAGAGCGATCAATAAGCAGTGGATGTGTGCAGAGCAGGCTGGAGCAGCGGCTGGGGACAGCACCAGTGCAACAAGCCCATGCTGAGCCCCATGTCCAGCGGTGGTGACTGTCTCCCACATCTCGGGACTGGGGGGCACCCTGGCACTGAAAGGCTCCGGGAACTGGGATGCTGAGCCCCATGGCACTGGGGGCTCTTGACACTGAGCCCTGGAGCCATTAGAGGACCTGGGCAGAACTAAACCAGGCCAGCATCGGTGGGGGTTCCCAGGGCACACTGAGTCATGCTGCCACAGACTGTGGCTGGGGGCACCCGGAGCCCCACCAGCAACACGGCTCCTACATATCTATTCTGAGCCATAGGCTCTGGCTGCATGCGGACGGCTGCAAGGAGCAAGGGGAAGTTTAGCTTCAAACTAGAAGGCAGATTAGCAGGGAGAGGTGTGCTCAAAGCCAAGAAACTGGAAAACCATTTGCACTGGGCAAACAGCACGATGCTGGTTGTGCTGCCAGTGAGGACAGTGCGTGCTGAATGGAATGAGCTGTTTCTGCAGAGCACGGGGTGCATCCCAGTCCCACAATGGCTGCTGTAAATCTGGGTGTCTGTACACAGGCACAGTTAATGTCTTGTTATCCTCATAGAGCTCCCCCACACCCTTCCCTGGGCCCCTGCTCCAGCACTGTGCTGGCTCCCAGACCCAGGGTGGGTGTGAGCACCGGGGACTGCTTCAGACATCACTTCTTGGAGCACATGGTGCTCCAAGAAAGGCAAGATAGGAGCGCTTCAGGAAAGCACCCCAGGTCCCAGCAAACCCCCTTCCCCCATCTGAGAAAAATTTCCATATTCATGAGCCTTATCACTCCCTTCAAGCTGCTGTGTGAATGCAGCAATTCAGAAAGCAGCACCACACAAAGACAGATTTTGAGGCCATTCGGGAATCAGCAGTAGTTTCTCAGACTCCCTTGCTCTGCGCCTGTCCTGTCGGATTTGAGCTGTGTTCCAGCACCACTGGTGCCCGGGCAGTGACTCAGTCCCAGCAAGGCCAGCACAGGTCAAAAACCCCTCCCAGCACTGTCCCTCACATGGCAGCAGCAGGGTCAGTCCTGGCACTACCTGTGCAGTGGGGTGCTGCTCCCAGCTGCTGGAGGGTGGGAGGGGGCTCTGATGAGGTGTTGGAGTCAGTGGGTGCTGTTGGCTGAGGGAGCTGGGCAGGCCTCCAGGCTGCCAGATCAATGTTATGGCCAGCTGCAAGCCCCTGCCACCAGCCAGCCTGTGGCTGGCTCCCGGGTTGGGGTGGCCGTGCTCAGGATGGCCATGAAGCCTCTGCTGCCGCTGCTCTCAGCCCTGCCCAGTGTTGTGTTTGGCATTTTATTAAGGAGAGCCATTAGCATTTGAAAAAATATTCCAGACTGTCAGTGCTTATCCTTGTCTGACTCCACAAAGCTCGCTGAGCCTTTATCTCCTGCAGACTAGATTACAGTAATGCCTCACTGCTTGCCAGGAGGGCTGATTACCAGCCCTCAGTCCCGCAGGCAGCACAGAGTGTGCCCACTGTGCCCACCACCAACCCAGCACCTTGCCTGGGGCTGCTCCTGGTGGTGTCTCTCCTGGACAGGTCTGGAAAGCGGGTTGCCAGCATGACTGAGTGCTCAGCCCAGTTTGTGCTCCCCGTGTCCCCACTGCCCTGGCTGCAAGGGCCTCAGCAGCCAGTACCGCTGTCACCCAGGCTTCGCTCCTAGCAGAGGAGCCCCGGGTGTTCCACTGCTGCCTTCCCAACAGCCCCAGCAGGGCAACTTCTCCAACAGTGTCCTGTCCCTGCTCGCCACTCTCTGCAGGCTGCCATCACACCTGGCTGCGTGGAACCGCTTTGGCATTCCTGGAGCCCAACACACTCCCTGCATGGGGTGAAGCTGCCAGAAACCTCCTCCTCCCAGGAAAGGTCCAAAAGGCCACTTGTATGTTCAGGCAGTGACCACAGCCTGGAGCAATGCTCCCAGACCATGTGGGACTGAGCCATGGGTGGCAGCAGCAGGGGAGAGGGGAGCAGGGGAGCAGGGCTGCCAATGACATTGGCACTCCTGGCTGCTCAGCACGGGTGCCACCATCTCCCCTTCTCACCACATGCCAGCTCCTGCTGCTCTCCCTGTGCCATTCTGCTGCAGGCTAAATTAATTATTTCTAATAAACCCATGTTTAAATTACCAAACCAATCAGGGGCCAGTTGATTTGAGGGCTTCTCACTCCATTAGCCTTACCACAGTCAGCACTGGGCCAGGCAAAGCCCTCACCTGCACCCCCACGATCAGCTGGGACAGGGCCCTGCAGTCCCCCTTCCTCTACTGAGTGAGACCTCAGCTGTGTTCCCTGCGCCCGAAGAGAGCCAAAGAGAGTCGCCACATGCCCAGCCACATGCCTCGGCGCTGGGAGAGAAGGAACAAACACCTCATCTGGTCTGTGCCAATGATGGAGAAGATGTCACAGGCAACAGGGACATGGGGACAAGCCAGCAGCCCCAGCTCAGGGCTTGCAGCTTCTGTTTTGGGGAAAAAGCAGTGATAATACGCACCAAGGACAGCAAGTGAATTTATAGCCAGCTTTGTGAGCAGGTGTCTGCAACAGGCAGGTGCAGCCAGCAGGATCTGCAGAGGCAGCTGTGGGGAAGAGGCTGAAGTGCCCAGGTAGGATTTACCCTGCCCCCCTGGGTGTTCCAGTGTTATCGTGCTGAGCCCAGGGAGGTGAAGCACAAACCCTTGCAGGCAGCGGGTTCATTCCAGCACGCTGCAGTCACTGTCTGAGCTCTGAGCTCGGCTGGTTCCCTCCACAACTTATCTCCACTCTTCCCAGATGGCTTTTATCTTTAAACTACTGTACAGCAATACAAAAAGACAACAATAATTTAAGATCCTCTTTGACTGCAGGCTAATACCAATTCACCCTGCTTGCCGAGGGATGGCACTTTCCCTTTTTTATATAGCCTCTGTGATTTTTCTAGCGTATGCAGATAATCTCAAGCTCCTCATAAATGCAGCCATAAACTTTCCTCCCTCTGCCCTCTCAGAAGTGCATAAAACCAGTGGGATAACCAGCATCATCCCGGGACGCCTCTGAGAAGGCAACAGCTAAAACAGGACTCAGTAGCTGGGCAGATCTCATGGGGAGCTCCCAGAGCTGGCACCATCACTCACCCCGTGCCAGCCTGGGCAGAGAGGAAAGGGCAAGCACAGAGCAAGGGAGCTGGATCTCTGCACATTAAGAGTCTCTCCACATCCACAGTGGCTGCCTGGGAAGGTGTCCCTGGGCAAGGCTCCCGGCCAGGGTGTGCTGGGGAGTGGGACCTCCGGGCACAAAGGGCTGCCAGCCTGAAATCAGTTCCTGGTCCCTCTCAGAGCCTGCCCGGCTCACATGAACACCTCTTGGGGCTTGGCTGGAAGGAATTCCTGCTTACAGACAAACCAGGAATGGTTCTCTTACCCTGAAGAGATTTTGAAATATAAAATGTTCTTTCTGTCTGGATGAAGGACCAACATCTTATGATCTCTCAGTAAATTATTTGGTGTCTATGGAAATGCAGCCTTCCCAGACTTCAACCCTATTAGTTTTGGGGTTTTTTACAAGCTAGGCCTGAAGTAATTAAGCCTTCACATTCTGACTCATTTTCCAGCCTGTTCACCAGCGCAGCTGAGATAAGGTGTTCTGTCAACAATGGAACTTTTCCCCCAAACACTTTAAAATCTGAAGGTTCATCAAAATCAACTTTGGTTTGCAAACTGTTTAAGTTTTGACTTAGCAACTTTTTTTTGTGGCAAAAAGAACGGTTAAGAAACGCTCCCAGGCATCTCTGCTGCAGATTCTGGGAGAGCAAAGGGGGCTGGCACAGAGCTCTGATTCTCAGCCAATTTCTCCAGCACCGGATTATAAGCATCCTTCTTCCTCTTGCTGGAGTGCAGACAAAAACTGCATGTTCTCATGAAGGCCTCCAGCCATAAAGACAACAAAATGGTGTGTTGTTGAACAGAGCACGGCTGTGGCTCTGTGTCCCTGGAGTTTTGTGTCGGCAGCTGGGGCCCTTGCTGACCCCATCGCACTCAGGTACTCCTAGTGTGGAGTACACCCCTGGCTGAGCAGTGGGACGGTGTCACCACGGACATTGGGGTGCATCATCCCCAGACAGGAGTAAACCTTTCCACGGGGACAAATTACTGAAAGCCCCTTTCCTGGCAGCAGAAACCTCCTGCCTCTCTGCTGGCTGCTCTTTCTCAGCTCCTCGCTGAGAGTGAGAATGAGAACGAGAACTTGCATTTCCCCTTGGCCTCTGAAGGTGAAACCACCTGGAGGAACATCTCACACTGCTGGAAAGGTGCTGACACACCTGGCTCCAAGGTGCCCGGTCAGGTTTGACAAGGAGACTTCAGGCTTTGTAGGTTCTCTTGCTAAGGCTACACCCGCTGATCTCTGCCCTGGGGCTGCCCGGGGCTGCTGCTGCGGTGCTGCATGTGCAGCTCCTTCAGCAAACCTTTCCCAGTCTGCTCCCCACCAAGAAGCAGCGTCGAGTTTTTGCAGGAGTCATCTCACTCCAAGTGCCTCCATCCTGCAGCTGACAAATCACTGCCTGAATGGACGAGCTGCACAGCATGTCTCTGGTTGAGTTGAGATTTCACCCAGAACCACATCCCCAAGAGTTATTACCAGTTTCATTAGATTAATGATTGCAGAACCACCAGCAGCATCGCAGATGAGGTGTTAACGTTTGCATTCCCATACAGTAACACCAGTTGCATGGTTTTGCTTAAATCAAGACAAGAGACCAACTGGAGACTGACACAGTGAGGCGTGATTTCTTGCTGGCTCCAGCAGCAAGAAGACAGATTTATGATGCTTAAAAAGCACCAGCTGGACTGGGAGACAGAAATCTTGGTCTATGCATAATGACACACAGGACTTTAACCCCAGTGACACACAGGTCTTTAACCCCCTGCATGCTGTAAACTTCTTGGTCTACTCTCACATTAGGCTAGTGGTAGAACCCCCACTAGTACAGTGGAATAAAGAAAAGAAACTAGAAAACATCCATTCACTGCCTAAACTGTCATCTGTGCTGCTAATAGTCAGGGGCAGAGCACATGGTGGGCCTGCTGAGATAAAAGGAAGCTAAGAGATTGTTTGTACCATTAATATATCTCGTGATAAATGATGTGTAAAGTTTTACTGCAAGGTCTTAAGGAGGCTATGAGCCTGGAACTCCAGCTGAGGCAATGCCAGCTTGGGGGAAGGATTGAGAGGCAAATCTGGGGAGGCTGGGGAAGGGTTAGGAGCAGCCTAAGCCTGAGCCATCTCTTCCAGTTCCATGTGATTTCCCAAAGGCAGATGCAGGGCACTGAGATTCCACATCTGATGGAGGCTGGATGAGGGAGACTGGGGCATTACATCCACACTGAGAAGGTGGAATTGAAGATGCCTGTGACAGCTGAAACATTGAGACAGCCATGTCCAATCCTGGTGGCTAAATATGCTCCTAGGGGGATTTCTTGCTTTACCTCTTTTAATATTTTTCCTATGCTGTAACCCAGTGCTACATGCAATAAAACAATTTTTCATCCTGAAAATGGTGCTTTGTCCTCAGCCCGAGGCTGCTGAGGAGCAAATAGCAGGTCACTGTGCCCTGGTGCCCAGTGAGCTGGAGTGTGCTGGGCTCTGTGCCTTTAGCCACAGTCCATGTTTGAGCCTCTAAGCACCACTCATGGAACAAATCCTTGGGTCCCTGGGAAGCTGTCACCTACCCACATCTGTTCTCTGTGCTCCATCCATCAGTATCAAACCCTGCTATGTGGATCCTGATGCCAGAGGCAGATCTGTGACTGGGGGCACTCCGAGCCCCTCTTCCCCACTAGGGCTTTGAGATTCCCGAAGCAGAGGATTGATGCCGTGACTATCTCAGAAATGCCATGCGAACATGAAAATTGAGCAAATGATAAAATGTAGATGAATTTTCAGGAGCAGAGAGACTGAATAAAAAAAAATAAGGCATCAAACTATGCAGTTTATGCACAGGAAAGATATATCTTGACAAGAACTAATATTTTATGTGGAGCAAATAACTCAGTAGTAACAGATTTGCACATTTAAAAATGTGGTATTAGGAAGAAAGTCCTGATTTCCCCTGCTTCTCATCCGAGTCCCTGGCATACACAATCTCCTCACCCTGCCCTCAGTGCTGCCTTGTATTCCAACACCCTCCTCTTCCCTGACCTCCTCCTTCCTCCCCACAGGAGCTGCAACGCTGGAATGGGCCTGGGGCTCCAGGTCTCCAATGTGGAGAGGGAGCACCTTCTCCCAAAGGCTGATGGACAGAGCTGTGCGTGGACTTTGGATGCAGAAGAGCCCACCTCACATGCCCCAATCCCCACATCACACCAGGGGCTGCCCCAAGCCCCACTCCCTGTGCCAGGGGCTGTTCTCTCGGCACAGGATGCTCCTCAGCTCAGCAGCCTTAGTGATTTACACTTCTGTGGTTACTGTTCATGGGGACAGTTTGAGACCACCCCAGGGGAAGGTGACATGCTGAGGGAGTGTGAAAACAGTGGCCACGATGGTGGGACCAGCCACAGAGGGATGGGGAGTTGGGACCTCCAGGTCACCCCAGTCTCTGCCACAAGGCCACTGGGATGGCTTTTACCCAGGGTGCCTTAGCAGCTCCCCGTGCTGCCTATACCAGACCATCTGTCAGTGCTCCCCATCCCTCGCTGCCACAGCCAGAGATTTGCACAATCGAGCCCATTTAACTGGCACTGGAATCTTCCTACCTGGTGTGAGGCTCTAAGCCTTATCTGCATTTAGGAATTGTGCTAAGCCAGCAGATCTCCTACATATTTCCTCTTTGAATGCCCGCTCTGAGGAGCTCTGGCAGGAGGGCCACATAAAGAGAAAGCCCCACAGCTCCAGCCTAAAGATAAAGCTCAGCACCATACAAGACATTTTGATATTTTATGCCAGCATTTGGCATTGCTCCAGAGGAGCTGAGTTATCTTAAGCTTCATAAATGCAGAGCTAAAGCATTAGCAAGGGAATTGTTCCTAAGTCAAGGGTTAGAGGCGCACAGCAAAAAGGGTTCTTAGGGTGTGCTCTCCCACTGGCTTTGGGGGATAAGTCTGTATTTACCCCCCCACATTCTGGGCAAACTGTGATGCTTCCCAATGCTAAGCTGAAGGGCTTTACTAAAACACTCGTGCAAACAGATTCCTCCTGTCTCTTAAGTCCATAAAAGCATCGAAAAGTAAAAATGTATTCTAAACTATGGTGATTAATTAGGATGATGGATGAGGACAAAAATCTGGTTCCATTGCCTCCTTTGCACAGTTGCAGGAACTGTTCTGAGTGGAGGAACCCGGGGAGGTCAGAACACGGGGATCACACTTGTGCACTGTGAAGAATGGCAGGGCACGACCGCGGCCACCAAAAACGTGCCAGAGGCTCTTTGCCCACACTGGCATGGGCAAGGCAATCATATCTACCTCCGTGCCCACCCTGGGCTGCCCATTTTGCAGGAGCGGATGGTGGGAGCTGTGGAGCTAAAATAGATGGTCTTGAAATAATCTTGAAGGAGAGAATCAAGGCAGCTGCTCAAAAGCTTGTGCCAGCCTGGAGCTGAATCTCGCTCCAGGAAAGGTGCTGCAGCAAAGAGGACCCTGCGTCTGATCAGGGAACGCAGTCAAGAGCTGGAGCATTGAAACAGCAACAGCAAAGGAACTGGGAAACAGAAAACAGGAAAGAGCAAATGCCTTCTAAACAGTGGAAATGTTCTGCTATGGAGGAGGATGGGGCCTGGAGAGGGAGGATTAGCCAGCTATAAATACAAGCAGTGCTGAGTTAAAAGGCTAATTAGAATAGCAAAAAGAAATACAGCAGTACATTTCAGAGATGATTCTGACTAACAAAGAGTTTTTCAAATCTGTTTGCAGAAGTGAATATGAAAAAGAAAATTGGATTCCTATGAAATTATTTCAAAAATTGGAGGAGGAAAAAGGTAATGGCAGATCTCTTCAACAGCCATGTCAGCTGACATCTTCATCTGCTGTAAAGGCAAAGAGAAAGGCAACAGGTCTCAGTTTTCATGTCTCAGGAAGAAAAAAGAGCTGGTGACAAAGAGTGGTTTGTTCAGAGATAGGGCACGAAAGTCGAGGCCAGACATTCTCCCCGAGGCAGTCTGGAAAGAAGTGACCAGTCTAACTGCTTCAGGCTGAACTCGAGGGGCAGCAGCTCTGCTTGCCCCGAGGGATGGGGACTGTGTGGCCCTGTGATGTGGCACATGGAGAGGGCACTGCCACCCACCACAGCCCTTACTGCCCATGCCCAGGGAGGGTGATGGGGCCCGAGGTCACTCTGGCTTTAGATCTTGGGATGGTGGAGCCAACCTCTGGGGTTTGCAGAGCAAACCCCACTCTGTGGCAGGGAACCACTAAGCCCTTGGTGATTAATCACCTACAGCCTCAGCATATGCCAGAAATGGCTTTAGCTTCCCCCGAAAGCTGGAACAGATGGTCCTCAAGTTCTTAACCCAATAAATGTATACAGACACACAGAGACACATGTACATACATATAGATATATATAAATACACCCGCCGGTTTGACACCCTCCACCCCACCTCATCCTGCAGACATGCAAGGCTGGGCTGAGCCGCGCGTTCCCCAGCCATGCTCACCCTGTTCTCCTTCCATGACAGACGGATTTAATGCTCCACTTTTCCCAAGTCTCTGGGACACAGGAACATTCCAACACCAAAAGAGCTTGGACCTAGCCTGAGAGAGGGCTTGTCCCACATATCTGCTGGCCAGAAGCAGCATGAAAACAGGAGACTCTCACCAGAGCAAAGGCTAGTTTGGATTCACATCCTTCATCTGGGCTCCCAGTAGTTCGGGCTGTAATGTGGGGGTGTTGTCAGAGACCTTTGTAGCTGGAGGAGAGGGACTGGCATCACCAGAGCTCGTGGCGAGGTAAACAGCTGAGGATAAAGAGGATGACTTTTATTCTTCATCTGTTCATGACAGCACTGGTGGCTGCTGTGGCCAGAGACACAGGTCACAATGACATCAGGCCATTAATAGGACAAAGAGTGACAACTGGGATGATTCAAGAAGCAGGGATGGGGCAGGGGGGAAGAGGTGCTCAGGAGGAGCAGACACAGAGTGCTGCTGTCTCCTCCCTGGCAGCCAGCACGAGCTGGCTCTCTGTGAACCTATCTGTGGCAGTGGGCAAACAGGGACAGCACAGTGGCTGCAGAAAGGGCTGGCTGGCTGATGTTATCAGAGAGTTTCTCTGAAATGAAACTAATTGCATGGCCTAGTAAATCATAACAGCAGCTACAATACCTTTGCTCTTCTCCAAAGATGCCGAGTGGCTTTATGAGCATTAATTAACTCCGACACACAACAAGCCTGTGAGGCAGGTACAATTAGCTCAGTGGCGAGGGAAGTCCATAGCCCCAGGTCCCACAGCCTGGCAGTGCACGGGGGGGTCCCCACAGGACCAGCTCCCTCCCCAGGGTGCGATTACAGCCCAGGAGATCCCACTCCCAGGACTGCACTCTAATTAACCATCCCATCACCCTGTGCACTGACATCCATATTTATCACGACTTCCTAAAACAGACAAAAGCCAAAACCGTGAGAAGTTTTGCTAATAAACAGCCCCCAGTAGCAGCCCTTCATCCTGGCCAGGCCCAGAAGAGTCCATCTGTCCTCATCCCATGACCCTCCATTTCTCTGCTCCCACCCAGCACACCCACACCACGCAGCCCATGGGGCTCTGTGGCTCCACGTCAGTCTGCTCCCACACCTGGGTGTGCTGGGCAGGAGGCAGCCCTGGAGGCATGGCACATGGCATGCGGCTTCCGGACACTCTATGGGCCTTGCTCTGTGTCTCTGTACTCTCCCCTCCGAGATCTACGAGACTCCATTCAGCACAGTGCCTGCACTCCAGAGAGTGCCCCCTGTGGTGTGCAGCAAGCGGAGGAGAAGCAGAAAAATCCACAGATACACACCTAAATAAAATATTTTAAAGTGAATTTCCCATGAGGTGTCAGCAGCTCTTTAATATTGTGCTGCCTTTCCTGGCCAATCATGTTGTCACTCCAGCTGGTGGGAGAGTGGTTGCCAGCTGCCTACGGGAAAAGAAAGACAGGAACTTCTCTTGCCTGGGAGACCTGCACTGGCTCATCCTCCTGCACCACTCTTGTCTCCACAAACAAATGGCTTCTTGCAGCAGGAGCAGAGAGGCAGCAAGAGGGTCAGCAGATGTTTGTGCCGCCGTGGATCCCTGCCCTATCCCCAACAGGGAACGGAGTGGCAGGTCCCTGCACGAGGTACAGGGTTTTGCTCAGGAATGAGGAGCTTTGCTGGTCTCTCACAGGTGTGGAACAGAATGGAGCCTTTTGCATCCACTCAGCCCTGACCCACTGACCAGCTGGGACACTGCCCTAGCCCTGGAGATCTCGCTCTCCCTCCAGCAGCCAGTGGGATGCAAAGCCACACAACTTTATTCTTTGCCAGTCCCCACTGGGTGCCTGGCTGGCCTCTGTCTGGGTCCTCAGGCTGAGAGCATTTGAGACTGGAGAAATACTGCAGGAATTAGGGAGCAATACTGTCTTGTGTCCCTGACCCGTGGTTCCTGTGGGATGGCATAACCCTGGGCCAGGTGCCCTGCCCTCTCCACTGCTCCAGTCACTGCCACCACCCCAGAGGCAGAGGCTGTGGTATGGAGTGGGGACAACTGCTGTGAATGTCCCTGTAACAGCAGGGGTCACCTCCACTGGACACAAGAGCTCTGTGCCCCTTGGCAAAGCCAGTGCAGCTGAGCTGCACAAACTCACCAGGTCAAAGCTGGCCAGCTGCAACTTGCAACTTCTGTGAACGGGGAAGAAATAGTTATTTCCCCTAATTACAACTTAAATGCCAAATAAATGCCCTGTCCGCTATGGTAATTGCAATGTCACCGGTTGATTAATGCCTGCTCTGCACTCCGAGAACCTGCACCACATCTGCAAACCACAATAACTTGCACCCTGAGTGCCCCAGCTCCAGGCAGCCGTTCTGGCCCTGGCTCGTGCTGGGCCAGAGCACGGCTGCAGTGGGCACTGGCCAACAGAGATGCTCTGCACCCTTGCCAGGAGCCATGGCTGTGCCAGGCTCACAGCCCAGCCCCCGAGGCAGCTCTGCGTCCCGAGGGTGCGCAGGGCCTGGACCCGTCCCGTCCCAGAGGCTCCTTGAAGCTGGTCTTGCCCCAGCCAAGTGACCCATCACAGCGCTGATCAGTGCCAGGCTGAACATCACCATCGATCCTGCGGCTGATCTCGGGTCCCAGCGGCAGCATCGCCCTCCTCGCAGGGCTTCCTGCGCACTTGCCATTGTTACTCGTACTCACCGACACAGCGGGGGACGGGGGCACCGGGCCCCGCCCCACCCACCGGGCAGCCACAGGGCCAGCTGCAGGCAGCCAGGGCACAGATGCACATCCTTGGCTGCTGCCTCTCCTGCGGGGCAACCACTGGGGAGAGGGAAAGGCTTTTAGGTTTAGCTTGACAAGTATAGGAGGGTCCCAAACAGTGACACTTGCTAACTACGGTTTAGAAAACAACAAAAGGAAATTCTAGAGAAAAGCTCAGCATTTAGTCTCACCCCCACCCCCATTTTTTTCTTTATTCAAAAGAAATAATCTTTTAAGCATTAAAAAACTCCCCAGTGCTGCTGATACAAAATGCAGTGTAACCTTGAATTATATGTAGCAGGGCTGGCTTTCATTATTTATTAGCAAGATCAATTAGAATATTCTGTTTGCAGAAGAATATAATCCAATATGTACTTCAAGCACTAACAGCTAAATATATGCTTATTTAAAAATCAATCTGAAAGTCAAGGTTTCCTTTGTAAATCCTTACTACAGATTAAAAAAAAGCTTTGAGTGTTACCACCTGCTGAATGCGGTAGTCTCAAGGAGACAGTTACACATTTTAAAACATCTCAAATGAGAATTGATTGTAACAGGCAAACAGTTACTGAACCCCCAGCATGGAGGGCTCATGGAATGAATGAAGGCTGAGTGGCTCCCACGGGTGGGCACCCTGGGACCACAGCCCAGCCACTCCGCAGCGAAGTGGGAACAAGCTCCCGAGCCGGGCAGTGACAGCCAGCACCCTTCTGCCTTCGGGGAAGGGCGCCGAGCTGTGCCAGCCGTGCTGAGTGACTCACAGCGACTCACGGCATCCCAGCACAGACTTGTTTTTCACTGACTTCCCCGGGCTGACATGGAGCCAAGGCATCCGCCTGCCAGCCCAGCTCAGGATCCGCAGTGTCCTCGCCTTTCTGCCCCGAATCACAGGTTTCTAAGATTAATTGTCATGTATAATTTATTGACCTCAGCCACGACCTTGGCCCAGCGCGGTTTCCTTCCTCTGCACTGTGCGATGGCGGCAGCAGGCTCTGGCAGGGCAAGGGAGCACCAGCAGCACAGGGTGGGCAGTGCTCCTGGGCCAGACGGGCCGAGGGGCTGCCCCACAGCCCTGGAGATGCCCCAGCCCCTCTGTTTCTACTCCATCCCCACCCTGCAGAGACATTTTCCCGGCTGTGCCAGCGCCCGCTTTAATCTCCCCCCTGCTGCCAGCCAGGCACAGGCTGCTCAGCCAGCTTCCCGCTTCTCCTTCTTCCTTAAGCCCTTTCTCTTTCGTCTTTCATTTTTAAATCTTATCTCCAGGTAAAGAGGGTATTTGATGGGATCAAAAAGTGACCTTTAACAAGGGTAGCAGAGCTTCAAACAATATCCCTGCAAGTTCATGCACACTCAAGTGTTAAAGGGAACAGTTCTATGATCTCCTGTTCCTCAGTGGAAAAGTCGTTTCACAAAGATTTCTGCCAAAAGCCGATGCAGCAGACTGAGGAAACTTTCTTAAAACCCAGCACCTAGAACTTGGCACAGGCTGTCCTTAGCTTCTGATAAACCAATCCTTCAAATTTTTTTGGTCTCAGTCTTTGCCAGCAAGCGCTCCAGCCACACCACCCTGCACCTGGGGTTGCAAGGAGGGTTGGAACTGGATGATCTTTAACGTCCTTTCCAACCCAAATCATTCTGTGAATCTCTGGAGTGTTCGTTTCTCTGCTCAAGTTCCCCATCTCTTGCCAGTTTCCCAGGTCTGACAGATTCCCGACTAGCCCCCCGTCTTTCACTCAGCTGAATAAAATTCTTGAAATGCCTCTTAGGTAAAGCATTCTAGCCTTAGAGGGAGGTCAGACAGAAGCAATCAGAGGGATCAGACAGTGATTAGTGGGCTGAAAATACAGCCAGAGAGAGCACAGGGGAGAGACACCCCGAGGCTTCCCAAAGCCTCCTCAACAGCACCACGTCCTGCTCCAGCCTGAGGTCCTCCCAGCCATGCTGGGAGAGATGCAGGGAGGGACCAGCAGCATGAGCTAGTGGGTGGCATATCCCTTCCTGAGAAAACGGGGCTATTTGATCTACGAGCTGGGGGTCACTCCAGTCTTGGTCTAGACCAAGACCTGCAGACCTCCCCTAAGCAGCCCAGAGCCAGCACTGGCAGTGACATGACCCCCGTGCCACCAGGAGGGCAAGGGCACACACGTGGGGTCCCCTATCTGTAGCGGAGCTTGCTGGTGCCTTCACAAGTGGCAGAGTGCCCGGAGCGAAGTGGACAGAAGGGAGCGGTGGGTGGGTGGCAATGATAGCAGCGTTAATCATTTCCGTGGCACCGCGCACGAAGGCACAGGCACAGCCTGCGGCGGGCACAGCCTGCGCTGCCCCGCTGCCAAGCGCTGCCCACGGGAACGGGGGCACGGGGGACCCACTGCTGCCCGCTCAGCGCGGCCACCACCAGTGACCCACTGCTGCCCGCTCAGCGCGGCCACCACCAGCGGCTCTGCTGGCTGAGAGCGGGTCTCCTCCCTGTCCCCTGTTTCCCACCATGTCTCTGGGGAGAGGGGGAGAGGCACCAGCTCTGGGTGCTCCTGGATGGGATGCACAGAGCTGTACTCCCACCTCCAGCTGCCCACACACACGTATCCCCTACAGCACCTCGCCAGGGGGATGGCGACCCCACCCCCGCAGGTCAGCGGCCAAGGGGTTAAAGTGCCTTGTTACTGCTTCTGTAGCCGGGCTTCGCTTATTTGCAGCCGGAATTCCCCAGGAGCCAGGGCTTTTACTAGTGGCTCTGCTGTAGAACCATGCCATTATAGATTGCAAGTTCCTTAAAGGTCAGATAACACAACACAATTGAATCATATTAGTGAGCATAGCTAGCTGATATTTTCCTAGGAAAACCCATAAGGCAGATTGTTTGCTGCAGAGAAACACACTGTTGTATAGCAAAGCCGGTGTAATTGTCTGCACAAACAAACAAGTGGGGGATGAGGAAACCCTCCCGTGCCGCAGATCCTTGGGGCGGGAGCCAGCAGGACCAGGTGCTGGGCACCTCGGGCAGGTTGGACCTTAGCTTGGGTTACAGCACTGAAATACATCGCAAAAGACAAGTGGGGAAATAAACAATTTCCAAGTGTATTGTTGAGAGACAAATACTCGATACTTCATTTAATGTCTGGATGCAGGCAGCGGTTAATCCAAGACAGTGCTATTAAAGAAACGCACAATTGATTGTGAGAATGATTGAAGATTTCTGAAGAGCACAATTTCCAAGGCCGTGATGACCCCACCTTTTTTTTTTTTTCTAAATTGCCTGTAATCTATTCGGACAAATCCTTTTATCACATTTATTTCCCTTCCAAGCTCCAACAGTGTGATTAATTACGGAACTTTGCAGTCCTACTTACCCTACTGCACGCTCTAATTTTACTTCCTTTTAAAATGGTTTTCCATCCCTAATAGACACCTATCCTTTTTCAGCTCCTTTACTTTGTAACTCTGAAACCTGCTGTCACTAACCCATCACACGGGCAGCCACCCATCCTGCCTGAATCTGCAGTTCCATCTGGAGGCAGCCAGCACCAGTGGTCACTCGCGTTCTGCTGGAGAGGGGCTTGGACTTTTCTGTGGGGAGAGGAAAGGCATAAACAAACCTCTTTTTCCAAAAACTTGGGTGCTTGTCAGACCCTGGGGTCTGCAGCCCCTCTGCTGGCCTGGAAATTCTCATTTGGTTCTAGATTTAACTTCAGAATGAAAAAGGAACTGGAATCAGCACAACTGCTTTAACCTTCCTCTGTCACAGAAAGAGGAGGAAAAATAATTTAAAAAATAATTTTGAGTACAGAAAGCCACATTTCCTCTCATTGACCTTCAACGCCTGCGTCAGCTGTCCAGGGCAGCAGAGCAGGAACACCACTGGCTCCCGCTCCCACCTGTGTCGGCTCTCCTCTGCTCCGTTGTGTGGTGAAACACAGGCAGAAAAGCACTTAGATTTAAATCTCGTTTCCTCTTTCTATCTTGCCTTTTTCTTTTCTCTGCTGAGATGCTCCTCAGTGCACTAATAGGATTTGTGTTCAGCACCGTGCGAAACGAATGATTTATGGGTCTGTCCGCACTACACGCTCCCAAGGCCATTGCAGCCCCTGAAAGGGCACTCCAAGAGTAGCCAGAAAAGAGTGCTCTGGCACTACGTGTAATTCTTTGTACACCCTGCCCACACGATCACTGCTATCCTGGCTCTCGCGGTGCCTCTGTGCTTTCCTCACACTGCACTCAGCTCTGCTTAGGGTGGAAATGGGACCAAGACGCTTGACCAGCTTCAGCCCCTGCTGCCACACACCAGCCACGCTGCTTCCACAAACCAATATCTGCTGCTTTAATTGATGTTTCAGCTCACATTGACTTGTGCCTCGTCTAAGCCAAATAGGGGCTCAGTCCCTGCATTTCATTACCAACAGGTAATGCAAAGGCCGTGTGAGAACTGACCAGACCCAACAACTCAAGCACGGTCAGAAGCACAGCACATCGAAGGCTGCAGTGACTCAGGTGCCCAAGTCCTGCTGAAAGTCTCTGGGATCGGTCAGATGTTCCTGGTGGCTCTGAAGTGGCTCTGTCAGCGCAGATTCTGCAGCTCTGCGCCAGCAATGCCCTTCATTAATTCCTAATGCTGCCCCAAGTACATCTCATGTCCTCCAGGGTTTTGCAGCCCCTGTGAGCTGGGGCACAGAGCACAGCTCCCTACCTTCTTTCCACATGTAACAAGAAGCCAAATGAAATAATGAAAGAAATCATTTTAATGCCACAGAGGGAATTGTTTTATTGCTAAAGCAGCAAATAGAACTAATTGAATCCACTGGAAAAAAAAAAAAGGAGCAAAGGAATGGAAAGGGTAGGTGTGGAGCACAGACAAAAAGGGCGAGCTGGAGCCTAAATATTCATGGACCTAGAAACTGCAAATCCTTGAATGCAAAATATCTTCATAACTGATCATACTGCCAATGGCAATGCATGCACAGCTTAGAGACAGGCTTGGAATGTNTTATGGAACAAATTCTCTGGCTCATTAAGCTGCTTTGCACCTCCCTGGTAAAAGAGAACATCCTGAGAGTGAGCACCGGGACTGGCCTAGGTTCCCACCGGTGCTGAGCACAGGCCAGGCGGCAGCCCACGGCCCAGGGACAGTTCTGGTGCCCCCAGTGCCAGGCGGAGAGGCAGGGAACTGCCTGCCTGCTGTGGGGGGGGTTAAAGGCGGCTCTGACCTCAATCTCCCGTGGAGTGCCGAGCTGGGGCACTTCACCCCAAATCACCTCCCCTTTCACATGCCGCCAGTTACACCTGCCACAAGCTGTTAAACTCAGTTTTCGGTGAAGTTTAATTTTCAGTGGCAACGTATATATTAATGTGGGGGGTTACATTTTAATTAAGGCAGCACTCATGTCCTTCATTACAATACTAAGTCATCCAGCAAGGAACACCAAGGATATAAATCCCGTTAATGAAGTAGATATGTATCCTGCACTGTATGCTCCAGCACAGAGGCACCAGTACAAGATGACTCTCATATGAAGTGCAAGGTGAGAAAGCTGGATTAGAAATGCAGTTTATATTCACAAGGGCCATACAGCCTTCATCTGGCACCACAGGACCCAAATCTGCACCCCAAAGGCACCCAAAACACCAGTCCTACCTCAATCTATTTTCCCCACCTCGAGAGACAGCCCAAGGCACAACATGGCTGCTGGGTGTGGCAGGGGGGGCACTCAGTGCCTAGGTCCATCCGGGGTGTTGACAGCCACCCGTGGGAGAGGAAGGGCTGCAGCTGAGACCCTCCCCAACAACAGCAGCAGGATGAGGGTGTCTCCCCAGCCCTGGGGTAACTGGGGGCTCAGCTCTCCCCAGGCTCACTGGAAGACAGGGGCACACAGGTGAAATCCACCTCTTTGCAGAGCCCCCCCTTCCTCCCTACACCAGCCTCCCAAACCCTTTCCCTCTGGGCACAGCAAAGAGCTTCAGGCTCACCTCTGCCTGCAACACACTCCAAGCATCAGAAAAAGTTAATAGGGGTCATGGGGGGAGCTGCACTAGGAAAAGCCGTGCCAGACCACCCCGGGGAAGGAGCCTGAAGCAGGCAGCAGGAGACGGACTCGCCACAGTGCCATGGGGCCCTCGCCAGCCAGAGCCCTGCTCCCTCATCCCGCTGACAGCCAGCAGCGCTGAACTTACACACTAATAAACAAGCTCCTTACTCAGCCTGGCCATGGGAAAGCACTTCTTCACCACTGCCTACTGCAAAAAAATGGCTGAGGAGTTCCTGATCAGCTTTTCCAAAGGAGCCCATCTGCAGCAGAGACGTGGATCGCCTCCCACTGAGACAACCGTATCCCAAGATGAGAGTGCTTCATAGTATTATGTGGGAACAGAGTAATAATAAAACACCTTGCTGTAACTTTAGCAGCAGTGGCTCTAGCAGAAAAGCCTGTAATGATCTAATAACACATTTCCCTTGCTGCCACTCCAGCCTTGTGAAATCCAGGGTAGTTTGAGCCATAAATCCATCCCAGCTCTTCCTTTGTCATTAATTGTTCGGCTATTTGTATTACACATTTCACATACCAAATAGACTCCAATTTCACGGTGGGCTAGACTGTAGAAATGCTTCTTTTAATCTTTTTTAATTTTAAAGTGGTACCAAACTTTAATATTTTCTAATGGAGTGTATATTTTACTCACATCTAACAGTATCACTACAATTTAGGAGCAGTAAAAGTCAAGCTCCCGTCTGTACAATAAGCTTGCAGCTCTATTTCCAAAGTTCAATCAGTTAACCTAGGAGAGCAATAACTTCCCTACAATGAGTAACGATGCAGAATAATATTTAGATAGAGATAAACCCTTTTTGCATAGGAAATTGCATTATGATTTGCTGTGTCTATGAAATTCTCAGCAAGATGCTTTAGTTTACCAATGAAGTTGTTGCCTCAGGCATTTTTCCACAGTGCTTTGATTTTCTGGGGGGGTTCTAGGTGATTTTGAGCTGAGTAAGGAGCTGCTATCATTCCAGATCCCGTGTGCAGCAGACCCAGCAACAGAGCTCGTGCACTCTGTTGCCCACATTGGCAGTGCAGGACGAGCAGCCCAAACAACAGCTGCCCCATCTCAGGGGCTGTGCAGCCCTGCAGGCTCTTCCCCTCCACACTGCACCAGCTGCTTTGGGGTTTGCCCTGCCAGACCCAGCTCCTGGGGGGTCATGCACACGGTCACAACAGCGACTGCAGCAGGTGCCTGGGTGCCCTGCATTGTGCTCATTTGGCCAGATACCCGTTTCTCTGGGGGGAGCCATTAACAAAGACCGAGAGCAGGAACGCTGCTGAGTGCCACCCCTTCGCTGCTGGGCCCCGGGCAGGTGTAACGCTCTCTTTTCTGTGGCACAGCTCAGCACCAGCACCACCCATGGCCCCAGCATCCTCCCTCATGCTGCAAAATCATCATCCCCATCACGTGGCCTGGCGCCCCGGAGCCCTTCTAGTTCATGCCTTTCTGCGCAAGGTGAACAGCTCACTTAGAGGAGGCAGAGCCTTTCCCTAGGGTACCCAGAGCCTTTTTCTGAGGTACCAGTGTCCCTCGGTGCACCCTCTGGCTCTTGCAGGCCTCAGTGCCACAGAGCATGAAGCAGAGGTGGTGATTGGTAATTTGGGAATTAAAAGGGTACAGATAAAGAGCCCCAAAATGAGCTTGAAGGTGCAAGCACTGAAGTGCAGGGGAGCAGCACTGTGGGATCGATGCTGGCACTCCCCAGGGAGCAGACCAAGGGGGTATGAACCAATAGCCAGTTAAAGATCTCCAGCAGCAACAACTTTAGGATCCATGGTCTGCCACCAGCACATCTTGAGTCAGCACTTTGGATGGAAAACAGTCAGTTTGTTGTTGAACAAGCAGGACCAGAGCCGAGGAACTGACAGTTTGTCACCTGCACAGGTGACACAGCACCTTCCACCCAGGACTGAGTTGGGAGGTGACCCCTTCACACGCATCTGGGGCTCAGGAGTGGGCCCTGGATGGGGGGGCAGCAGCTGAGCCTCCCGGGGGCACAGAAGCACCTGGAGGAGCCTCAAAGCCTCTGGGGCTCGTGCACCCCCCATGCTGGCACAACACAGGTTGGGTGGGTTTGTCTCCCCCTTGGCTAGGTGGCGGCAGCTCCTGCTGTGGGCTGTGGAATCCAACCATGGTTTAACACCCAGTCCTGATGCTGACGCTGGCTTCCCATGAGCGTGCTCGTGGCTAGGCTTAATTATATGAGTGTCCATCAGGAACAAATACAGAAAGGGCAGAGCTGAGGCTGAAATAAAGTTATTTGCAGATGTGGATGAACACTAATACTAAATATATCACTGTACCCATGTCAATGCAAGATGAAAGGAAATAACACTCTAAAACAAAGGAGAACTGTGGATCTGGGCTACCACAGCAGTGCTGCTCTGCTCAGATCCAAAATGATTGCTGCTAATAAAGGAGGGGGCCAAGTCCAGTCCAGCCTGGCTCTGAAGGGAATGGAAATCAGATTTTGGCTTGAAATGTGTTACAGCAATCTCTGCAATACAAAATAAAGTCTGGCAGATGGAGTTATTTTTATCCAAAGCTAGTTCTGTTTAGTAGGTCGGTGGCTGTAACTGATGTCCCTTTGCTATTTCCTCTTCCCCCAGGTCCCCCTGCCTCAGTTTCTCCAGGCACTGACAAGATTGGAGCAGACAACTCCGGTATATTTTGGGAGGATCCTACTTAGCCGTAAAAATCAATTGTGAATTTTGCATCCACCCCCAGCATTTGGCCTGTTTATATTGCCAAATATATTCTGTAAAGAAGTACTGTACTTCACAGGAGAGCTTGTCAAGGTAAATACCTTCATTTACATAAAATGTGACTAGCAATTGAAATGTTAAAGTCATAAAGAGCAAGTTTATGATCCATCCTTGATGCCTGGATGTATAATATGACAAAGGGGGAAATACTGTGCCTTGCAACATTTACTAAATTGGTGTGTTGACACTGGGGAGGGAAATGGGAGACTGAAAAAAAAAGGTTGGAGGGTTTTTTTTACTTTTTTCTTCTTCCTTTTCATAAGTATGAATCTTTTCCCCAGTCTTCTACAGTTAGCTTTCAACACTCTCCTTCAGCTTGGAAGCTGCAGCTACATAAATAACAAACGGGGGGAGCAGTGCCCATGTGCCATCATGTATGGAGCAGGGTCTGGGCAACAGCTTGGCCATGCCCCGGGAGAGGAGCTGCTCTCGGCAGGGTCAGGGCCCAATCCTGCCCAGCCCCTCCTCCCATGCCCCCGACAGGCACCTTTGATCTAAACAGCAATTTCTCACTGTGGTTGAAAAGACTCTTATAATTCTGGGGTTTCCTTTAAACTTTTTCAAATATAGGGGAAACCAATTTAAACCTCTTACAACCCTAAATAATACTTACTAAAAAGTGGATAAAAAGGCTAAAATGAACTGCTGCTCACATGCACACAACATTGAAATTACAATATCCACACTGGATGTTCTGGACAGCTTGGTTGTGCAGGTTCCTCACCTGGACTCCATACAAATGTTTCAGCCATTCATTCATGCTCATAACCTTTGCAATTCATTGAAACCACTTCAAGCAAAAATCATTTGAAAGAAATTACCTCTGTGTATCACACTCCAAGCAGTGAGAAACGTCCCACATGAACCAGCCCAGCCCCCAAAGCAATAAAATTTCTGCTGAAGTACATGAAATAATGACTAAGAGAAAAGGAGTCCCTATGACAAAAAGAGGTAAAAGAAATCCATAAAAAGAAAAAGACTCTGACCTTTGTCGATACAAGGTGTCACAAATTTGTGTTGGAATTTTGACTTTGAAATCTAAAGCCTTTGCCCATCACTTTCTTTGAGAAGCTGTTGTTCCTTCTCTGCCAGTCTGGGCTCGGCGCAGAGTGGAGTGAGCCTTGCTGAGCCAGGGAGCAAGCAGGGGACAGGTGCATCATTTAAACCAGAGAACCACGACCAACCAACACTTCCCCTTTTGCTTTTCCAAGGGGCTATCTTTCCCCAGGCCTATTTTTGAGTTTTCTATAACTCTACATGCACGAGCAGTACTGCACTCACAAAGAGAGCGAAGCTCACAAACTTTGACACCACAGATAACACTTAAACCATTAGCAGCAAAGCACCAGAGCATTTACAAAGTGGGTTATTGAGCAAAATCCTAGAGAAATGATGTTCTTGAGACTACAGTGCAGCAGTTCAATGATCTCAGGGCTGGTGACATGTTTTAGTTTCCTACATGCTCCGAGGGATATTCCAACAGTCACTGGAAGAGGCGTCCTCAACATGCGTGGCTGGTGTGCTGAGCCCTGTGTCCGTAACCCTCCCAGCGAGCTGTGTGGCTGCTCCTGTTCACAGGCTCCCCACACACACCGCAATCAGAGTGGGAGCAGGGCAGGACCCCAGCTGGGCATGGTGGTGAGATGTGGCCCTGGTCACTCCCCTCCACCCTTCTGAGGGAATGGGGCCGGACACCTCCCTGCCAAGGTGGAGTGGGGCCGGTGCCTGGGGGCTGCCAAGGGGCACAGAGAGCACCCTGCTGCCTCCCCCTCGTGCTCCCACCTTTCTCTCAGCACTTTGTGTGCACAGTCAAATACAAATACATTTCCCATGGAGGCAGAAGCAGTGACAAGCCCTGTGGAGCGGGTGCTCCGGAGCCCTCCTGCCAATGTGTTGGCCCTGGCACTTCTCTCACTCGCTTTGCAGGAAGAGCCAGCGCAGCACATAGGGGCTGCAGGTGCTGAGAGAAGCTGCCATTCCCATGGCTACAACTAAGCAGCCTGTGGATAACCATCATCAAGTGATAAAACACTGCAAATAGACACAATTGGTTCCTTCATCCCATTCCGTGAGCTAAAACAGAGCAGAAAGGAGGGAGACAACTGCCTAGAAAGGGTGCAGGGTGGGTTCCCCTGACCCAGCACACAAGGCAGGGGCAGAGCCAGGAGACCCCCAGCTCTGGCACACAGCAGATTCACTGCAGTAGCTCTGAGTGCAGAAGAAAATCAATGCCTGCTGCTGGAGTGGCCTCCGTCAATCCCCAGATGGGTGAAACATGGGGGCCAACCAGCACAAAGCCTGACCCCTGCTCACAGTTCCCAGCCCAGAGCCGACCCAGGTGTCAGCAAAGTCCAATACACTGGATCCACAGAGGAGAGAGGCAGCTGAGTCACTACATTTCAGCAAAAGCCAACTCACAGCAGGGCCCAGAAACAAAATCAATACACTTTCCCTAAGTTACCAGAAGTGCAGTGGGTACAACACTCTGGGAAGGCCTTTTGCAGAGAAACACAGCAGTTCCCAGGCTCTGCAGCAGTGCCTGTGGGCAGCAGCAGACCCCAGTCCATCTGCCCATTGTAGGTGTTCCCACAGTGCTGTCAGCACAGGCTCACAGTGCTGATGGAAAAGGTTTGATTTCCTGAGTGCCCTGAGCCGATCAGAACAGCACAGGCATTACCCAGCAACACAATTACAGCTCACAGCAAGGTACAGCTCACAGCGAGGTGACACTGTGTGGGATGAGGCTGAAACTGCCCCAGGCTATTGCTGCCCAACAGCTGTTAGGGGATGTTGAAGAAGGGTCCTCCCTCACATCCCTGGACACAATTCCTGCCAGCAGCCATGGCAGCAAAAGCCGGGGGCTCCAAGGTTGGATCATCCCTGGGCACACAGGGATGGCCCCACTGCCCCAGCCTCCAGGTCAGCACAGGAAGGCAGGGGAGATGGCCTCATGGGGAGCAGAGCCCGTGGCAGCAATAACAGCACACAACAGCCGCCTCTCCCACGCAGACGAATTGAGTGCCCCCAGGGACGCGACTGGGAGTGCCAGCTCCGGAGCCACAGCCAGCGGCTCCACGGAACCGCTGACTCGTGAGCACGTGTTTATTACTGAGAGAAGAGCTCCCTGTCATGGCATTATACATTATCTGTATGAGGGCAGCAGCTCACCAAATAACGCACAGGCCTGACTGCTCAGGAGAACACTCCAAAAAACCCAGACAGGCAGTGCAAATAGCATTAGACATGCAAGCCATTCCACTGCCTGTCATGGTGACTGCTCCTGTAGCGGAGCCACTCCACACACACAGCTACACCCTGTCCAAGTGCTCAGCACTGCAGGCCCAGGGCAGAGAGGGGAATGTGATCTAATCACAGATATTGCTGCAGCCTCGCCATGAGGGTTCCATTGAGGAGGAAGCAAGGAGTAAAGCAATGTGCATGTACACACAGAATTTAACTCTTCCAATCAGCGAACCCTAAAACTCAATTTCAACTCGCCACTATCAGGTGTTCTCTTTGTGTTATGGAAATCATATTCGTGTTAAAACTTCAAGTTTGTTTTCAAAATACTGTTAGAAATCCCCAGTCTTTCTGCTAAAGGCAGGATGTCAAGATTGCCTTGAAAGCATAGCATGACAGAACTGAACCCCCCCACTGTGCTGAGCCTGCAGGCAGCTGGGGATGGTGGCTGGGAGCACTGGGCTGTTCCACTCAGCTCAGAAAACCTCAAGGGTGCCCAAGTCATGAGGTCTTCTGTGATGGTCATTTATACCAGCAGAAAGGCACAACAAGAGCCGCCCCATGCCGGTGCTCGGAGCTCCCACTCCCATCACACAGCCACCTGCCCCCAGAGCAGTCACCAGCAGCATCTGAGCATCCTGAAGTATTGGCATCTGCACAGGTGAACCTGGTCCACCACCCACAGCACTGGTGCAGGGCAGCGTGGCCACTGTGCAGTGCCAAACAGATCACCTCCCCCTCCTTCTCCAGTCACACAAAGCCACTGGGACCACACCAACTCCAGGGCTCCCCTGCAGACCCCTGCCCAGCTCCCTGGGTTCTCACCTCTCCTTTGGAGTTCTCCAAGGCCCCCAGCACCACAAGGGGGCAAATCTGTCCAGGTGTTGGACACTGCGGGCAGTTTGCAGTTCTCGTTATCCACAACATCTCTACACAATTGTGTGCACTTGATCCATGTCCAGGCAGGGAACTCAGGCATGTCCCAAATGCTGCACCTGTCCGTGCTTGTAATGAGCATTTGTGGATGTAATCTCCATCCCCTGGCCTCAGAGGCCTCTCTGTCATTCTGCTGTCCTTTTTGTGTTCTCAGAAAGGCTCTCAGTGCTTTTCCAAATGCAGGATAGCTCAGGGCAGAGCTCACGGCATGGGACATGCCCACTGAGGCATGAGCATCACACTGGAGAGAGCAAATGCCTGCAGTCCAGCTTGGCCATGGGGGACACGCAGAGATCACTCTGTGCCTGGGCACGTGAGAGAGCAGGGGGACATTTGGACACTGGCTGAAAATCAGCAGCTCCTGCAGGAAAGATGGCATATCCTGGGGAAGGAAGGAGCAAGTTAAAGACAACGGCTTACAAAGGAACAGCAGAGCAAGACTGGATGCCATTTAAGGAAAGCTGTACTATGGAATTTGTTGTTCAGACAGCACAGCATTAGGATGGACAGAATCATAAACTGCAACCACACAAACAATTCTGGCAGCATAACAGAAACTAACCAAAACTAATCTTGGCCCAGTTTGCACCAGATCATGTGTGGGAAGACCTCTGTTTGCAATTGCCACATGAATGGAGCTAAAGACGTCAGAGAGAGCATATAAACCTTCAGCTTTCCCTACAGGTTCCCAGGAAAAAACAGAGCAGGCAGTGTGGAACTGCCATCCTGACACACCACCCTACCTCCAGCAGCACAGAGCTGGTGTCCCCTGGCCCAGTGTTTGCAGCAACTCCAGCCACTGAGAGAGATCCTGGACCGGAGACCCAGAGTGTTTAGGGCTTTTCAATCTCAAGGCAGCAGAGACAGAGGTAATGTGATATGGGGTACACGCAAAGAAATGGCAGTGCTCTGGTGCCGTCTCCCTTTTAGAGACAGAGAAGGTATTTCACTTCCCTCCAGCTCTTCGAGGCTGGGAGACAATCTTGGGACTGAACAACAAAGCAAGGAACCCTGAAGGTCTGCCATTCCCTTCTTTCACTACGTAAGAAAAAACTCGACAGTGTTAAAAGCTCACAGTGTGTAATGCAGAAGTCACCATAAAGAGACGCTGGTAAAAACTTTAATAGTTGCTTCTTTGCTAAAAGAACATTGACATTTCTGTGGATAGGAAAAATCTCCAATTACTCTATCTGGGACACAGCTATGAACTGTCAGCCTCGCTGGTGCACTCAATCAGGTAATCTCAGAGAAGGTCAGGAAGAAACAGCTGCTGGGATGAATGGTGATCTTTCCCCATTCTGCTCTTAGTTGGTGTTTGTATGGTACTAAAAGTCAGTCCATGACGATGGCCTGGCATCAGTACAGCACCAGGGAAGTTGTGGCTGCTGCTGACGCACAGACCACCAGGAGTATCCTGCCCCTGCAAGACTGAGCACTCTTGGAAGGAGGGGGGAGAGGGACGTGTTTGGGTTGGGCAGGTGTGAAGGTAACTGTAGGTCAGGCAGCAATAGCACAGAGCAGCAGAGTAATTTCTTTATCCTGTGCCCAGAGCATCCATCCCGCAGCCTGCTCTGCCCAGACCCTCACCCACCAAGGGTGCCCCAACCTGTTCTTCTCCCACCTCTCCCGCCCGAGCAGCAGAGCTCCAGGGCTTGAAATGAGCTGCACACACCAGAGAGCTGCTGCAGGGATAGAAAACAGCAAACTGCATTCTGCAAATGAAAACCTGTGTGTGCCTCTTACTCCACGAGAGGAGTTACACCCACTCACTAGCCCTTTTCTAGTAGCATAACTTTAAAGATGACAAAGCAGCTGCTCATCATATTCAGTGCTTGATCTTCTTCTGCCTGTTTTGAATAAAACCAAACTTTTTTTATACACCACTTTCTATCCTTTTCTAGCAAGTTTTCTAAACTTATTTTTCTAGGTAAGCCTTTCCTCCAGGAAAATTCAGCACAATAAAATACTCTGTCTGAAATTATATCTATAAACACAGTAACCATAGCCAGTCCTTTATTTCTGCCCCCCATCTGAGCAGCACACTGAAAACACTCTCAGGGACAACCTCACTTTCTCAGTGCTGATGTCCACTTTCTTGAAATCCCTCCAGAAAATCCCACAGCATTTCACCAGAGCCAAGTGGATGCCCCACAAAGTGTTATGAAGACTTTGCTTCCACAGTCCCCACAGAAGACTGCCTGGAGCTTCTCACGTTTAAATACCCCCGACATGAAGACCATGTACTTTATTTTAATAAAAAGTGACCAGATAATCCAGGCAGTAAGTAGCCTGCTGCCCCTCATTTTTAGAGCAACTAAGCAGCTGCCATACTAACCAAAACAAGAACTTCCCCAGCTCAGCCACAGACCACTTCTTATCAAGAACCGGTATGGTTTGCTTTGAACAGTGAACTACAGAGCTACTGGGAATTTTTAAGTTCTACTAATGTGCTACATTCTGCTCAGAAATTTTTAAAGAGAGAGAGAAACACTGAGCCATCACAATCCATTGATTTGCTAAACCTGCCAAGACACTTAACACTTCCTTACTGCAGTCCAGTGTTTTCTAATAACAAGGACTTTTAGCACAAAATTCCTTTAAAATGTTACCCAAAGTCAGATAACAGTATTTAGAGACTTCTTCACAAACAGAATTACATCTTGTCAATGGAAAAAACTTCATGACATGGAACTTGTTGAATAAAGAGCAAACCTTATTTGTGAAGCAAAGCCTGTGCTCACATGAAGGCAGCATCCTTCAGCCCTAGCAGCACCTGGAATAACTTGCGATCTTGTTTATTTCAGTAATTATTAATTACCGACCTATTTAGGCTTATTTTACACCAAGTACAGCTGAACTGCTACGGTCTGCTCACACACTTTGAGCCACCGAGAGGGATGTTATTACAGATTTCCTGCTTTCCCACCAGAACACCGCGTTTTCAACCACCACCGCTGCCAGGCGCGGCCCCCAGCGACCTCCCGGCTGCCCCGGCACCGCGGCTCGGCTCTGCGGCTCCGCGCCCGCCTCCGGGGTCCCGGAGCCGCGCCTTCTCCCTGGGTCCCACCAGGGGGAACAGGGGACCCCCGGGACCACACGGGAGCTTCCCCCGCCCGCACGGACACGCATTCCTCCCTCCCCGCCACCGCCGCGGATAGCGCCCAGAGTCCCCCGCCCTCACCTGTACCACTCCAGACCCTTCTCGTAGTTCCTGTCGAAAAAGTGGGGCTCGGTGCCCACGGCCCGCACGTCGGGGTGCGCCCGGATGGCCTCCAGCAGCGCCCGCGTCCCCCCCTTCTTCACCCCGATGATGAGAGCTTGCGGCAGCCGCTTCTCCCCCTAGTCCGG
>VZTF01008543.1:469555-500242 GCA_013397755.1 Cnemophilus loriae | reverse complement strand
AGCACCGCGGACAGCACCGCGGACAGCACCGCGGACAGCACCGCGGGAAGCGGCGGGAGCCGGCGCGGGAGCCCGGAGACCCCCGGCCCGGGCAGGCCCAGCTGCCACAGTCCCGCTGGCCCACCCTGCTCGCCAGGGACAGCCTTCAGCTGCCCCACACCCCGCCTGCCCCATCTGCTGCCCAGACCCACCCGTGTCAGCACTCACGGCACAGGAAGGGTGCAGGGCCTCAGAAACAGGGGCAGTGTCAGCTGTACCCTACAAATCCTGCTCCTTTTCCCCTGCAAAAATCCCCACGCCACAGCTCCTTGGCCCCTTGTTGTGGCCCGCTTCCCTCTACTTCCCCCAAAGTGTATTCTGTCCCCAGCCCACAGCTCCTGCACAGAGCCTCCAGCTCCTAAGAGACAGGTCCTCTGGGACAGCCCCACGCAGCAGGGGTCCCTTGCTCTGGCCCTGTGGGGATCTAGGACAGTTTCTTAGGGCAGCCTGCTTTCTCCTGGGATCCTGAGGAGAGGTGGCAGACCGTGGGCAGGGGCAGACAGGAACTTAATTTGGAGCATGGAGGGTTCATAGTTTAGGTGCCAGGAGGTGCACTAGTAGATGAGGCCAATTACACCCTCGCACGATGCTCTTCCAGGAACTCTGTCCCCAGCCTTGGTGGAGCAGGCTGGGGCTGACAGCCTCCCCGCAGCAGGTTCTGGAGCAGCCATCACCTCTTTCCAGCTCCACGTTTTGTCACTTCCCACCTCCACTTCTCAGGGGAAGGAATGCATTATTATCTCTCAGCTTTCTCCTGTACCTTGTCTGGGGTCTCCAGGAGTCTCTCCATCATGAGTGTTGCCCTGGGATATTGGGGCATGCCACAGCCCTTGGCGTCCTGCCCCACAGCAGAACAGAGCTGGCAGTGCCTCGTACAGAGATGAATTGAGGAACACGCCCATTTGCTAAAACCCTCACAGGTGAATGAGCAGCAATGTAACCTTGTGCACCTGCACTGCCAGCACTACCTGAGGGCCGCAGATCACAGAAAGAGCCAGTACCTGACCCCGGTAGCAAAAGCTGCAGAGCAGCTACATGTTCACACATATGAGGGCCACAGCTGCACTTCTGAGCCAGCACTGGAAAATGCAGACTGTGTCTCCAGCCCCGTGCATCTGTGAATGCTGTGTACCTCATACTGCCTGTGAGCAGCACAAGTATTTGGAGGGAGTGACACTTCTCCGCTCACCACTCTGGGGAACTGCTGGATTGTGCATCTCACCACACAGAGGTATTCTGGGTGAGGCTGGATGGGAGGGAGCTGGCAGAGGTTCCTCGTGCTCCCACTGCTGATGAGCCGTGGCCTAGGTTTTACAGGGGAAGCCCAGCAGTTGCCCAGGTTTTACAGGGGAAGCATATCTCCAAACCTTGCTGTTGCATAGGGAACACGAAATCATGGAATGTTTTGAATTGTAAGAGATTCTTCAAGGTCATAGAGTCCAACCCTTGCCATGGGCAGGGACACTTTCCACTATTCCAGATTGCTCCAAGCCCCATCCAACCTGGTCTTGGACACTTCCAGGGATGGGGCAGCCATAGCTTCTCTGGGCAGCCTGGGTCAAGGCCTCACCACCCTCACAGAGAAGAATTTCTTCCCAATATCCCATCTAACCTTGTCTTCTGTAAGTGTGAAGCCATTCCCCCTTGTCCTGTCACTGCTTTCTTTGACATCCCTTTTCAGCTGACATACCTGTAGAAGCCCTTCTTGTTATTCTGTCTGTCCCTTGCCAAGCTCAGCTCCAGCCTTGGCCTTCCTGCTTTCATCCCTACATAACCAGGCAGTTTCCCTATCCTTGTCCTATGATACCTCTCCCTGTTTCCACTGCCTGTGCATTTCCTTCCTCCCCTCAAGTTTGACCAGCAGGTCCCACCTCAGCCATGTCAGACTTCTGCTTTCCTTGCCCGATTTCTTGTGCCTGGGGATCATGAGCTCTTGTGCTCTATGGAAAGCGTCCTTATAGACCTGCCAGCTATGCTCTGCTCTGCTCCTTGTCCCTGAGGGCACTTTCCCAGGGGTCACATTGACTAACTCCTTGAAGAGCTGGCAGTTTGCTTTCCTAAAATTCAGAGCCCTGACTTTACTCTTCGCCTGACCTAAATCCCTCAGGACTGCCAGCTCCACCAGAGCAACGTGCCTTTGGAGTCCCAGCTACCCTTGGTCTCATTGCAAAAGCAACATTTGGAAACAAAAATTAAGTGCCAATATTAGGTAGCTACCCGGAGCTGAGAAATGCATTCACAAAAAAAGAGGAAAAGCACCAACACTTCCCATAATGAACAAAAGCTCAATGCTGCTCTCAGCTGGACATGTGTTCTCCCTGTGCAGCTCCAGTTCCAATGAAGATTATTCCTTCATAATATATTTTTTATGGCACACATGAGACCTCTGAAATGCAGTGTCTTGTGTCCTGTAAATCATTTCCTGTAACTTGTGGATTCCTTTTCAACTGCATTACAATAATGTGAATGTTTGGGGACTAACTCGAGCTGACAGGAGCGAAGCCTCACATCCCCCCTGCTCACAGCACTGCCTCTCGCAGTGTCCCAGCCCAGCGCTGCAGGAGCAGCACAGCTGCCCCCGGGCAGCAGCACTTGGCCTCAGGCATCCCCTCAGGTGCTGAAGAGCCCACCGGGAGGAACACGGTTCCTGTCCTGGACAGCCTGAGCCCACAGGAAAGCTGCTGCAAATTTGGAAATCAGGCTTGAACCTTAAATGAGAACCCCAGTAGGTGCAGTGTGGGTCACACTGCAGGATTGGGGACAGACATGCTCTCAGGAAGCCCTGGACAGAGCAGGTTTGCTTGGCTGCTCTGCTTTAGCACATACACATGGCCTCTCATATAATTGTTCTGGTATGTATGGATTTACCTTGAGAGAGATGAATCCTTTTCGTACATGGAGATACATTTATTCCAAACTGGAGAACCCACAGAAAGCCCGCTGGCAGCCACAAGCCTGCTCTTGAGTTTCACAAGATCAAAAAACCCTAACCCAACACAAGCCAAAACTCCAATAGTTTTCAGTTCCAAAAATATAAGATAAACCTCAGACTAAACCTAGACTCTATTTGATGAAGTCACAGTGCTTTGGTCTTTCTGACACTGAGAACACACCCAAACTGCAGTGCTTAGCAGAATGCCCCAGCTTGACATCCCTGTGGCTCTGGCTCCTGTGATGTGCTGCACAGGAGACTAACAGGATTTACAGCAAACCACACAGAATGGAGAGACAATTTCTTCTTGGGCACCAGCTTCCAGCCCAGAGGAAATTTTATAACCGGAATGTAAAGCCCTTTAAAACAAATGGTTCAGCCTTAAATGCCTGCTGCTGGGCTCCAGCTCCTGATTTATCACAGAGTGTGGATTTCTCCTGCACGGATGTCAAACGCATCCATGAGCAGATGTGAGTGTTATCCAATGCTGGCGAGTGCTGTTCAGCTATGGATGCAATAGGAGCTGATGGAGTGTAACACTTTATTTGACAGTTCTGCTCTTAAAGGCTTCTGTATTTACCCTGCATACCTGCCCATCCAAGGCACATCAATTAGCAATGGGAGCACTTCCCAGGCAGGCAGCAGTGGCCATTCTAGCAAGGCCAACTGGGAACTGCCGGGGTAGGTTGGTCGGGTGGATCACCTAGTTCATGCCTCACATTTTGGCAGGGATCAAGATCAGTTGATTTTGAAAAAGGGGAAGGAACTCCTTTGTGGGTGACCATGGAGCAGCCACCCTTTGCATGCAGTTTTTTCTAAGTTCCCATCACTTGGGGTGACTTGTGGCTGCCCTACCTGGGTGATATGCCTGTGATGTTCTCATCTCCACAGGGACAGCAGTGCTGAGATTTGTCCCAGAATCTTGGTTATGGGGACACGTGACAATAAGTTGTGGTAGGCAGCTGAGAGCCCTTCCCTGCACCAGCTGCCGGGGTGTGACTGCACATGCTGATGACCAGGCTCCAGTTGGAGCCATGTTTCACACGTAATAGACTGGGAAGCCCTTTCAGAGGTGTTGCTGCCCCAGCTGGTGCTGTGCAAAGGCTGGGGGCCTGGCTCATGGCGGGAAGCAGAACTCCATTCCAAGGCAGAGATGACTGAGTACTGGCTCATTCACTGCTTAGACACGGGATCGCCTACTCCAGTATTCTCACACCTTTGCTCCAGGAACAGAAATTGGCAGAGGAGCAGGGGCAGAGTCACACTCCGAGGATATATTCAGACTGCAGAGCCCATCTGAGCAGACCTGGGCATATTTGGCCAAGTGAGAGGGGAGCTGGAGAGCATGTCCCTGCTCTCTAAATGCACAAGCAGATGAGCACCAAGAAAAGAGGAAAATGGCCTCAGATAATAGTCTGTGCTGGCACAAAAACAAAGAGGTATGAGTTGGCACAAATAAGTTTTGGCTGGAAATCAGATGGTTTCTAACAGTGGGAGAAATGTTGTTCTGGAACAGCTTCCTGAGAGGAGGGTTGGGGGCAAGGCATGCAATTAGTTTTAAGATTGAGTTTGAAATGGACTTTATAACATCGTTGCCAGCAATTGCAGGGAAATGGGATTTGATGGCCCAAGCTGTCCCTTCTAGTTCCATGCTCCTGTTGTCATTCACACACACCGATCAGAGCAGGAGCCCTCTAACAGGAAAGGGCTCTCTAATCTATCAAAGGCATAACAAGATCCATTGAAGAGAAGCTGGAATTAGACTCATTTGAGCGCAATGAAGAGGATGTATTTTAACAAGGACAGTAATTTCCTTTTGTAATAATTTGTGAAGGAATATCGCAAGACATTTCTCTTGGAAGGCTTTACAGTGCAATTGGAATTCTTCATAAAGAACTGGTCCCACTGGGCCCAGATGTGAGCCAGGATGTGGTCCCTGCAGGAGAGTCTCTGGCCTGAGAATCTCTACATGCCAATATCCCAATTATTGCTTCTGCTAAGGACTAAATTCCAGAGATTATCACCTCAATTTCCTGACTTTTACAAACACTAGGAATATATTTTTCAGGAAACTTCAGAGGTTAACCTCCCATAATTCCTCCTCATTATTCACTTGTCAACAGAAGCAATGAAACACCTTGAAAAGAAGTGGATTAATGCACACAGTGCTCTACATCCTTCAGGGAATGAATAAAGTTTGTAAATATATACTGAATAGCAAAAAAACAGTAAAACTGCAATGACATTTAAACTCCAATCAAAGAAGACACTCAAGATGTTTTGCAGTGGCATTCCACTCTGTCAAAGCATTTTTCCATTCATGGAAACAGCTTCAGGTTTAGAATCATTGGTAATTCTGACACTTGTTAGTAGCAGTTCCTGTGATCTAACCTGCACAGTCTGGGAACCTACATTCATTTCCTTGACCTAAAATTACCAACGGTGGAAGAAGACATCACTGGGCAAGCTGCTCAGGCGCCAAACCCACTGTTTCACTGATATGCTGTTCCCAGTTGCTACAAAAAAAAGGAACAGCTCTTGGACTTAGAAAAGTTCATGTGCCAAAAATATGCTGTGAAACATGGTTTAACCAGTGTATAGACCTGAAAGTGGAGCCAGAGGGAAAGCCAGTCAGCCTGAGAGGTGTATGCTAGCAGAGGCAAGAGAGGACGGGAGAAAAGGGGCACTCACAGGTGACACAGATGGTCCCTCCAGGTCCCACCAGCTCCTGAATCTGCCTTTGCACACTCAGAGGTGCTAAAGGCCCCTGGCTCCCACTGTCCCAGCTATCAGAGTAGCTATGGCAAACAGGGGGGATGCAGGAGCTTCAGGATCTTTGATTTCTGCTGTCACCGTTGGGACAAACAAGCCCTTAGGAAAGCCACGAAAAGGCTGAAACCAGGAATTTTCCTTCCCTTGCTGAACACCTGAATTACAGATCTGTTCCCTCTAAAGCTCCCCTTGCAGTTCTGGGGCTCTCTCTCCTCCCTCTCACTTTTCCTACAATCAACCCACTGCCCGCCCAGATCCCTGTGGTGCCGGGGAGAGGCAGCTTTGTCTCTCCTTGGGGAGATGCAGATGGAGAAACACAGAGGCTGTGGCACCGTGCTCACACTGAGCCCAGCCCGGGGCAGCCAGCACCCCCAGGGACACGGCCCCGGCAGCAGGGCTGCACGGGGCTCAGCCCGACCAGTGTCCCGCTGAGCGGGCTGCAGCCCAAAGGCAGAGCTCCCGAGCAGCCTGCTCCCTCTCTGCAGGCTCGGGTCCGAGCCTCCACTTCCCTCCCACATGCCCTCGATCTCACTAAGCAAGGGACTGGCCGCTCTCCCCGCAGGAAGGGCGTTGCAGGATCCTCCCCATTTGTCATGTACTCATCGGTGTAAGTGGGTGAGTGGCTCTATCTGCACAGGATCAGGAGATAATCTCCCAGTCTAATCTCGGTTCTTACAGAATGAGGAGCAGGGCTTGCACAGGCAGCCCTTCGCTGATTGCACGACAGGGTGACATGCCAAAGCCGTGCTGAACACGGTGTTAGTTGGCTGTCTCCATCCTGGACTAAGCAGTGATGATGGTCCAAAAGGGGAAGACAGCAGCCACAGAGAAACTGTCTCAGATTTGCAAAGTATCTGAGTATATCATCACTTGGCTACAGAGAGGGAAACTGAGGCAGGGAGGGAGGTAGAGGTCATCTCTGGTCACAGAGTGAATTTGATCCCAGTTTCAGAAGTCACACTGTCCGATCCCAGCCCCGACAAGGGCATGACGCCCAGGGCTGGAGGCTGGTGGAGGCTGGTGGAGGCTGGCGTAGGCTACAGAGGCTGCCGAGGCTGATGGAGGCTGGCAGAGCTAGCGGAGGCTGACAAAGACTGGCCGAGGGGAGCAGAGGTTGGCAGAGGCTGGCACAGGGTGCATCACGCAGAGACCAGCCCCAACTGTGTGGCTTCAGCTTCACAGCCAGGGCTGCCTCCAGGGCAGCTATGACTAGAGCAGGGCCGTGTCCTACTGCTGCCATGGACTGCACAGTGCTGGCTGCAGGGAGCTCATTCTGAGCCATCAGGATACCAAGCAGCCAGTCAGCCAAGGACAAACATATAACAGGACAGCCAGGAGACCACCTGGCCTCCCTACTGTGCCACCTGATCCCTGTGACTCCCACTGTTAGTGCCCTGCTCACTCGGTGCTGGAAGAGTCCCTACAGCACTGGGGAAAATCCTGAAATGGGAAGAAGTGGGACATACCTACCAAACCTACCTACCAAACAGTGCAGAGCCCAGGGCCTTGGACACAGCTCATCTGCTGCATGGCCTGCTGCCACATTAGTATCAGGAGGCTGGATTAGAAATGTTTCACCAGCATATTCTGTGCTTTCTAAAATGCCCTTCACCAGCTGCATGGGCCACGTCAGAACTCCCCGGCTGGGTGGCTTGGCTGCCCAAGGAGCTGGGCCACATGCTGCAGCCCTGCACAGTGCATCCCCCGATGCAGGACACCTCCTGTGCCCACCTCCTGTGGGCAAGCGATGACTGTCTGACTGGATGCCACTGCAGGCACTGCAGGCGTGCAGCCTCCCAGCTCCCTCTCGGGCAGCCGGCTCACACCGTGCTCTGCCGTGCTCGCCATGCATTGTCATAGCTTTCAGAGAGGGAACAGCCAGTCCAGTCTCTGCAGCCATGTGTTCAAGAGGATGTTGAACACAACATCCAAGGTGCTTTTCTTCTCCCTTTCCTTCTCCCTTGCATAGCCGTCTGGGACCATGGAGCAAAGACAATCACTGCTGCCCTTTGCTGGAAGCAGCAATGCCCAGTGTGAGTCCCCTGTAAATCATCTGTTCGCTCTCATCCCTCCCCTTCCCTGTATGGTTCCTCCTCCCTCCTCACCTGCCACTCAGCCAAGCCCTGCCGATTTCAGTAATATAATCCCTGCTTATTAGATAGATCCTCCACCTACCTCATAATTTCTGTAGCTCTTCCATGAGCTGCCTAATTTATCACTCTGCCTGGTAACAAGGTACCCAGTGTGCTACTACCAAGATTTATTCTTCAGAAACACCCATGCCACCTCCTTGGCAGGGCTCTGCTCTCTTGGCTCCTGAGGGATTCTTTCTTTCAGGATTTTGAATTATTTCACTTGGGATTGAGTCTGGAAGCATTCCCTGGAGATGATATTTCCCATCCTATAGCTGCCAGAGTTGGAGCAGTCCTGCTCTGGAGGACAGAACATTGAGGGATGATGAGAAGGACCAGGAACCAAAATGGGTGTTTCCCACATGAAGTCCTCTCTGATGAATCGTGCAACCTGAGCTTATCCCCTGCTGTGAGAACATAGCAAATGTATTCAGTTTGTGATCCAGTCCAGCTGCAGGAGTGAGTTCCAGGTAGAACTGACTCATATAAGAACCATTTGGCTTCATTCAGGAGCAGAAAACCCTTGCTGTGTGCCAAGGGACTGACTGGGCAAGCTGGTGTTGGTGCATGTCAGGCCAGGGTGTTACTTGTAGTTCCAGCCCACAGACCCCAGGGAACAGCCCCCGTGTCCTCACACCACATCCTCTCAGGGCTATCAGGGCCACAGTCGGGCTGCACTTGCCCCTCCTTCCCTGCTGCACTTCTCTATACCTTCCTTTTCCTCAGTACCCACTGGCTGGGAACACCAGGGCTTGGCCTTGCTGACAGCTGGCCACTCCCAGGGCTGTGGCAGCAGGAACAGATAGCAGCCCCCCCAGCCCTTGTCACCCCTCCGTGCCTCTGGTCCCTCTTCCAACAACTCTAGCAGGCTGGCCAGCATGGGCCGGGTTTGTCCTTGCTATGGCACTCAGCTCCCAGGACCTCTCCAATCCCCATAATGGATTTTGGGGAGCTCCTGGACTGGCTCCAAACTGGAGCAGTGACCCAGAAGGAAAGGCAGCTGCATCCTGCCCAGAGTTCAGGACATAGCAGGGAAAGGACTCTGTGATAGAGGTGGAAATACCTGTGCAGGAATCACTGGGCCCTTTCCCACCTGCTCTCCTTGTCCCTGTCCCATGAACGGCCGGCACTGTGCTGGGAACATCCCCTGCCCCTTCCTTGTTTCTCCCTTTCCAGCTGTGCCACTTTCTGTCACAGCTGAGCAATGCAACTGCTCCTGGCCAGGTGCAGGTTTTCTTCCATGATGTGAGAAGTGATAGCCCATAAACTTGAGAGAGTCTCGGGAATGTTTAAGGAAAGGAAAAGCTAAAAGCCCTCATGATGCCAAAGGGGATTGGGGTTGTGGCCGGGCACTGTGTGACCCAGAACCCACCCTGCAGGGGGCTGGAAGCAGAGTGGATGCCTGACGCTGCTGAAACAAACTTCAGCTTCACCTGAGCGGAGTTTCTAAAGGCTCCACCATAAAGGTCAAATAGTCCTTCCCAGACCATAAGCTTTTCTTAGAGAAGAATCAACTATAGCTCTCATTATGGAAAACAGTCAAAATAATACAGCAATGCTCCCT
The DNA here is from genome assembly GCA_013397755.1 of Cnemophilus loriae. Lineage (NCBI taxonomy): Eukaryota > Metazoa > Chordata > Aves > Passeriformes > Corvidae > Cnemophilus > Cnemophilus loriae. The sequence goes on along the minus strand of VZTF01008543.1, from coordinate 490,803 downwards.
CTGAGGGAAAATAGATAGTGCAAGTTATTCCATCTTCCCATTCAGCGATATCAGTTTAGAAAAGCGAGGCTATTTACAGAGAGCATTTTGCTTTCAGTACTTCTGAAGTAAGTGAATTCTGAATTAGTTTAAGTGCAGGATAAATCAGCGAAATAGGAACATCTTTACACTCCAATAAGATGCTATTACTCATAAGCATATTGCACTCCAGCTTGTGGGCTAAAACTACCAGTGCATGACAGGACACCAAGGGCATGAAATACAGGGGATCCATGAAAATTAGCACAGCACCTTTGGTGTGAAGAGGTAATTTGGGATATTGATTGGTGACGATGGCAGCCCAGTGCTGAGATGCTCTGACCTGATCCTGTAATCCCAGGTGCTCCAGACAGACATGAGAACTCCAAAACCCCTTCCAAAAGCAATCTGTATTTCTTCACATTTCAGATCAGAGGCTGAAGCAGGAACATGGAATTAAATGTTGTGCAGCTGCTCAGGACACTGAGGCTTCATGACTTGTTTGCCACATCCATCACATTGGATGGAAGGAAGGACCCCAGGCAGGAGCAGAACCCCAGCCAGGCACACAGCACACATGGCAGGTGACAGGGTCTCTTCAGTGAGTGTGACCCAGGCTGGAGCACAGTGCACAGGGTGGCAACTGCACAGAGGTGGAAAGAAAGCGAGGAGCTGAGGCTGCTCAGGGGAAGATGGAGCATCACCACAGGATGTTTGAAGAAATAAATTTTTTTCTTTTTTACCTCTGTGACCTCCCTGGTTGGGGGACACCCACAGCTGGGCACAAGAAAATGGCACAGGTAGCCTCGTGCCCTGTTCCCTACTGCACAGGTTGTTCAGCCAGTGGAACAACACCAGGCAAGCCCCGCTGCTGGCAGCACAGCATGGAGCTCCGGTGTTTCCAGTGTCATTCTGTAGGATACAAATAGGATAAGCACTCAGAAAGACAAACCTGGAGGGCTCCAGGGAGGACTGGACATGATGGATTGTGCTTCATGGATGCGATCACCTATTGAACAAGACCTTCAGCACAGGCAGTCACTTCCAGCCCTTTGGATATCTCTCTAGGGAAAGAACCTCCTTGGGATGCAAGGTCAGGCAGAGGCTGGTCAGAGAGGAGCGATGCTGAGTCTTCATCATCCGTAGTCCCAGCTGGCTTCAAGCATGACAATAAGAGGATGAAGAGCAGAAAGGGCTTTGCAATTTCCACCATTTCTCTCCCCCCTCTCCTTGCAATGGGGAAGGAGACTGAAGCTCCTGAGGCAGTTCCAAGCATTGGGGTCAGTGACCCAGCCAGGTTGTCACAGCACCACGTGCTGAAGTACATTGTGCTGAGATTTTCCACAGGCTCCCAGCTGCTTTCCCACTGCCAGGTGACCTTCCCATGGGCTGGTGTCTGGGTCCTGTACTTCCAGCTCTGCAGCAGAGGTGTCAGAATCCTTTCTGGGAAATGGAACGCAGCCACACGCTGGATGCAGAGAGGCACTGAGATTCTCTCCCTGATCCCTTGACATCTTTCACCCTACTTCTCACAAGCTGCTTGGATTTTGTGTCAAGAGGGTGATTCTGCAAATTACATTGGTTCTTGTCTCCTCTTCGTTGGCATGGCAACCTGGGAGGATGGATGGCACAGCCTTGCTGTAGCTCTCAGTGATGCAGACACATCCCGGCTCCTCCGTGCCTGTGCTCCCGCTGATCAAGGCAGATGGTGCCACAATCTCAAAGAGAGCAGCTCTGTGGCAAACGTGGGGCCCAGCTCCCAGGATGCTCCTGGGCTCTGATTCCCACTGGTGGAAGGGCCGAGCTTGGCTCAGAGTGAGGCAGGAGCAAACTCAAGTGCGGGACATGGGTGTCCAGGCCAGCATGGCCACACCCCAGCTCTTGGACCTCCTAGTCCTGGGCAGGGATCCACTATTCCTGCTGTCTCAATAAATGAATTTAAGCATTTTCCAGCTCAGCAACCAGAGCCTTTGCTGGGCTTGCATTTGTGTCTGATTAATGAGACAGTTGGTCATTCACACATCTCTTGAGGTCTCTTGTCTTTCCTGTGTAATTCTGAAGTTATGGCTGTTTACACAGAAGAGAATCTCATCACCTTGCCAAGAGCACAGCTGGAGTGATCCATGTGGAAATTCAGCCTCAAGGACCTGAGGCAATGGCACTGCCATGGAGTTTCAGTGAGTGCTCATCATTTCCTGGAAAACACCTTCTGCAGGTTGAAAGTTGCCCACCTAAATCTTGGGGAGACTGGGGCCATTCCTGCCCCAAGGATCTGAAGTGCCTGAGACTGTTTGACTTCACCTTCCTTGGGAGAGGCACCAGCGAGCCAAGGGGACTGGGACTGGCCATCACGAAAGCCCCGTATTGTGGATTCCTCCCAGCTGGGGATGGGAGGATTGATTTCCAGGAGCAGACTGGCTGTCAGACCCATTTGTGATAAATCTGTTTGCAAAATTATTATGTTAAAAGGTTTTAATTATTAGGGACATGTTAGGAAGACAGCTGGGATTTGCCTTCTGTTGTTCCCATCAGGCCTGATCAGTCCTTGGTTTTCTCACATCCCAGCATAAATCTGGAATAATCCTCCAGGTCAGAGGAATCAGGCTGCTGTCACAGCAAAACCCAGCCTGGGAAGATTGCGCTGAAATGGATGATTTGGGGGATGCTTTTACAAAACCAAGACTTGTTCCTGAGTCTCAGACCTGGGATTAGTGCCGGCGCTAAATCCTGAAGATTCCTCTATGTGTGACCTTGGAGCTGCTCTGCCTTTGAGGAGCAAATGCTGCAGCCCAGCATCGCTGGCAGCACCCCACTCCAGCTGGGTTTCCAGACGGAACTTGGAGCCAGTTCAGATCCTCAGTCTTGGCTGTTGAGAGCTGCTGTCCCACCTTGCTGCCATTGATCTAGGCCTTTCCCAGGGCCGCAGAACTGCGCTGGGTGATCCTGAGTAGGCGATTACCTGAGGCATCCTCACTGTACCTGGGTAGCTTGCTCTGCCACAGGAACATGGGGAGCCTGGCGCCAGGCTGAGCATAGCAGCACGGGGTGTGATAACACAGGGTCCAGTGGCACGGCATTTCTGTGTGAAGAGGTGCATAGGAGGTGCCCCACAGGTAATTTACCACAAGGTTCTACCGGAGTACCCCACTCCAACACTAGTGTTATCCTCCAACATCCCCCAGGAAAGTGGCTGAGCAAGGGCTGGGCAGAAAACTTCCCTCTTGCTTTCCCTGCTTGGGTGGACCTGATGCCAAACTTTGCCAGCAGTGTGGGTTTGACACCTCCCTGCTCTCTAGCGGAGCTCTCGTGGCCCTCTGAAAAATAATTCAGTTTAATAAGTTTAGTTAACTGCAAATTAATCAAAACCAATTTTGCACAGGTTCCTTTTTCATTATAAAAACATTCTGATCTGTCTTTTCATTTCTCAAAATTGTCTTTCTGTGGTCATTTTCCTTCTCTCCCCTCTCTCCTCTCCTCTCCTGCTGGCAATACAATCACCTTTCCCTATCAGGGCTATCTGGGAGAGCAAAAGCCTCAGAAACTCCTTAACCTCTGCATCTTCCCATGGGAGAGGCATAGGGAACTCCTCCCTGTGCACATGGCACATTGTGTGTCCTCAGGAGAGACACTTAAAATTCCTGCCAAGGCACCAAGGTAGTGTTTGCCACAAAGCAGCATCTCCCTGGCACGGAGAGCCCTGCGTGGGACCACAGCCAGCAGCAGCTACAGTGGCCTGGGCTGGGCTCACACCCGAGTGCCCGCAGACCCTTTGGGTGTGCCCTCCCGTGCCAGCAGGCTCTGAGCTCGCTGTCTCACTGTGCTCATTGCCGGGTCTCTGCCCCAGACAGGCACCTGCAGGGTATCAACCTCTCCCGAGGCTGTTGCTGAGCTCGAGGGGAGGCTGCGGCTGGGCAACCCCACCTCAACAGCGTGGCCAGCGGGGGAGGCAGTGTGCGGCACTGCTGTGCCCCCCCAGGGCCAGCACAGACCATGTGCCCACAGTGCTCCTGAGTGCCAGGACTGTCCCCTCAGCCTGCCCAGCACTGAGCCGTGCTCCCGCCGGGGCAGAAGACAATTCATTTCGCTGCTTATCGCTGTGCTGCTCAGGCCTGATTTACTGTTATTGGCAGTCAGCAACCTTTGCCATTTATATTCGGTGCCAAGCCTCAATTTACAGTATACTTTCTGCTTCAGCTCACCCCAGCCTCTATCTCCACCTTCCACATTAATGCAGGATATATGTGGAATTCATCTTGGAATTTATTTAAAAACCATCAGCCATTCTGGCTTTAATACACTCCCTCATCAAAGCAGCACAAAGCTCGATTTACATGAAAATTAGGGAATTATGGATTGTCACCCAAGCCAGCACCCCATTTGGTCCTGCTGTACTGGCAGTGTCCCCTTTGGCACAACCACAGCCAGGCACACAGGGAGCCACAGCCACTGATTGGGATAAAAGTAACATGCCCAGGAAAGTAAAATCTGTAACAAGAGCTGCCCCAGGTTTCATCAGGGCCTCAGGAAGAGGCTCCACTGTCACATTCGGCAAAGCCAGCACCTCTTGGTGCCAGGGCCCCTGCACAGCTCCTGCCCTGGAGCTGGGAAGACGCTCCCCTGCCTTTGGCCTCAATCTAGTCGCCGCAATTGGTGGTGGCTGCTGCTTGCCTTGAAAGAGTGTGGAAAATGGGTTTATAGCTGAAAAAAGGAATTAAAATACTGAAGCAATAGGCCAGCAGTGAGTAGCATATAATCCCTGCAGAATAAGCAGAGCTAAAGAGCTGAAAGCAAAAAAGAGCATAAATAGAAAATCTGCAATTGTTGTGCAGCCTTACTTGCTGGGAGCTGCTCCAGCACCTGGAGAGACCCTGGCCAGGGGCCAGATCCTGCACCCAGAACCCAGAGACAGGGGTCAGCACACGGGTGGGGGCTCTGCCCATGCCTGTCAGGGATGCTCTGGGTGATGGGGGAGCCCTGGGTGGCCTCAGAAGATGCCACAGGGGAGTTGTGTGTGCAGAGAAATGATCCATGTGGCCCAGGGCACAGGACAGAAGGGGGTCCTGCAGAGGCCTCCAGGAGAGCCGGGGGCCTCGATGCACCCACACGGGCAGAGGCAGGGGACAGCGTGGTGGGAGGCAGAGTGGCTCTTACCCCAATCGCACAGATCTATCAGTTTTTCTGCAGTTAAACAAACAGGCTTGATGGTGTAACATGCCTGGTGCTGGAGCCAGCAGGGTGGCTGCGGGTGCTGTGGCACTGTGACATCCACTGCTCCACCAGGGGGGCCTGGGCATGAGACCCCCATGGGCCAGGCAGCAAGTGCTGAGCTCTGGGCCTGGGAGCAGCTCAGTGAGGGGCTCTGGCTGGAAATTCAGTTTGCTGAGGATGTGAAGGGTCCAGAAGGCAGCTCCAGACACTGCCCACCAGCCAGGGAAGGGCTGGGGCCATGTGTGCTTGCTGCTGCAGGGAGGGGGCTTCTCGACAAAGTCAGGAACAAATGACGGATATTGCAGACAAACCCTGTTTCCCACATTTGGCACCAATTTATATTCTTTTGGAGAGCCAACTATTGCGCCTTCCAGGAAAGGACAAAAGAAATATCATTGACAAGTTTTTCAGCTTCATTACAATGTTCGGTAAAACAAATGTACCAGTGTACCAGAAAATGCAGATGTTGCAGCTGTCATTTGGGATAACCTGATTATCCTTTTATTTCCAGCTTTGTTCAAAATAAATTAGCTGAGTTAGTCTGTTCAGAGAGATAATGAGGGTCAGGCTAAACCCTGGAGTGTAGGAAGCATTCTCCAGGCCAGAGCCACATCAGGCTGCAGGGCCAGCCATGTGCACAAGCCTGCTCATCACACTGTGCCCAGCACCTTCTGCTACCTTCCCAGAGCCACTGAGAATGATGATGGAATGCTGGCGGGAGATGAAGCTGGTGCAGGCTGGTGCGTGCTGCTGCTCCAGCACCGCTGGAGGGCTGCCAGGAACGGGCTCCTTCCACCGCTGGCAAAGGGGAGTCCTGTCCGCGGGCAGGGCTGCGGGCAGGGCACATCCCAAAGCCTTTGTGCCATGCTCCCTGGTCAGCCTCGCGATGCCGCAGAGGAGGTCTCTGAGGGAAGATCTTCCCGGCCTTGGGGCTGGCTCGGGAGCGAGACGTGGCTGCTGTGCTGCAGGTGCTGTGCCGCAGGTGAGCCAGGTCCGGCCAGGGCTCCCCGCAGGGCTCCGACCTGCACCCCACTCCGGCTGAATATTCTGACTGAGAACTGCTTTGCTTCTGGGCTCCGAGCACAGTCTAATTAACAACTGGATCCAGCACAGTCTGTGCACGGATTCAATGCCCCCATCCCAGTTATTAACTCCACTCACTTTTTAACAATGAAAAGTGAAGTCATTTTCTTCGCAAATCTGATGTTATTTTGGCAGCTGTTGAACATGTCAATCTTTGCAGAAGCTAATTCTTCTGAATCATAGTCAAATCTCTTTTTTTCTAACTGTAGATATTTAAAGCCCAAATTATTAGATAATCCCGAATACAAATTAATAAAGTCCGAGGAAAAGGAAAAGGGAAACCAAGCCACTTTAGTGAGGTCTCATCCCATATGTTCTGACAAAAATAATGCAAATAAAAGCAGGTGTGGGTGTGCGGCAGGACTGGAGCGTGACATAGCGGACTCGATTCACATCCTTGGTTTGCCTGTGCTCTGTGCGATGTATTCGGAGGGGTCCCCCCACCCCTCTGAAGGGGTTTCCGGGCTGGCACTTGCTCCAGGCTGGCTCCAGTAGCAGCTGTGAGTGGCGGATGGAGTGAGGCAGTGTGCAGCCGCTGTCGTGGTCATCCTCCCGCCTCTGTTTGAGCCCCAGTGCGGGTTATTAAGGGCCTGTGGCTGCCGGCGCCGCCGGAGCTCCCGCCCGGCTGACAGGGAGCGGTTCCAGCGACCCTGGAGCCACCTCCGCTCCTGATGGAATTACAAGTTTGCCGTTTTACTAATCAGGAGTAAATACAGTCCCAAGGAGTGCGGCTGAGGGGCCGGGAGAGCAGAGCGGGGGCTCTGCCAACAGCACAGCAAACGCACGTCGGGCTCAGCCCCGCAGCGCCTGGGGATGCCAGGCTGCCCCTGGACTTGCCCTCTCTCCTGTGGGGCTCTGCAGGGAGGCTCCCAGCAAGGAAAGGTGAAGCACTGGCTCTAGACCAGCATATGAAAGGAGCTCGAGTGTCCCGGGGGTTTATTGGCACCGTGAGGAATTAGAGGGGGCAGGAGCAGTGTACCAGCACCACAGAGTAGGTGCTGAGCAATGCTGAGGCTGGACACTCCTCACTGAGCAGGGCTGGCTGCCCACACACTCATAAATATTCTCGATGCAGGCAAGACTGGCTGGGTTTTGATGGTGGTTTTGCTAGAGAGCTTTTGCAGGGATCTTTATCATTCAGTGTCTGTGTAAAACACTTTCCAGAGTCTAAATTCTGCTATAGAAAAACTATTTATCAAATGCCCCCCTCTGCTGATACACTGGGCAGGAGCTTCCAGCCCGCGCTGACAGCCAGGTCCAGGCAATATGATAGATATGTGGCTAATAATCAATCGATACTTTTGTTTAGGCGTCTGTCTATCAGTCTGGCATTGTGCGAACTAATTAGATGATAAAATGTGATGAATGTGTATTAAAGTCAGCTTCCTCCTGTTAGCACTCCAGGGACCCTTTCCATTTTCTAGCTGACCTTTTAGATCTCAGCTTTATTGTACGTGAACGCAATTAAATCAATTTGTCAGATATTTGCATTGCTCCTGCTAGTTCAGAATTCAATTAGTCAGTGTCACTTCACCGTCCTTGTCAGCCTCTGCACCAGCTCGGGGGAAAAAAAACAACAAAAAAACCCACCCAAAAAAGCCTGTTCAAACCAAACCAAATCATACCAAAACTCAGCTCCTCTCTCTGTGGCTTTCCTCCATGGCTCACACTGTTTCCTGCTGCTGCCCCATGCCAGGGCTGCTTCCCAGCTGGTGCGCGGGGCTGCGACACCCGAGGTTCCCCTGTGCCAGGGTGGAGGGGACCTGGCTGGAGCAGGCAGATCACTTGGGGCTGCTGGGGCAATTAGAAGGCACCCCTTGTTACCACTGCTCTGTGCCGAGTGAAATCTTGTCTGGCAAAATTATTCCCAGAAGCAGAATGAACCTGCAGCAGCCATCGCCACGCTACAAGGGTTTTAACAATATTCAAATGAGAGCCAACCTTGGCAATTATTTTTCTTCCTGCTGCTCTGAAGTGATGGCTCCTTTATCCATATTTTATCAGCCAGCAAGGAGCTCTGATAGTTAAGATTCTGCTGCTTGCTTAGATCCATGAGAGCACATCCTGCAAGTCTGTTTGAAATTAGCACACAGGAATGGGGCTGTGAGCCAGGGCTCGGTCTTTGCCCTCCCCACTGGAATGCGGAGTTACTCTTAATGGTAGAGCTGGCAGGGGTGGGAGCAAGACCGATGGTCGCCAAGCAGCATCCCTCATGCTTGGCTCCTTGGCACTGTCTCCAGCCCCTTCCCCCAGCGCTGCCTCCACCCTGACCCACAGCTGGTGTGTGGCAAGACAGCCACATCCATCCTCCACCTCCTTGGAGCTAAAAACTCACATGGGGGAGTGCCAGCTCCAGGCACTGCCAGAGCACTGTGTGATGCCCCTGCTCTGCCTGAGCTGGGCTCAGCCTCCTCAGTCCCCAATACCAGCCCAAGGTCTGACCTAGACCTCCTGCTGCAGTACAGCTCTGTTCAAAGCCACCCTGGATGGGCGTCGAGGGAAGCTGTGTCTGGAAAACACTTGCAAAAGCTCTGCAGGTATTTCCAGTGAGGAGCTATTGCTGGGGCCTCCCAAAGTGGAGAAATGCCACTAGGGAGAGCCCCAGTGAAGGGCTGGAGCAGGGGATGGGAGCTGCTACCCTCCTGCTTTGAGCAACACCCAAGAGAGGGGAGATAAGGCTCATGGGATCTAATGTGTGGATGAGAGGAGCTTTGCTTGCACAAGCTCACCTTCCTCCTCTGAGTTCTGGCTGAGATATGAATATCTGAGCCATGGCAGGTATAATTAACAGATGGAACTGGCTAATTATGTCCTTTGCATGTGCGCAGAAGACGCAACTGTTAATTGCTGTTTGCACATTTATTATTCCGAGCACTAAGGCCGCTGGCATTTACTGTGACACGTGCCCTGTTCAAAAACAAACACACCATGCTCCTGTCTGCACTCTGGTACAATTTCAGGCCTAATGAATCCCTGCTCCTCCACTGCCCTGTGCTTTGAGAGGGTGCTTGGAGGGAGGGTGCCAGTGGCAGCCCCCGGGCCCCACAGTCGGCAGTGATGGAGCTGGGGCCTGGCTGCACAGTGGGGACAGCACTCCAGGCTGTGCGGGGGAATAGGTTCACAAGAACCAGCCATTGCCCCACTGCCAGCATCACAGGGCTGAGAGTGCTCCGCACTGAGCTCCAGAGGCCACATGGTTCTTCTGTGGACGGCCCAGGAGCCAACACAGAAACCCTGTACATTTACGGGACTATCCTCAGGTGCCACTCAGTGTCTGCCAGCTGGAAGAGCTGAGACCAACTGCAGGCCACAAGTTGCTTCCAAAATCCTCACCATGAATTGGAGCATCCACCATGCTGAAGCCTTTTCACTTCTGCGCAGGTCCCAGCCCCACCTCATCCCCAGCTCTGCTCTGAAATCAGCAGCAGGAGCAAAACTTCCCATCAGGAGCAGACTCCTCTGGACCCTCTCTCAGCTTCGGGCAAGGGCTGGCCTGCCCGATGAGAAGTGACCCAGCATGCTGGGGGTGGATCAGGGGGCCACAGGGACTGAGGAGGTGTACGTCAGCACAGCCTTGGTCCTGGCTGGAGCACAACCCACGGTGAAGCCAGGTATGGGCTGGAAAAGCCACCCTGCCTCTCTCTGCCTCTCTAAAATATAACAAGGTAAATAACAACTATGCTTTCAAAAGTAATGGTTAAATCTTGAGTCTTGAATAAGTATTTGTTTGAGATCAGTGCTTGGAGCTCAGCAGTTTGTTATATAAACATTGGAGATGAATAGCAGAGGAGTTTCTACCTTTTCTATTAAAGAGCTGAGATGTATTTCAATGAGCACACTTTCACCAAGGGGTCTGAGCTAACAATCTCCAGGTGAAAGCATTCCTTTATGATTACAGAAAGCTATCTCTGTTATTCCCAGAGAAGCAGGACATGCTGCATGAACCTCAACTCCTCAACTTGCCAGAGGTGAGAGAGCAACCCGCTCCCCGCAGCACAAAGAGGGTCAGAAACAAGCACAGGAGAAACGACGGAGCCCAAGCCCACAGCCCTGGGGTAAGCAGGTCTGGGAGTGCAGGGCTTCCCAGCTCCCTGGTCAGGGAAGCCAGTCACTGCTTTCCCATGGAACTGCAGATCATTGCCATCCACATGTCCCCTCCTTCAGTGGCACGAGCTGTGCTGCTGACATCTGAATGCTTGTGCTGAGCACTGAAATACCTGGGAAGGTCAGGGGATGACCTGCACAAATGAGACACAGTTGCCTGTTGTGGATACCTAGAGAGCACGTTCTGTGCTGAACCCTGATGAGTGCCGCTGTTTGCGAGTGTCAAGCATTGGTGCACCACACACTTTAGAAAATGTCCTGCATGAAGCATGGGGAACCCAGGTATCAAAAGCAATCTCTTCAACCTGACCCCACCAGCAAAATTATGGATTGGAAATTTCAAAAAGCCTGGAAATGCAGAAGTCAAGTTTCTAATGCTGATGTTAACTCAGGCCCAATTGAATTTAACTTGTCCATTTTACATAATATGTCTTGATATACACTTTGTCATGGAACTCAAAATAGGAAGTATTTACTTGTACAAAGATGATGAATTTGTGTTCCTGTTACAAATACATATTTTACATGCCTTTGACTGATGACTTTCAGAGCTCAGTGTAGTGTTGTGATGCTGGTTTATATTTTCAGAGCACAGAAAGGGAGGGGCAACATGGGCAAGAAGGAATAAATGAGCTTGGCATTAAATTGCCCCAGAGGCTGTATTCCTGCCTGTCTGGGACATGTCCCTGTGCGTGGGTTGGCAGCTCAGCAAAGCCCCTGGCCCAGGGTATGGAAGCTGCTGGGGCTGGTTGGACCCCACTGCAGTGATTTTGGGGGGACTGGAGGGAGATTCCTGGCTTGGGGCTGATCAGACCCAAAGCTGGGCTCCTATAGAAAGGGAGAGGCCGTGGAGCAGGGACCAATGAGTGCACACCCAGGCCACAAGCCGAGATGTTCAGGCAGGAAATGTTTAGGCTCTTTTCAAGGAATTGAATTAAAATATCAAGAAAGCATCAAATGCTGTAATTGTTTCTTTATTTGCAGGGGTTTTTTTGTTTTTTTTTTTTGGGGGTTTTTTTTTTTGGGTTTTTTTTTTTTTTTTTTTTTTAGATTTCTTCATTTAAACACTCCAAAGTTGGTCCTCGGTACTTATTGGCTGCTCCAGTATCAACCTGGTGATTTGGATAAAATAATCATACAACAAAGTGGGATCCTCTGCCCTCAGAAGGCCCCAGAGGCGCAGGGTCTGTGGGGAGGATTTGGGACGTTGATGGGAGGTGGCTCAAGGAGAACGGGGTGAACTCCTGCATGGCGATGCCCTCCCTCCCTCCAGCACCTGCGCTGCCCTCCATCCCAGGGGGTCATGAGAGCTGCCCGTGGGCTCCAGAAGCACCTCCCTGTTCACAGGTTCCATCTCCTGCCTATCCTGTCTGTGCACAGGGCGCTATTCATTATTCCAGCTGGTCCTCCTGTGATAAATGTTTTCCAGAGATCAGTTCTAAATGTCCTTTTGCAGAGGCTGCTCCCATCCGTCCCTCCTGCACCACTGGGCAGAGCCCTTCACTGTGCCAGAAGAATTACAATTCTGCACCACAGAAGGAGGAAACAGAGCTATTAATTTCCTTGCAAGTCTGCAGGGCACTTCCCGGACAGATGCTGCCTTTAGTGAATGCTGCTCATTTCTGGATGGAAGAGGAGTGCTTGCACCATTCAGGTCCCCCAGCGCCACCCTACACCACACCCATGAGGGCACTCATGAAAAGCCACACACAATATGCCCAGGCAGGTAAGGGGGATAAGAGGGAGACCACCAATGGCACCAGGCAGGGCCCACACAGGGACCCGGCAATGAGTAGCCGCTAGTGCCACCAGGACAGGACCAGACTGGGCTCTGCTGCTGCTCCGAGCCAGTAACCGAATGCTAGTGGCAGGGCTGTGGCTCAGCACATTGCATCTGCACTTCTAGGACAGGTCAGTGGGGTTGGCTCTGGGGTGTCCAATAAGTACCCAGTGCATCCCCGTCCCTTATCTGGTGGTCCCTTGTCCCGAACCTTTGCTCTCACACAACCACAGGAGGCTGTCTGCCAAGCAAGTCAATACAAATCAATCAATGTTTGCGCCCTCTCAATAACTCTATTACACCCTCAAGGACAGATCTAAACCACCCAAATGGGCCCGAAGCAACTGCTGTGCTGCCAGCAGAGCAAGCGCGCCAGAGACTGTAAATCACGCAACATTAATATTGTCACTGACAATGAAAATCTCTGTATTGCCACGTCTGCCTGCCAGCAGTGGCCTTCAGATGTGCTTCATAAGCACCCATGCTCCTGCATCCACAACGGAGGGTGGGTGAGGGACACGGAGCAGGCTGGGCCCACAGTGCCTTTTGCCAGGCAGCTGACTCTGAGCAGCATGTCAGGGCTGTGCAGGGTGCACGTGGGCAGGGTTTAGGGAGCTCACCCAGCAGTGCCCACCCCGTACCATCAGAGAGTTGGAGGATGAGCAGTGACCCCCGGTGTTGTGCAAACAAAAACTCTTCTGACAAACCTGGAAGGGCAGCAGCCTTTATACCCATCACACATCCTCCAGCCCCAGCTCTGCTCTGGGCTCCCAGCCTTGCCCACAACACAGGGAGGGTTTTGCTCAGCCAAAATTCAGAGCAGGGCAGTGCATCCCCAAGATGTCCAGAATCTGCAGAGCAGCAGAGGTAGGAGGAGGAGGAGGAGAGAGCACAATGGCTGCAGAGAACTGACATGGACTTGCACATGAGTCTCCTGGCTCCAGTGAGGAAAAGAACTGGGCTGAGGGCCACAGCACTGAGGCATCGCCAGCTGGAGATGGAGCAGAGAGTGTAGGAGAGGCCCCAGAGCAGCAGGGCCTCTGCTTTCCCTCAGATGTTATGCAAAGTGTCGAGCTGGGAGATTGATGGGACATGCAGGGACCTGCTGATGGAGGTGGCTGAGCCCAAGTTTGGAGGATGCAGAGGGAGATAAAGCACTTGGGAGCATGGCAGAGAGGAGGAGCTGACCATCAGGGAGGCTCCCTGGCCTGGAGCCCTCCCTGCCCACCGGTACAGAGAGCCAGCTGCCTGAGCCCACCATGCCAGCATTGCTGCCTCCGACTGCTCCTCTCAGCCGGAGTGAACACGGCCTCCCGTGGCCACACCAGACTCGTGCTGCAGGATTCACGCCAGGACAGCATCGTTTTTGGCATTCTTTAGATGTACAAGACACTATTAGAGCCAGAGCTTCAGAGTCAGCCCAGCAGGACAGAAAGGTCAGAAGACATTCTGTCGCTTGTAAATAAATAATAATAAATTACCATGTTTGAGCACACTCGGGAATGCCTCTGCGTGCAGAAACATCAGGCTGGATTAGTGCGCAGCAGTGACATGGGGACAGGAGGGTGCTGCCACCGCTGCCTCTCTGCCTGCAGCGAAGGGCATGTCCTGCCACTCTGGCAGCTCTGCAAGTGTCACTGTCACCTGATGGGCAGCACCATACAGCCCCGCTCCTCCCTAATGTATTCAAGACAGACATCACCTCAGTTCAGGAACGTCCCAGCCCCAGGGAGCAGAGCTGGGCCTTGAGGAGAAGGGACGCCTGCAGCAAGACCTGCTCGCAGAGACAAGGCTGAAGGCAGTGCTCCCAAAAGGCCTCAGGGGAGATGAGGAGCTCCTCTAGCTGCATCTCCTACGAGAGGAGCCTGCAGAGATGAGCCCTCCACTCCTGCAAGTTTCAGAGCAAACTAGAGCTCATTCTCCCCGCCAGCCCACAGCTCCTCAGCCCCGGCATCCATCCATCGAGTGCCTGCTTGAGGTCTATATGAGCATTCATATGGAAAAGATCTACTCCTTTGAGTCATTTTTCATTAGTTGCAATACTACTGAGCAAAGCAGGGCTGGTTTTGTAAATTAAAATGGGTTGCAGTTCAATACAGAATACTTCATTTGCAGCCAAGTTAAATAAGAGAATCGACATAAATATAATGCAATTACTTTTGCTACTTTCATAATGCGTTTATGAGGCAGATAACCATCCCCATGAATACATTATCCCTCAGTAACTCTGCATCATTTCTGGACTTAACTCTTTTGAGTAGTATCAGAAGAACGGATACATTTAATTAAGTATCTTATTTTAGAAGTCAATTTTACAATGATCAGGAAGCAGTATCTTTAATTTTCAGTCATAGAAGAGGCTTTCTTTCTGCCTCCAGACTGTTGTAATTTTAAGAAGGCAGACTTGAACAGAACCACTACATATGTGTGTCTTGCAGGAGAAGCTGTACAGCCTGGGTGTCCCTCCGTCAGCCTCAGGCACAGAAGGGCTCCTGGGGTCCCCACTGCGCTGACTGCTGCTGGCTGCCAGCCCGGATGCAGTCTCACTCTGTGAGGTGACCCCATCCAATGGCCAGCAATGGAGCAGCATGTCCCTGTGGGTGGGGATGCTGGGCTGTTGTGCCCAGAGACGCCAGGAAACAGAGCCCTTTGCTGGGCTGGACGTAACAACCTCCCTTGTTTGGGGTGCTCAGCACCCAGTCCTGACCAACTGAGGAGGCTGTGATGCACAAGGCTGGAGGGCAGCACAGGAGCTGGCACTCTGCTTTGATGACGTATTACACTTACCACATGTTTTTACATTTTTACCACCTTTACAATTAATTTTCAGTGCTCCAGCATGATTATTACCCACTGCACCCCAGCCCACCTTCACCAGCTCCCTTCATTAGCAGGGACTTCTAACCAGCACAGAGCTAATTGCAGGTTTCCTGGGAGAAAGGCAAGCTTGATAAAGCACATTTGTAAGGGGATCACCGTATTCATGTTCCTCTCAGCAGACGTTTCATGTAGGGACCAAGAGAGATGTGACAGGGCAGGGAGGTAGGATGGCAATGTGGGGAGACAAAGGACAGGGGGCAGAAAGACCCTTCAAGCTGTGCCTTGGGTGTAGGCAAGGAGGGGAGAGGTGGAGACTGGCCCCAGCCCCAATCCCAGCTGCTCTGGGCCCTCCCAGCTCCTCCACGTCCCCTTCTGCAGTGAGACAGCACCAAGGGGTCACAGCCTGGGCACTGTCTCAGGAGCCTGACTCCACCGCCAGGGAAACCATGGAGCTGTCCTGGCTGGAAACAGCACTCCAGTAGTAGGTGTTCAGTGGTGAAAACAAGTATTTTATTTTTTAAAAAATTATTGAAAAACGTAAATCTTAATTAAATTAGGAACATGTAGGTCTTATTTAAGAGTCCCAAAGGCAGGAAGCCCCAAGGTGGTCTCTGACCATCCAGAGGGACCCACTGCAGACATAGCTGGGGCTGCTCCAGGCTGCCCTGTAACAGGCTCCGAGACAGGGGGAATGCTGTATGCATGCTAAAAACTGCTCATGTCACCCTGTTTCACTTCAGTCTTACAATACAGAGTGCAGAGAGAGAACCAAATTCCCGAAACTGGACTAAAACTCCTTTGAAATGTGCTTGGTACCAGAGCAGATGGAATCTGTCTCCTCTGGGAGGGACCTCTGCAGGCACATTCCCTATATTTGCTTTTACATCACTAGCTATTTTAGACTTGCAGAGCCACTTCTCGAGCAGCCAGCAAAAATATCCTGTGGAAAACACTGGTATTCCTACTTCTGCACTTGGAGCAAAGCTGCTCATCTGGAGAGCAAAGCACCAGCAGCTTTTCGTGGCAAGTAGCATCTCCTACAGCCACAGGACAATGCCCTGGTACCGAGAACACTCGCGGCACTCCCGCAGAGGCTGCCCAGCCGCACTGTGTGCTCTTCCTGCTCCCCTGTGGCTGCGCTCCCCCAGCCCCCATGGGGACACCCCTCAGCCCCGGGGCGCAGGGCTCCAGCCCAATGCACTAGCTGGGAGACAGCCCCGCGGGGAGGGACATGTGCCTTGCCGGGGCGGGGGCAGCATTGGGACAGTGAGTCCTGCCAGCTCCAGCTGCGGGAGCACTGGGGACACGGTCCCGCATGGATCGGAAGAGAAGTGGTGTTGCAGACGGGGTGTGGGTCAGGGTATGAGGGGACTAGGGCTGGGGCTGGGGCTGGCTCAGACCAGCAGCACTAGACAGCCACATGCCCATCTCCTGGAGCGGGAATCGGCAGGCACTCACCACCTGCAGCTGCCCTCCGTGGCATTTGAACGACACAGCTTTTCATCTCCAGGCTGAGTAGCTACATTTTTAAATATGGAATATTAGGGGTTTATGACAAAATCAAACAACACTTGCTGGAGAATTGATTCTGCCTCTTGTTTCCCTCCTAGCTGCTGCTACGGTATTGCTCCTCGGCGAGCGATATATAAGCCCTGCAGCAGCACAGGGATGGTTTTCAGGACATTCTTATGGCTGGCTTTTCAGCATGAGGAATAGCAGCCCAGCTGCAGATGGGAGGATAAAAAGCCCCTCTAAAATTCCTCCAGCAGATCCATACTCCATTTCTGGTGGTGCAAAAACAACTGCACAATTGATTGGCTCTTAAGCCCAAATTTGTGAGTTGCAGAAAGTTGCTGGCTCCAAAGTCACTTAAATTCCTGGCATGTCCCAGAGGGGCTGTTAGTTCTCGAGTAGCTGAAATCATTGAGCTGAACCCCTCTCCTGCACCTCCACCAGCCTGGAAATCACCTGACCCTCACAGACCTCATGCAATCCGGCTGCTAGGAATGGGTCTTGCCCCACATGTGACAGCTCCTGTGTTTCGTTATGCGGGATGAGACGAAGAATCCCAATCTTCCCCTTAGTTATTCCTTCCCTACTTTCTTCCTGATTGCTCAATACAAAAGCTTTGAGCCATCTTTAAACCAAATTGCTTCACAAATGACAAATAACAAGAAAATAGGCTTCATAACCAGGAATAATGAAAGAAATCATTCACTTTGATATCAGGAGCTGGTCGGAGCTAAAGGAGCCCTTCAGCCTGAATAGCAGAAAAGCACATTGCAATTTTCATGTACTTACTGGAATAAAACATGTGACTCCATGGATGCTGCAGCTGTCATTTCGCACTGGTCTTTGCACTTTGATGCTGAATTGCACAGGTTATCTTGACACTTGCTGATAAATTTTAAATCGCCTCTTTTGCTGTATGCGAGAAGGGGCAGAGAGAGCACATCTGAATACAAATGTTACTGATATATTTTAGACCTTGCCAGAGAGTGGGAATAGTGGTGGGGATGGTGTTCAGCGCTATGTCCGCAGCTCTGGACCCTCCTGCCGCAGCAGGGCTCCAGAGCACAGCTGCCAGCCCCAGCTCTGCCAACTCTGCCCAGCTCTGCCTAGGAGGAGGCCCTGCTGCCCCTCCCACCTTCCAGCTCCTCACCTACACACTGCTGACCAACACAATAATCTTGGTGCAATTAAGCAATCCTGAGCAAAACCGACTAATTTTCCAAAGCTTTTACCTTGGCAGCTATGAAAATAGTGGCTACAAACATGTGTGCCCACACCAACTGGCAATTAGAAAATCCTCATTTTGATTCTATCCTGGTTTTGTCCACAGACAAAAAACTCTGCTGGGAGTTAGATTAGCTTGATATGGCAAACTTACTATTCAAAATATGTATAAAAAGTGAGGAAATTCAGACAAATGCCAGAAGCAGCCCCTGCAGAGCCACCTGGTCAGATGTGCCACAGTGGAAGGAGGCTGGTGCTGCTGGTGTCCAGCATGTGGTTTGGGAATGTGGGGCACAGAGCTGGCACCCAGCTGCAGGGCTCACAGCATCCCTGGGAAGCACCCTGCTTTCCAAAACCCCTTCCCCATTCTGATCTGACTGGAGCAGCCACAGCATCAGGGCCTTTTTTCCACCCAACAATGTCTTTGCCTTTCTCCCCTTTCTTCCCCCACTAAGACAGAACACTCAGGGTTCAGAGAGGAATTTGCCCCAAGGATGTTCAAGCATTAGGGAAATCTCCAGTGCAAACAGCTTAATTAATCTAATCAGACGCATCTCTCTAGAGGAATCAGATTAGTGCTTTTTGGATAAGGATTGCATTAAGCTGATAAGATAAGTAACACATGCAATGAGATGTTGACATATTGCAAAGGGAGGACATGAAAATTCTCACAGGTTCCTGATCTCATTCTGGGGCTCCAGGTTGCTCCTGAGCAAATAAAACAGCCACATGCTCCAAAGTTCCCTTTGACACTGCAGAAGCCACTGAGCCCTGCATGGCTAGGAAGTCACTTCTGCCCTGGCACCTGCTGACAACCATTGGCACACAGACAGTGGCCTGGTCACCTCCATCCCCCACACTGCTGGGAAACAGCCTTTTGGGAGGCACACCCAGCACGTTCAGGCTCGGGGTAAGCAGAGGCTGAGTGAGCATTCACACACTCTTACCCTGGGGGCTCTGCTGGGGTGGGGATACCCTTGGGGAGGCCAAGGGGGTGCTTGGAGGGGGCTGCAAAACATTTAACTACTCCATGACATCAAATGCTCTTTCTTCCCAGTTGCAGCTCTGTTCCATGGGGGCAAGGGCTGATGCAGCAGGAAGGACAGCCAAGGTTTGATTTTTTAATTTTTTTTACCAGAACATGAACATATTCAAGAGAAAAGTTTATCTGAAGATAGAGAATTCTGCTCCTCGCCTAGCTCACACTTGAAGTGCCAGAACAGACTTCTCTGCTCTCATCTTGTGTGAATACAAGGCACCATCTGTTTCCTCTTGTCCCACAAGTCTTGGCATGCAAAGAGTTACCAGGTGCTGCTCTGTCTGTCTTCACTGAGACAGAAAAGTCACCAAGACAATCAGGGCAGCACATCCTTTACAGTCTGTCCATTTAATGACTTTCCACAAGACACCAGACATCCATCCCCATTTAATCAGGTGTCAGTGGTAGTTCTATCCACATTCGGCATGTTTAAATGCACAAGTGCAGCTCTCTGCCCCGGAGATTCATTGCCATTCCAGGGACTCCCCTCTGTGCCAGCTGATGGCACCAGGACTTGCTCTGGCAGTTTGGGGATGGATGGGAATGTTTCCAAGGTCCTTGTTCCCCAGGCAGGGGACAGCATGGATGCACTGTGGAGGAAGGAGCTGGCTTCACAGCATTCCTGGGGCACAGCATGGTCCTGGTATGTTACAGGGAAGAGCAGTGCATCCATGAAGATGCATCTGGTGACTGGTGTAGAGAAGGCACCAGGCCAGAAGGTCAGCTTGGCAGGTAGGGCTTGAAGTGGGCAAGAGCCCATCAGCAGGGCCAGGTGCCCAAGCCTAGTGCCAGCTTTCATTAGGTGCTCAGAAAGCTGTGCCACAATGGTTTTGTCACAGCTGTTTTCCCCGCCTCTGGATTTCCCTACAAAGCTGTTGTTTTCCTTGCTGCAGTTCCCTCAGCATCACCTCAGAAACCTGAGTGTCTCTACACAGTTACACTCATCCTTTACTTGGCTCTGTGCTGCCAGCACAGCAAAAATACAGGGGAACTGCAGAGAGCAGCAGCTGCCTGGGGCCATGCTGTCAGTCACAGTTACAGGTGCTCAACAGAGTGGAATGAAGTGGCAGGTGCTGCTTTTGGAGTCCCATCTATAGCAAGGAGGGCAGGTGAATGCTAATCCTCCTGTCCTCCTCCCTGCCATGCTGTGGGCAGCAGCTCTCCAGGTCAGTGCACAGGCCTGGCTCCCCACAGGCTTGTGCAGGTGCTCCAACCTGCTGAGCAGGCCCCATGGCACCCACTCCCCTCCTGTCTTCAACTTCTCCAGCCACCTGAACAAAACCAGGCACCAGGGAGGGCTGGCTGGACACATCTCCTCCTCCTGATCCTGGTCTGGTCTTATTTGTGTCCACACGACGGTCTTCCATACAGAGGCAGCCTGGCTACCCCACAGAGAATGCAGCAAATCCTCGTCTTCCAAGCCCCCCAGATTCCTCCACTGCCATTCCCAGGGTGACTGTGCAGTCTGATACAAGCCTAAGGAGCCTCCAGCACCATTAAGAGCAGAGTGGATCCCCAAAATCATGGCACTGCAGACCTGTGTGACAGACGTGGGCTGCCTGCACACCACTGGAGTTTGCAGGTTAATTCAGCTGGGAAAGCTCTTCATGAGCAGGCAGCAAACACAGCTGCTCACCACCGCCCACCTCACCAGCAGTGGCCTCTCCTGCCCGAGGAAAACAGGATAAAAAGTGCAGAGTGAATTTCTCAGCTGGAAGAAATGCAGAAACAAATATAACTTACTTGAACTCTCACAGCAGGTGCAGTGTTGCCTGCTGCTCGGGAATCAAGCAGGCAAGTGGCTGATCCTAAACACAGGCAGCTGCTCCCTAGCAGCCAACTGGGGCATCGAGGAGAGAAGGAGCTGCCTCTGGTCCAGGACCAGCCTTTGCTTCTCCCCCTTGGGCACCAGACAGGACAGGAGCCTCCCTCAGCCCCAGCAGACAGAAAGCTCAGTCAGTCCTGGAGGTAGGCAGGCCCTTGGACAGAAGCATTGCCCAGGCAAAGCCTCTCCTGAGCAAGCAGATCCAGCTGCAGTGCTCCTGCTGCTGCTCAGAACAGCCGTGGTGGGAACCTGAAGCGCAGCTGGGCCAGGGTGCTCCGTGCGGCAGATGTGGCACTGGGTGGCATCGGGGGGCACGAGGTAGCACCTGTTCACACCGGGCCTCAGCTGGTCCCAGCATGCGTTTGCACGTTCAGGGGCGTCAGTCTCTTCTCACAGGTAACAAGCAATAGAACAAGAAAAAACAACCCTAAGCTGGGCCAGAGTGGGTTAGATGGGTATTTGAGGAAATTCCTTAGGGGCGGTCAGGGCCGTTCCCGCCTGAGGCAGGAGCAGCTCAGCCCGGGGAGACAGCGCCCCCTGCCGAAGCACCGCGGAAAGGCAACGCGCGAGGGGCTCCGGCCGTGACCGCCACAGCGCCAACCCGTCCCGCAGCCATCCGCGCAGCTGTCCCCGCT
>VZTF01008543.1:438558-469363 GCA_013397755.1 Cnemophilus loriae | reverse complement strand
TATCCTCGTTGTCGTCCCCGTTGTCGTCCCCGTTGTTGTCCCCGTCGCTATCCCCGCTATCCCCGTTCCCCGCCGCCTTTGCGCTCCGCGCCCGCCAGGGGTCGCTGTCGGCCGCGGAGCCGGGAGGCGCCGGGAGGCGCTGCCTCCCCCGGCAGACAAAATGGCGGCCTGAGGGGCGGGACAGGGCGGCCTGAGGGGCGGGACATGGCGGGAAGGAGGTGGACGGGCAGAACGGCTTCAGGAGGCGCTTCGAATTCCGACGTGATTCGTACATCACTCTGTTATTTTCTGTATAATAAACGAGATGGAGAGCAGAGATTGGAGGAGCTGGATGGACTTGTCCCTGGTGTTTTAATAGAGAAGCAGGATGGTCGGACACATCCCCAACAACTGATCCTGAGGAGCAACGGCAGCTGCTGCCAGACTGCAACTGACTCTGGCTTCAGCCTCCGCAGACCTGCTACACACTCAGAGGGACTTTTAAAACACATCCCTGAAGGTTCAGACGCCCAGTGTGATCCGAGTCCTAGAATCCCAGAATCATTTCGTTTGGAAAATATCTCCAAGACTATTGAGTCAAACCTCTGATGGATCATCAGTTTGTCAACCAGACCAGAGCACTGAGTTCCTAGTCGTTCCTTGGACACCTCCGTGGATGGAGACTCCACCTCCTCCCTGGGCAGCCCCTTCTCGTGCCTGACCACCCTTTCCAACAAGTTCTTCCTGATGTCCAACCAGAGCCTCCCCTGGCACAGCTTGAGGCCATTTCCACTCATCCCGTCACTGGTTGCCTGGGAGCAGAGCCTGATTCCCTAGAGGTTGCCACAGCCTCCTGTCAGGGAGCTTTAGAGAGCTCCCACCTCATCCCTGTCCTGCGTGCTTGGGCTCCAATCCTTCCAAGGCACCGATCCCGAGCCCTGGCAGGTGCCCGGCAGCAGGCTTGCCTCCCTGCAGGGACCAGGTGGCCCTGGCCTCGCTGGCTGTGCTCTCCCACGGGTTAACCCTAAGCTGCACTGAGGAGAGCGGGAGAAACTACAAAAACAAATTGTTTTCCTCCTGCATTTCTCTCTTTTGCTAAAGGCCCCAGTGCAGTGATCTCAGTGGCATTGTTTAGCCAGTTACTAATTTACTAGGAATTTAGTTTAATGCATTAATAAATATTGTCATTTTCATGACAAATTATCATCATAACGCATTTTAATGGGCTGCAAGAGTTGGTAGAATAGCGAGAAATAAATATATTTTAGTATTACTTATTCACTACATTTGTACCTAATTATATTTGCAGGATAATTACAGTGGCACTGCTTCCCCACACTGAGTTTGTGTTGGCAGCACGGGGGTGATAAATCCCTGGCAGCAGCGGCAGGCCCCTGCGGTGGCAATCACAGCCCTCCATCACAGCAGTGCAGCCCCCAGGTGGCACTGTCCGGCCGGGCCCACTGCCAGCTGCTCTGATTTACCTGCCTCTGCTCAGAGGAACTTGTCTGGGAGATGGATTGCTGGAAGGACCCTCTGTGCTGGACATGAATCACTCTTTAATCACAGCCTCCCTGGGCTAAAGAGCGCAGAGCCAAGGTTCCACCAGGCGAGGAGCCTGGGTGATTTCGGTGCTGCAGCGGTGAGTTGGAGGGACTCCTGCATCCCACCATGGTCCCTTGGCAGCCCCTGAGCATCACCCTGGCCAGGATGCCAGAGCCCCTGAACCGTAGGGTTCCTGCATGGAGGAGGGGATGGCGGGACAGGGTGACAGGGCCAGGTGTGCAGGCTGCTCTGGCAGCGCCTGGCACATGGGACCCGCTGCTGGCCAAGGGATGGATGATGGGCTCCCATCTGCCATGTGAAGGGTGTAGAGCAGAGACTGTCAAACTCTGGGCCTGGCCAGTCTGAGAGCTGCTGCTCGTGAGCGGTGTGTCACCCCGCCGCCTGTGGGTGGTATATCACCCCACAGGGCAGGGACAGGGTGGAACAGACCAGCAGGGCTGCGTGCAGGGCACGAGCAGGGAGAACCCAGGAGCACTGGTGCAGTGACAGAGCTTTCAAAGATGCAGGGAGACAGGAGAACAGCAGGACAGACAGCAGGACGTGAGGACAGCCCTGCACATACTCTCATAAAGGTCAGCACTTGGGCTGGTGGTGGCACCGCTCCATCCTGCCACTTTGTGTGGGCTCTGAAGGGTCCTGGGCAGCAGCAATGAGGCACAATTATGCAAGACCTTTTGATCATAACAGATTTATTCAAAACTCATGCATAAATATTAATGTCCCTGAAGATTTTGAACAACTATTTGGCATAAGCAGAGCAAATACTTAAATCAAACCTGACTGCTGTGCATTGCAAACAGACAGGGCGGCTCTGCACACGATGGCACCTCTGGCAAAGCCTGTCTGTGCACTGGCATTTCTGGGAGCCCCACGGGCTGCTGTGGAATGCACGGCACGTGAGCCTGCCCCCGTAGCTGACCTCCTATGCCCTGCTGTCAAGGGGGTTGATTCAGCTGTGTGGGTGGCACCTGGGTGGAGGGGAGAGCCTCTGCCTGGCCTGGACCTGGGCTGGGGGTTGGGGTGGCCCCCACCCTGTGATCACCGTCCCACAGCTGGCAGCACAGTCCAGCAGCCACTAGTGCTCAGGGGGTCAGTAGGGACTGGCCACAGGTTTGAGCCCCTTTGCTGTCCCAGCGCTGTCCACACGCGGGACAGGACCTGGCACTGCCTCTGGCCCCTCCCCGGGCACCAGCCCTGCTTCCTCATGCCCTCCTGGTTCTCCAGTGGCATCAGTAAATGCAGGAGCAGCAAATACCTTGGGTATGCCTGGAGCTTATGCAGAACTGGAGCAAGATAAAAATGCCCCGAGACGTGCTTGAGGTGTGTGATTTCACAGAAGCCTAGAATTCCTTGTGAGGTTTAGAGAACAGCCCCAGTTCTGTCCCTTTGAACAACAACAAACATCCTCTTGTATGGGGGAAACTGGCAAATTGCAGCACTTTTCTGTGAAATGGGCTGTTTTGAGGCTACAGATGTTGGCACCAGTCTGTCTAAAATAAAAATAATTGCAGACCATTACAATAAAGTAATCTTTTCAGATGAGAAACAATTATGCTTTTCAAAGCAAGTGCACATCTTTACACCTCGTAATTATCAATTACAGAGATACCTGCTCTGTTATCTCAACAGCATCTCCAGTTGGCTTCTCAGGGCTAATTGCAGGGGATTTAATTCAGAACTCAAACACTAATGATTTTGACCTTTATGCCTATTCCTGAGGTGTGATAACACTTTAAACTGCGCAAAACTGATCTGCCTGTGGTTTGCATTGCACTTGCCCACCTTTTAGCATGGAGAACCTCTCTTTGCCCTGTCTGGCCTTCCTGGTATCCCTGGCCAATGTGGGGGCTGGACAGGAGGTGATGTGCCCTAGCCACAGTCACAGCTCCAGACCCAGACTCCAAGGAATGCCCCTGCCAGGGCTCCAGAGCAGTACCAGGCAGGCAGAGCCCAGCAAGGAGCAAATTCAGGCACAGAGTAACTGCAAAGCAGCCAAATGTCAGGGGTAAGTGTGCCAGAAGTCCAGCAGTGGACAGGCTTCCAACACACTCCTAACGGTGTCATCAGCATTGAATGTTTTCTGTAGAAATGAGCTTGGAAAGTCTAGTCTCCAATACAAATTGTCCTTTTTGCTTGCAGAAGGCGGGAACCTGATCCCACAGGGCCTTTGGGGCTGACACAGGGCCCCTCTCCTCTCCTGCTCTGTGTTACATTTGTGAGTTTTAATATTTAATTGGTGTTTTTGCTATTTTGGTCTCCTGGCACTTTGCTGCAGTTGAGAGCTGGAGGTCAGCAGTGGGGGAAGGCTGTGTATTAGTTCATCAGGTTTTTATGATTTATTTGTAATGGATGCGTCACCAGGCCTTTCCCAGAACTCTTGGCTGCTTCCTTTACCTGTTATTTATAGGCTTGTCTTTCCCTCCCCTTATACCCTGGGCTTTGGCAGGCTTGCTGATGGAACCCACCTCAGGGGGCTGGGACCCCACAAACCTCCCAAACAGAGGCTGAGGTGAGGAGGAGAGGGGAAACCCAGAGGGAGATGCAGGGTGAAGAGTGTGGGAGAAAACCTGGGAGCAAGGGTGATGCAGCACTTTAAGAATCCCCAGGTGACAACTTAGTGCCCAGGGGGATGCATGCCTGCAGCTGGAGGCACCCTGGTCTCAACCAGCAGCCCTGAGAGCACAGCCGCTGGGTAGTGGGATCATGGTGTGGCCAGGGGCTGAGTGGGGATCGTGCTGTGGCCAGGGCCTTAGCAAGGTGCTGAGGGCAATGCGGGGGCCATGGGCAGTGACTCACCTCACTCTTTCCTCAGCTCGAGTCCGCTCTGGAACTGAGTTCCTTGAGCCAGCTGGCATTGTGCCTCTGTTGTCTAGGCAAAGGTTTCCATGACACTAAATAAAGTGAAATATGATTTTGCACAGCTGGATTCTGTCTTAGATGCAGGTTAGGGACAAGAAATGCACATCCAGCAGAGAGCTGTGGGTAGCAAATTATAAGGGCTGTGATCCGTGATGGCAACAAGCAGAAAAATACCAATTTTTAGGAGTTATTCAGCTGACTCCCAACCAGATGTTTACTTCCAAAGCTGCGTCTTGTTTGTTGGTCTTGCATAATCAGCTCATGGCATGAGGACGGCAAGTGTTCAAGCCATGTCACAGAATAAGTGAGTAGCTGGAGGGGATGTTTATCTGGGCCTGGGCTTCCACCCAGGGAGCTCACACCATGCCCGGGATCAGCCAGCAACCTTGGCCACGTGCTGAGCCACTGGCCCAGTTTGGTACCTGCAGATACCTCTGCTGGGCAGGTGCATCTCCCCACAGAGGGCTTCGACACTGCAGCTAGTGCAAGGGTTTATTTAAATACCTTTGTGCTGCAGACTTTGATGGGATCATCTCTGTGAAGAGAGAAGCTTTACACATCTTATTTTAGGAGATTTAATGGAATGTTATGGGATGTCAAGTATACTATATTAATTGGTGTTAATTGGGAAGTTGTCTGAGTTCTGGAGACTCAATTAGAAGGAATTAAAATCCATTCTTGTTTATTCCTGCATACAAAAGACATACTGCCTTTCCACTCCTCTCTTCCCATGAGAAGCCAACAGCATGTCCAGGCCCAGGGTGCACCCAGCTTTCTGGGGAGAAATAGGTGAGCAGTGCCAGACTGGGACGGAAAATCAGAATAAAGCTGCATTACAGCCTTAGGGAGGCAGCTGGAAAAGAGCCTTCTGTGGTCCCAGCTCAACCGATTTGCAACAGATCAGGAATGAAGAGCAGCTCCAGGTGCCTGCCAGGCAGGGATGGGCTCAGCCGGAGGTGAGGGGAGGAAAACAAGACCATGCGGGATACCTGGCAGGGACAGGCAGAGCTGTGACCATGGGGCAGGAGGGACAGGAGGCTTGACTGTCTGGGAGCAGGTGGATTGAGGGTGAGCAGGGCCCTTAACTCTCCCTCCCCACATATCATATAGATATGCAGAATGATAATGTAAAAATGAAGAAATAAATATATACTGGGAGGAGGTAAGGGGTGGGAATGCCTGGCCAGCCCCTGCCTGCCCTGCCAGCCCCTGGCCAGCTGCCAGCCCCTGCCTGCCCAGCACTCACAGTGGCTCTAGAAATTAGCCATGAAATTGGGACGTGATGGGAGCTTTGAAATAGGGAGTTTAGGGAGAGTTTGTAAAGTGTTTAAAAGGCAGAAGCAACACAAAGCCTCAATTTTAATTATTGCAGTTTTAATCAGTGGAATAGTTTTTTATACCCTGAGTGGTGAAGTAATTGGAAATGAGAACGGAGTTTGCTTGTGATGTAAATTACAAAGTGAGGAGAGGAGCAGCCCAGCCCAAAGAGGCTCCAGGCTCTGGGGAGGGAAGGGGGTGCAGGAGAGAGGAGGAGGCTAGGGGTGCAGTGGGGACAGTGCAGTGGTGCTGGCCACTTGCTGGGGTGACAGGTGGGCATTGGGCCCCTACCTCCTTTTCGCGGAGGTCTGCCAGCTTAGCCACTTGGCATGGGCAGCTCTGCCTGCTGCTGTCCTTAGAGGCTGGTGGCACGTGCGCCTCTCCAATGGGTGGTGGGTGCTGGCAGGGCTGCAGGACGCTGTGCCCATTCCTCACTGCAGGACCTGCGCAATGGGCACAATACACTGCAGGCCCCAGTTATCCGTGAGCTGCAACATGGGTGCCCTGGGTGGACACTGGCTGGACAAGGGCGGATCACATTCCCCCAGGACAGGTGGATCGCGTGCCCCCTGGGGCAGGCAGATCACATCCCTTCTGGGACAGGTGGACTGCACCCCCCTGAAGCAGGCAGATCACATCCCTCTGGGGTAGAACCGCTGCCTTCCCCAGGCAGTGCAGAGCTGTCCCACAGGGTCCCAGCTGGGAGGTCCCAGTCTGTGCCCAGAGCCAGGGTGCAGGCAGAGGGCTGACAGGGGTGAGCTCCGGCTGTGGCAGGGGAGAGCAGCCTGCTGGGATGAGTAATATGGAAGTCATTTGTTAGCAAGGAAGGGATATTCCTGCTCTCAGTCATGTTTAGGTAATTGGAAGTAAATAACTCCTTTCATCCTAAAACCAGATGACTTCATACACGAGGTAAATGGAAGAAACAAAATCCCGATTTTTGTTCGTGTTCCACGCACGTAGTAAGAATGAACCTTCGTCTGCAGCAATTCTGAGCTAATGAAAAACGAATGAGGTTTTAAATCAAGCCCAAACGCAGAGCTCTGCTGCCAGAGCCACGCGGGGCTGCTGTAGGACAGCCTCCATTTCCAAGGCTTCTCGCAGAATCCTGAATAATTTTATTAGATTTTGAGCAAGGCTGTTGCCAAAACATGCATTATTGCACCCAGCAAACAGCGGGAGACTAGGAGACACAGGGGTATCTGTAGGGCTGATGGCATAGGCAGTCCTGGCTTTCTCTTCTCTCCCTGAAATTCCAGAGGGCTGAGGTTTATTTAGCGGTGTCTGTACATCACTCAGATGATTCAGAGTGACCAGCCCTGCCTGATCACTTCTTTTAGAAGGGTACCTCCTGCACAGCCTTAAATCATGTCTGAACACGTTATAATTCTCCCATGTGCCTGGTGACTTCTGTGTATTTGATCAGTTCAGATTCCATAAAAATGTAAATAATCAAAGCCCTTCTCTGTTATTTATAGTGCCTCACTCTGGGCTGTAATTTATGAATTAATTTCAGCTGCAAGTTTCTGGAGGGAGGGGAAAAAAGCATGAATAATCGGATGTGTGGCTGCCACTAAAAGCCATGACTGCCGGTGTCTCCTCCACCATACATCCCCCAAACCCTGCAGACCTGACTGTGGCTCCCGGCGAAGCAGGGGCCAGTCCCTGCCCTGGCATCGGCCATTGGGGTGGCCACAGTGAGTCCCACGGGTGCTGGGAGGGTCCAGGGCAAACTGCTGACGGCTGGGATGCCCCGCTTGGCCCTGGCTGTTGCCAGTGCTGCTCCGGCTGTGGGTGCTCCTGTGCTGGGAGCCCCGAGGGAGCAGGCAGGACCCACAAGGGCATCAGCACAGCACGGAACAGCACGGGATTGTGGCAGAGAATCCACTCCTTAGCACTTATCTCTAGTGTGTCATACAACCTGCCAGCTCGTAGATCGACACTCGTGTGGTCTTTAGAGCCAGTAATCTAGCCAGCAGAGGTTGGCAGAGGCAGCTGCAGTGGGACCCTGGCCCCCCTGTGGCCAAGGCAGGGCCATAAGGCCCAGGAACCAGCACTGGCTCTGCCCAGCCACAGCCAGCAGGGAGCTGCAGTCTGGCCTGGCCACGCCGGCCGTGCCTCATCGCCCATTATTAGCTCTCTGTTAAGCATCGTATCTGATCCAGACACAGCATTATATGCATTTCTCTGTGAATAAGCTCTGCTTGACACAGTCTGTGATTGCTTTTTTAAAACCATGTGGGGAGGATCAGTTCTTTCATCCACTGATAAGGTATCAGGTGACAGAGGGATCAGCATCCACCACATAAATCTGCAACTAATCCTTTGGAATCAATATTTTTCATTAAGAACCTGTGAGAGTTGGGCCATTATAGGGAAAAATCTGTTTAGGTTGACACCTTGATGAAGTTATTCAGTTCAGGGGCTTAAGTCATTGGAAGGTAATAAAGAGCAAAGAGCACAGAAAGATCGAGATGCCGGTTATGAGAGTTTGCGATGGGAATAGGGGCTTTATTGCAGAGAGAAATTATCATACTGATTTATTGTGGAATTATGGGAGCTTTAAAAGGCTGGCAGCACTGCCCCGATGTCACCGCCAGCTGGGGACACTGCGGATGTTCCTTCTCATGCCAAGGACTCGCCCCTTCCGTGCTGTGCCTTGGGATCACTCTGCCCTCCCACAGCATTGTGTGCCAGCCGAGAGATCATCTGTGATGCCCAAACCGCTGCCACCAGTAGGCTGGGAGGTGCCTACTGCCATTGTTGGGGCTGGAGGTGGGGAAGCCGGTATTCCATGGCTGGGGCACAGGGACTCCTGGGCACTCAGGAGCTCTGTGTGATCCCCAGGGCCACCAGCATCACAGCAAAGCTGGAGGCCAAGAACAAGCTTTTCTTCCACCACCCTGGGTGTCTTCCTCACTGTGCCCTGTGTCCGTGATGCTCTTCAGCTGTCCACACCCTGTATCTTTGATGTTCCTTAGCTGAGCCTTGTGTCTTGGATGTTCCTTACCTGTCTGTGCCCTGT
Source organism: Cnemophilus loriae (assembly GCA_013397755.1). Classification (NCBI taxonomy): domain Eukaryota; kingdom Metazoa; phylum Chordata; class Aves; order Passeriformes; family Corvidae; genus Cnemophilus; species Cnemophilus loriae. The sequence goes on along the minus strand of VZTF01008543.1, from coordinate 460,617 downwards.
GTTGCTGGTGTTCTCCAGGAGAGGAGGCCTCACTGCCTTCCCACACTGCTACTTCCTCCATGAAGCACTTCCAGCCATAGCAGCGATATCTGCTGGGGCTCTCAGATGGATTTACTCCCAGACAGCTCTCCTCCTGGCCCCAGTGGGGGCAGCCGCCCCATGATTGCAGGAGGGATGTGGGGCACAGGGAGCTGCAGAGTCATGGAGAGCCATGGAGCTGGGGCCCTATGGGAAGCAGCAAGGGGCACAGCAGGAGAGCAAAGGCTTAATCCCTAGATAAACTGTGAGAGGAGTGTACATAAGCACGTACGCACTGGGGCTGCTTCGAATGTGCAGGATGCTCCCATCTCCTCTGTGCAGAGCAAGCAGGGCACTGCGCCTGCTGCCACTCTGCAAATCCAGCTTTAATAACTGAAGAAGTCAAACTTATCCTGAAGTTTCCTTTATAGGTTAACCGAGGTTAATTGTGCGAGCTGCAAATGAAAAGATCTTGCTCATAAATCCCCAAACCTCATTAAAGAGGATTAAATGATATGACTACTTTGTAAATCCTAAAATTTCACACAAACCTCTCATAGACAAACACAAGGCCCCTGACATGCTCAGTCTCTGCTAATCCAGGTGCTTGTTCCAGGAGCAAGGAGACACCAAGCACCACCTCTGTGCAGCCACGAGGGTGGGCACTGCTGGCAGTGGTGGCCCCGAGGGGCCCGTGGCTGCATACCCAGTGCTGCATGGCCAGTGTCCGCATTCTGCCTGCCTCAGCCAGCACCTCAACATAGCACCCATGGCACAGCGCCCAGAGAGCCCGGCTCACCCAGGCAGGGTGGGTGTGAGAGCACAGCCGGAGAGCTCTGCCGGGCACAGAGTGGTGCCAGCTCCCAGCGCTGGGCATCCTGCTCCACCTGAGCCAGCCAACAGAGGCAAATCATAATCCTTAGGATCTGGGTAATGCCAGGGAAATTCTGCAATAACCACCTTGGCTCTGAGCTACCACTGATGTTTTTTCTTACAGAAAGATTTTGTTGTGCAGCTCCTACAGCAATAATTTGTTTCCATCCTCACTATCCCCAACCAACACTAAATACAGCGCTGAGGGGGAGGTACAGAGAACAGCACCGGAAACAGGGAGCAGCACACAAACGGGAGGGCAGCACCCGAGGCAGGCTCAGTGGACAGGCACTGCCAGCAGCAGTAATGCTGCTCCCAAGAGGAACACGGTTCACTGAGGTGAGGTTTTGGCCAGCCATCGTAGTGGCCCTGCAGGGATGCTGCTCCTCTGCCATGCAGAAAAGGCATAAACCACCCAAATCTTAATGAGCAATTAAAAGCTAATCAAAGGCAAATCTGTCAGATAAGGATTGTTGTGTGTATTTTTACTTGGCTTTGCATCTATTCGTGGAACAAAACATATTGTCAGTGAGATTTGTAGCACTGAAATTTGCATTGTTGTTCCTGGATCTAATTCAGCTCTGTATCGATGGGTTGGGAAGGATGGGATTCTTCTGTTAACAGCAGCCTTTAGTTTAGATTTAAGCTAACTTCTACGTGCTCTGTAAACACGTGCATGTGCCAGGCACATTTCCCTAATTTATAGTGGTGCTGTGAACTGCTGTCACTTCCTCTACTCACTCCCAAAATTCCCTTCCATCTGGCCACTGGAGCAGGGAGGTCAGTGTTCCCAAGCATGGCTCAGTGCTGGCCATGGAACTGCATGGGGCACTGTCCCCCCACCTTACTGCCATGGTTCACAGGGACCTGCGCTGCCCCTTATGGTGGGGCTCAGTTCAATATCTGTTGGGATTTTAGCTTTGATTGGCTCAAGAAAAAAAACCTCTAAAAATTTTTAAAGAAGACCAAAAGGCCTGCATACAGTGTGATGCAGTGGTGACCCCTTGCCAGGCCCACTGTATCGTGTGCAGTGAAAGGCTTGGTGGTTCTGCCCACTCCCCTGCGCTCCAGTCACCACCAGTAATAGATCCAACATTCCAAGTTCAAAGGATGTGTATCCACAGTGTTTTGCTGAGCAAGTGCTGCTCTCTGAGATTGGAATAGGAGCAGATTGTTCCGAGTATCTTCCACATTCCTGATCTATTGATTAAGCCGGGAGTGGGAATCTATCTAGAAACACTCTCCCAACTCACTCAGTCTACATCACTTCAGCTTCTTAACTAAATCCCTTCCAAATCCTTGCAAAAATCTAACAGAGAGCTGGCACTTCTGGGTGGAGGAGCCGCAGCCTTACTCAGCCAGTAAATGGTGTGTGAATATGAGGGAGCCTATTGTTGCCTAACACAGCCCCATCAATAATAGATTCACAAACCTCCGAGGGAGCTAAAAATTTCTCCTTTAGGTATGAATTATGGATGCAGTTTAGTGTAATGTAGACATATCTCAGAGGTTTTTCCCAGTTTATATGCCAGTAAAAGCCAGCAATTTGCTTGTGTTCCATCTATAGGTTTTGTAAAATAAAGAAATCCTCTCTTCTGCAATAAATTCTGGTATTAATGAAGGTGAAGACAAATCTTTAACATGCATTTTATGTGCAGGATGAGTGTGTCCAGGTGGGAGGTGTGCAGGGCTGCCAGTGGTGGTCTGGTGCCAGCAGTGCTCCGGCAGCACCCAGCCAGGTGCTACAGGCAGTGGGAACAAGGTGTGCCCAGGCCCAGGGGACCCCAGCCCTGGAGTCACTCACCTCCTCCGTGGGGCAGGTGGGCTAAGGGGGTCTCTGCCCCAAGTAGATTTTGGATGTGGTGGGGCAGGGGAACGAGGTGACACCAAAGGGTGCTGAGCACAGCCTGCTCCAAGGGGCTGCTGGGAGCAGGGTGTCCTGCTGCTCCACAAAGGGCAAGGGGCTGCCGGTAGGGATGGCCCTCAGCACAGAGGGTCAGCAAGCAAGTGGTGCCAGTGCCTACTGCCAGAGGTTACCACTCCCCAGAACCTGCCCGTGATGCTTTAAGGCATCTTCCCTGTCCTGATGAACAGCCCCTGGCCCCATAGATCTGCAGGAGACACTTGACAAGCCCAGAGCATCTCCAGGGGTCAGAGGGCTAATGCTTTTTTTAATACCCTCTAATAATTAATACTCTATCTCTACAATGAAAAATCATTATAAAAAGATTGGTTATAACTAAGTAGCTCCTTCTCAAGCACAGAATGAGCAGCAATCCCAAGGGCTCGGCTTCTGTCAAAAAAAATCCATAGCTGCAGATTCATGTCAGTGTTTCCTACAGCTCCAACAACCGCAAAACGACTAGTAGGAATGAACCAACACTGGCAGCTGTTGGCCCTGGCAGGCCAGCAGAATCTCCCCCAAGCCTCCTTGGGCAGGAGTGAGGTGCTGTGGGGTGCTTCAGGGTGCTGTGAGGTGCTTCACGGTGCTGTGGGTTGCTGTTGGTTGCCGTGCAAGCCAAGCATCAGTGCTCTCTGTCTTGGCTCTCACTTCCATCCCTGATGGGAATCCCAGCTGGTCTCTTGTGAGGGGCTGAGGGGATTCCTTATGGATCCAGGGCATTGCAGGACCCACTGTGGTGCCAGCGCCGGCTTTGCCTCTGTCTGGCTGTCCCCATAGTGCTGGGATTGACATGAAACAGGGGACACCAGTAGTTTTGCAGCCTCTGCAGCCCCGCTGGAGTGAGCATCACTAGTCGTTGTTGCTTGGGGGTGACCCCAACAGAGCCCTGGCACCCAGGATAGGGGCAGGGCATGGCTGCTCTCCTCTGTGGGAGGAAGCTCACAGCAACTGCAGCATTTCCACAGTCTGGGGCCAGAACTGTCAGGGAAATTCCCAGTTTTCCAAAGGCATTGGCCCAAAACACAGTTTATACACAAAATCTTTGTCATTTCCTATCAGCCATAAAGAGGGTCTTTAAGCATATCTCTTGCAGACATAATGTTTCAATTTGCAAGTTTAATTTTTTTCCATTTTTTTCCAGAGAGGCGTTGTCAGATATGTATTTATTTTTTAAAGAAAGAACAAACTTTTATAGACCTTCTGCAAAACCTTGTAAAAATATAATCTCTCCTTGTGCCAGACAACTGGTGCCTGCTGACTCAATTGCTTTTATATATGACAAGACTTGAAAAAAATGATTGCTACTGCCTAACTCTGAGCAGATTGGAGTGAAGTGCGGGACTCATCCATCAGAGGTGCCATGTTGGGTATGTGGAATGCAGAGCCCTGGGGCTAGGAGCATCATGACGGTTTTCTCCTAAATCTTCCCTTCAGCCATGGTACTGAAGGGCTGAGAGCTCCTGGCTGCTGCGAGCGGCCAGAGCAGCATCATCACAGGGTAATACCCGAGTTCTGTGAGTCAGACGCTGCTTCCAGCTGCTGGCGGCTGCGTGTCAGGCAAAGTAATCGCAGGCATAAACTATCTTCAATTTAATAAATATGCAAAACAGTGTTTAACAGCCCTGAAATAAACTGTTGAGCGACGTGGCCCGTAGAGCTAATGTCATCCACACCCCTGGCGCCACAACCAGGTGCGTGCACGTTTGAGGGTGTCACATGAGCTGCACCCACTGATGCATCCCTGCTCCCCAGTCCTGCTCCACTCCACAACCCCAAGCTCAGTGTCAGTGATCAGTGGGTTCCTGTCCCCTGGGTTAGGACAAGGCTGGGTTCAGGGGCAGCATCCTGCTCACACAGGAGACAGGGGGTCTATGCTGGAGCGGGAAGAGCCAGGCTGGAGGTGGGTGTGATGGGAGTCTTGTCAGTTAATAAATTGAGGAAGCGACAGCCGAGTGCTGTGTTAAAATGTCGGGGTGGTATTTCTTGGAAGTTTTGTGGTGCGTGTACTTAGGCAGGACCATCGATCTCAGCCCAGCCGGAGCAGCACAGGAGCCAATCGATAGGTGCGTTATTAACGGGCTGTGCTTATACCTGGTGATGGCTCATGAATAAGTGGCCTTGGCTGGGGCCAGAGGTCAGACTGCTCTGCCATGATGGATGCTTTTTGAAATTGCTAGATTTGAGTTGTCAGTGTTTCATTCCAGTGGGTCCTGTGGGTTACCTGTCCTTTGCTTCCCACTTTTCCACTGCCTTGGCTTGGCAAATCCAGTGGGCAGAGCCACACCACTGCTGCTGCTTTCATATTCCCCTTCCCTTGGAGCAAAGTCGTGTCCCAGGAAAGTCCTCATCTGCCCTCCAGTCACCCCTTTCTGCCCATGGGGCCCTGGCTACACTGTCACCAAGGGAACCAAGGGCTGAGCAGGCCTGTTGGGTATGTCAGTGCAGGTCAGTATGGGTTGGCGTGAGTCAGCACGAGGACAGAGCCCAGCCCCAGGCTGCAGCCTGCCACAGTGGCTGTGGCACCTTGCAGGGACTTGGTTTGATACTGAAGCAATGGCCCCTGTCACTGCAACTGCTTTCTTCCACTGCACCCTGGCATCACCAAGCGTTCCAGTGCCACTGGTACCTGTTCCTCCTGCTCTGGGACCAGAGACAGGTAAGGGGTGGGAGGGGGAAAGTGAGACCACTCAGTCCATCTTTGCCACTCTCTGAGGGGGGGAGAAATTCTCCCTAGAAAAGCTGCTCCCTGCTCCTGTTCCCTGTGTCCAAAATTCAGTGTTCGAGAGGTCTCCCTGTGCCGCAGAGCTGGTGTCAAGGGCCACCCTGCAGTGGGGGGTCTGAGCGAGGTGCATCCATCCCATCAGCTGCCCGAACCTTTGGCTCAAGCCTGCAGCAAGCATAGCACATCCCCTTGCCTAGAGTGCCCATGGGGACCCACAGCACGAGAGGGATTGAGTTACAACAGCCAGGCTGAACTGGGGAGTGTTTAACTGACTAATTAAGCACAGACCTTGCATGTGGGGACTTCCTGAACAGGGAGATGATGGGATATTTCTGAATGCTGCTCTACAGCTGAAAATTAATTCTTTGAGATGCTGTGTGGATTAAAAGGCAGAGCCAGACTGGAGCTGGTAATTAGCAGCTCTGGGATCGGGCAGTCCCAGCTAATGGAGCAGCTACTCCAGGGTGGAGACCTGCCTGGGAAGGAGCTCTGCCCTGGCCAGAGGGTAGCAGGCATGCTGGGGACACCGAGGGCACTGGGGTCAGGTCTTCACCATGGGTGTCAGTGCCCATGATAACCAACACACAAGACTGGAGCTGGGCAGATGAAGCATAGCCCCATCCCTGGAGACCCACTCAGGAGGCTTAGGTCCCCAAAACCAGGGACAGGAGCTGCCAGGCCCCATGGGGGGAGCGGGCAGGAAGTGGCCCCCTCTCCTTGGAGTGCAGCTGCCTTGGAGACGGGTGAGACCCTCTTGGCTGAACAACTCCTACCACCCATGCTGATGCTGAGATGTTCTGAAGGAAAGTGTCAGCACTGATGAAACTCTCAGTGGAAAATACTGGCAATGATTTGAGGTATAAATGCCAACTTTCATTACAGCTCTCCTGGCTGTTTTGTTACAGCTTCGCTTTAGCATTTTCTCTTCTATGAGGTGAGATCACATTCACATTATCACTGAAACATTCCTTCCTCAGCCTCTGAACTCACTTTCTCCTTAACTGCCCCATCCACAAGACGCATGAGAATTTGACTTTGTCCTGGTTTGTGATGACCAACAGTCAAGGAAGATCTTTGCCCAGGAAGAGAAGTGAGTGGACCTGTGAACCCGGAAAGCAAGAATCTGCAAAGCTCTGGTAGGAAAGGAGCCCTGAGTCTGCAGAGCTGAAGGACAGAGCAGGAGGGGAAGGTGTTGTACAGCAGAGACGGGGGGATCCTCTGAACCCTCCAGGGAGCATGGAGGCTGCTGAGCTGCTGCGTGATGAATGAGAAACCCAGAGATTACAATAATTTTGTTAAAGGGTTCTTAGCTCTGCTCTGCTCTTTTGATTAATGGGATTTTGTGAAGAGTGCAGGGAAAGGTCATCTGACACGTGTTCAACAGCTGATGACATTATTCAGCTCTGCCAGGGAATTGCTGCTCCCAAACACCTGGCGATGCGCTTCACCGGCAGCTGTGAGAGTCCTGCAGCATCCCTCCCGCTGCACCGGGCATCCCGAGCATCTCCACAGGGACGAGCAATGGCTCCAGACAAGGCTTGTTACCTGAGTCTGCAGGACGAGGTGGCACAGTCACCCTCGCCGCCCCCACTATGCTTCTTGGGAAGGGCTGTTAAATAACTGACTGTCTCTGTGCTTCCCACCACAGGCAGATTTGTGGTACATCATATGTGTTATATACGTGACATACATTGCACAGAGCAGTAGCTGTCCGCCAGGTCCATACCTGCCTGCTCCCTGGCTGCAGCTGCCTATGGGGCTCAGTGGCTCAATTCCCTGGCACTGATTGATTTGGGACCTCAGCCCTGCACAGCCCAGCCCAGCTGGAATTCCCCGAGGCCAGTCAGACTCATCCCAGTGCTGCTCGTCCCAACCCAAACTGAGTTGCTCCCAGCCCCTGGCCCCATCCCTCCTGATCCATGGAGCATCCTCCAAAGCACATCCAAAAGTGCCCTCTGGAACACATCCCAAAAGCGTGAGGAGATGAGGCAGTTATCACCAGCCCCATGCGTAAATCTCAGCCTCAACAGTCCTCGCTGACGGCTCCGAGCAGAGCTGGCCGAGGCTCCTGACATCCCTTCATACGCTCTGTTAATCACTGCTCTCTACCACCTCTCCAGCTACCACTCAGCCACAGATTTACAGGCTGTACCAGCAGGAAGCACAGTGCTGCTGGGAAGCACAGTTCCACTGGAATTGTGCCTCAATGCCACTCCTTGCCCCAGGCTTGCACCCAGAGCGCACACTGTTCTAGGGTGCCCCCATACCCTCTATCCCCTCTGTGGGGATGGGGGAACAGGCGTGCTGTGGAGACAGGCATGTGTCAGTCCTGCCCTTGTGGGGAGCCTGGCACAGCTCAGGTGCTCCTCAAGGGGGAGCTGGGCAGAGGCTGACACACTGCCATGCTAGGCTGGGCTCACACGCACCATCAACTGGTGCTGGGGCTGGAGCATGTTCGATGGCAGTGCCAGCTCGGGCTGTTGATCATTTTAATTGCAGGTTGTTTTCCCAGGGGTGCTGAGTTCTCTGCAGGAATCGATGTTTAGCCAGAAGCCAATTAAATATCACAATAGCTCTTAAAAACGGTGCATGTTCAGTGTCTGGGAGTCCCTCTTCTTGCAGGTGAGGATGTTCCCAGTGGCTGGGGGACACAAGTCAGTCCTCAGCAGGTTCTGTACGCAGTCATGTCTCTGGGCACTGGCACAGCCTGGTGTCCTGGCAGACTGATGTCAGAGGTGTTATTCCTCCTTTCCTGTGCTGTGTCTCTGATGTGTCCTGTCCCTATCTCAGGGGCTCAGCACCAGCATGGAGAAGCAGGGGTGCCCCTTCCCCACTCCACATGTTCTGCAGCTTCCACTGTTCTTCCAGTAACAAAACTTCTGTATTTTGATATGATAATCTGCTGGGTGTAAATGGCTTGTCTAGCCAGACCTGCAAATCACCTCTTATCATCACACTCAATGGGCTGTGTCAACCCAATTTCACAGACAAACGCTTCTCTCCCTGACCATGGGCACTGACATGGATAACTCTGATTTACAAAGCCAATAAAAATAAAATCACTAAGAATTACGAAGAACCACTGACTTAATATAGCCGATTAGAATCTCCAAATTTAGGGTGACTGGAAGCCATTTGATACATGAACAGTGGCAAATGGGTTATAGAAATGTTGGCCATGCCAGGGTCAGGTGCCACAGTGCGATGATTTATCGGTGAGAGAAGGGCAAATTGGTAAGTTACTGTTGATGCTTTCCACAGAGGCCAGGTTATTTATATCACAGTTTGTTTGTCATCTTTTACTTTTGGGGTCAGCCAAAATTTTTTATGGTAAGAAAAACCTCAGCGTCCTGTTCATTAAAGTAGCAAGGTCAGGCCAAAGGGTGGAATTGAGCTGGAAATAATCAGGTTGGTGTGATTAACTCCAGCCTCCCTGCCACTCAGAGTGAGCCTCCGGCACAGCCAGCCTTCAGGGGACAAAGCATTGGCCACCAACCACAGGCAGAGGCAACTCCAAAAACCACCCATTAATAGGCAGAGGAGGCGATGTACAGCAAGGAGAGAGAGTGCCTACAAATCCTACGCAGTCTCTGTCCCTCACTGGGTGCTGCTCCTGCCTGGGAAGGGTCCCAGGGTCCCCTGTGTGTCCTGCAGGGGTGAGAGGGCACCCAGAGGGCTGCAGGGAAACCCCAGGAGCTTCCTCCAGGATCCCCCTGCCTGGGGAGCTTAGCCTCTCCCCACCTCTTTGCATGATTTTTGCCGTTAAAGATCTTCCTGTTCTGTCCCTTGTCCTGCACCCTGTTTGCAGATGTTTGCAGATGTTGTTTGCTGTCACAGCAGAGTCTCCAGGCTGAAGGTCTGCCCTGAGTGTGTGGCAGGCACCAAGATCAGGGGGCTGCACCCTCCACGGGCACAGGTGCAGCCAAAAAAGGGGATCCATGAGCCAGATGGCAGCACAGTTCCCAGGTGCTGGTTGGGAAGGATGGGAGATTGCAAATGAAAGGCTTGTGTAGACTTTAAACTTCACTCTGCCTTCATAAAGGTGTCAGCTGGAATTATTTTGGGCATTTACTTGCGTGGTCTAGTGCATCACTAGCTAAAACAGTTTTTTTTAAATAATGGAATTTGCTGCTTGGCTCATGCATAAAAAATAGCAGGAATGCGACCCAGTTGCATAATTTTTTAGTAATAAATAGAGTCAAAAGTGTTGAGCTCAGCTGCTGGCACAGTGAGACACCCTGAGCGGGGGCAGAGAGCAGTGAGCCCTGGGGGGCAGCCCCTCCTGACATTTGGGAACACATCCTCAGGCAGCATGGAGGGGACACTCTGGGAGATGTGGCACCTCAGTGGCCAAAGGGTCCTGTGCCACACAGGGACCCTTCCCCATGGGGCTGCCCTGGCCTCATGTCACTCCTGCTGCATCCACACATCCCGCACAGCTTGGTCCTAGCACAGCAGTGCTTCTCTTCCCACTCCAACTGCTCCATCTCCAGGAAAGCCACCCTCCTCATGGAGAAATGTAGAGCATGAACCGTTTCACCTCTGCACTGTTAAACTATTGGTGCGTGAAACACATGTCTAAAGGAACACCCACAGATGTTCACTGGGCACAGCCCAGCGTGAATGGGGGAGTCACTGAGCCTGCCAGGAGTGCGAGGTGCAGCTGGAAGGACGTGGCAGGAAGGTCAAGGACAAGGCCATTCCTTGGGCCCTGCTGGTGTCAGGAATCTTCTCCCATACCTTGGCACTGCCACTGGGCTCGGACCATCAGACTGGGCTCAGGTGGGCCCCACTGCTGACAGACATCACCAGGGGTCTCTGAAGCTGTGGGTGGACACAGGACCAAAGGGACCCGCATACCAGCCTCCTGCTGACTGGACACCCTCTCCTGCCCCAGCACACCAGGACACCCGCTCCCCTTGTACTGCTGACCATTACAAAGAATTGCAGCAACTCATGTTACCTGTAATGAGCCTGGAAAGAGGCATAGGGGCTGATTATGGCCCCCAAGAAGCCATTCTGTTCCGCGTGCCTGGAGTAGGCCTGGGGGCTGAAGAAGGGCACAGACAGACCCCAAGACACTGCCACTGAAACCAGTGCAGGAGTCTGGGGTACGGGACAGGCCGGTCCTGGCCCTGCTCCCCTGTGCTGTGGGGTGCTCGGGAACACAGGGACTGCAGTGGGGGAAAGCCCTGCCCGAGGCACAGCACTGCCCTGAGCATGAGGCACAGCAGCTGAGGCCGTTGTATAAGAAGTGGCGTTTTGATTGATGCCATTTGACATATGGAGAATTCCCCACAGCAGGCAGTCACTCACCCAGCTGATTACGGACTCTGACTTCTTTCTCTAATTAAAACTCTACCTCCCATTTTAATTCCTTTGCCCTAAACTCCCTGTTCTGGTTCATCTCATAATGTGACACTAACTGCCTGAGACAGGCACCAGGGATGCCCCACGCCCAGCTGGCCAGCTCTTGTGCCATTGAGCACAGTGCACAGCAGCCCAGCCCAGCGCCGCAGGCTCAGGGCATGCGGGGACACCCCGACAGCCCTGTTCCCATACAGGCTGCCTACAATCCAGCCAGCAGGGCCTCTGCCCTGGCCAGATGTGACCCAGCCCAACCAGATGGGCCCCTGCTCCAGCCAAAGGCATGTCCCACTCTGCCCCTGACTGTTGTCCATCTGTGCCCATGGGGACACTCAGCCCACAGCCCAGTCCTTGCGAGCCCAATGTCTGAATTTTTGGCAGGCATCACTTTGCAATGGCCTAACCAGGAGTATTCCTGCGCAGATTCCCCTGCACCAAGAAGTCACATTTCAATGACTAAGTTGCAACAATTTCCCTCTGCCCCCAAATCCCACGCTGGATAGGAGCCATTCCAACCAAATCCCTTCCCTTAAAAGCATCCCACCTCCCTGCAGGCAGGGCAAACAGGGTGGTCAGGCAGGCTCAGCAGCAGACCACACTCCAGCTTGTCTCTGGTTAGAGCTCACCGAAGCAGGGTGAGTAAACCAGGGTAAACCAGGCTTTCTGAAGGAAGGCAACAGTCCTCCCAAGGGTTGCCAAAGTCAACAGGTCCCACATTGACTCTTGGCCTGCTCAGACTCAGTTTTAATGTAAGTACAAGAAAAATATATTTAAACATGGGATTTAACCCTCTGACATGAGCTTCATTCTAGCTGAGAGTAAATCCCCAGGAAGCAGAGCCCAGGGTGGAGGGCACGCAGCCCTAGTGCAGAAGCTGGGGGGAGCTGGGGGGAGCTGGGGGGAACCAGGAGTGGCGATGCCAGCAGGACGTGGGGCTGCCAGGCCAGAGCCCACCTGCAGACCCCTTTTCAGGGACCATGGCCACCTTCCCCTCTCTCTGCTCAGCTGTACACAGCCTTCCCAGTGTCTCCCTCCTGTGTCCTCTCTGCAGGGGGGTCGTTGTCCCAGCACATCTGTATTCAGCCCCAACACCTGCCAGACTGAGACTGTTTGCCACAAAAACATGTGCCGTTGTTTTATATAAAGAAGTTGCCAAGCTGGAGTTGGACTGCAGTGGTAAATACTGGGTCAGACCCCCTCTCAGCAATGTCTGTCCCACCGTAATTAATATTGATTTTGTGCAGCTGAAATATAGCTACACAATTTAATTTTGCTGCTAAGATTTTTGACATCGCTGTTCTTAGAGATTAATGTGGGATTTAATGAAGGATTTGGGCTCTCATCTGTGATGTTCCCTCATCCCGTTGTGTGCCGTGGACCCACTGCTGACTGCTTTGCCACACAGCTTATAGCCGCTGGCCCCGTGGGCAGCGCATGGCCCCTTGCCCGCAGTACCGGTGGGGCCGGGGGTCCCCATCCAGGTACACGTGCCCTGTGTCACTGCACTGCTTCAGGGGAGAACAGGGGACCAGGACACTGAGCACACTGCAGGACAGAGCCCACAGCCCGTTGGGCAGGGATGGCTCACAGCCACTGCCACTGAAGCATGGGCAGTCAGTGACCCTGCCCACCCAGTGGGACAGTGAGACCATGGACAGCAGGACTGGGGACAGGGAAGGCTCCTCTCCTGGCACCCTGAGCTGCGTGATGGCTCCCAGCCTCAAACAGAAGTGGAAATGGTCCTGTCTCAGCTCCAGGTCCAAAAAGAACAAGGTGGGGCACATGGACCCTCAGCGCCTTCATTCAGGGCTGGAACCAGGGTCTGATCCCACTAGTCCTGTGCCTGCACCCATCAAGATGAGACCAGTGCAGTTCCCTGCACCTGCTCCAACAACTGTGCATGGCATGGCACGGCACAGAGTGGCACTGCAGAGCATGGCGTGGCACAACTGGGCAGGACCCAGAATCCTCTGCCACAGGACAGGGCAATGCAGGGTCTGGCCCTCGGGCTCAGGGTGGCACTGTCCTTGCCGATGTCTCTGTGGGGACACAGCACATGGAATAGTGACCATGTGGCCAGAGCAGATTTTTCGCTTATCAAATCAAGGAGCAGCTGGATTAGAAGATTAGAAACCAAATTAATTACTAATGACTTCCTGGGGCCTGGGTGGTTCTGACAGGAGTCTCCAGGCAGTGGCAGTGCCGGTGGCGCCAGGCAGGCGCAGGGGGAACATTCACCAGCAGGCAGTGGGACAAGTGTGCGGAGCCAGAGGCCACAACCTGGTCCCCGCTGGGGGCTGTGTGCCACACGGCAGTGCCCCTGTAAGCGTGGCAGAGCTGGGGGTGGGGAACAGTGCAGCCCCCCAACTCCAGCTCCTGCTTAGCACAGGCTGGAGTGTTTGAGATGTGACCCCCCAGCCCAGAAGGAGTTCAAGTCAGGGGGCTTGCCATGGCTGGACTCTGCAGCCCGGGGATGAGTGGGCACTGCATCCATGTCCCTGAGGGATTTTGCTCCTGGGGCAGCATGTGACCCAACATATCTGTGCTGTCAGTGTCCGTCTCTGCGGTGTGGCCTTGTGGCCCAACCTGCGGGGTGCTGCTGGAGGGGGGAGCAGGCATGGGAGTGAGCAAGTGGTTGGTGCTGCTGGCACAGTTCGTGGAGTGGGGAAACAAATGCTGGGAAACAGCTGCTCCTGTCCCTGCTTGCCAGGACAGCCAGGCTAGTCGCCATCTGCTTCCTGACCTGGATATTAAACTGCAGTAGATGATGAAATATGTCAATGGGAAGAAAGTTTTCTTCTGCCTGCCAGAGCCTTTTGCTCAAGTGAGCAAGGGCAAGGCAGAGGGATGAAAGGATAGAAGGAAGGAAGGCCGGAAGGAGGAAAGGGCAGGAGGACAGAAGGACATCATGGAGAAGAGTGAGCCAGGTAAAGGGCTGACCTCTGGATGGAGGCTGGGTTGTTTTTAACCAGTTACCTCACAGAGGAACTTTGCAGGGATCTGGAACCCCCTGAGGTCCCTGGGGAGAGCATGGGGCAGTCCCAGTCAGTGCAGGTCACTTCGGCCCCCAGCATCGCTGCATCTCAGGGCCAGCCCACCCTGACCGACTGTCATGTCCTGTGGATGTGGGACACGAAGTATGTGGACAACTCTGCACAGACATCACTGACTGGCAGGGCTCTGTGCGAGGCAGCACCCCTGCCCGCTGGGCAGCCCCCAGCTCCTTACACTTGTTACACTGGGCTAATTGGTTTAACAGAGATTGCTAGATCACTAATTATGGAGCCTATTGAACAGCATATCTCAGCTTAGGGATACAATTAAAAGTTCACCCTAATTAATCAGAGGTAATTAACAGACCTTGCATTTCTCTGACATTAATTAATCAAGGAATCCCAGGCAAATCAATATAGGTGGGGGGAATCAGAGGACAGAGGAAGTGGGTGTTGCAGAGGTGATGTGCTCCCTGATCCATTTTTCTGGGCTGGGAGCAGAGTTGGGGTCCCCACAGCAGCCCCAACAGCATCTCTGTCTGTGTCACCCCCTGCCCACTGCCAGAGCTGGACCCTGCTCTGCTCCCTCCTCAGCATGGGAGTCGGTGTGGCCACAATGACACAGGACTCGGGTCCTGCTGCGGGTCTGGCCAGTGTCAGAACTGCAGCATTGCCACCGGCACTGCGAGGATCTGGTCCTGCAGGGTCCTGCGCCCAGCCCGCTGAGTTCAGCCCACCAGAGTCTTCGTGCCCTGCTCCACCCGTCCTCACCATGCTCACACGGGCAGCAGTGCCCATGCAGGGCTGCGTGCCCAGAGGACACAGAGCCAGTGGCCAGAGCCCCGCGGTGCCCTCGGCTGAGGGCTGCTGCAGCTGTGCCAATCGTTAGCAGTGGTTTGGCTGCAACTACCTCATCTCTATCTCCCCGAGGAGATGTGTCTTGAGATAATCCAGACCAAATGATAGATGGACATCGGTGTCTTGTGTATGGATCTGGCTAGGGGTTTGCAATATTTTGCTGCTAAGAAAGCCCTCATTTGTGGCATGATCGAGGACCCCGTGCCAAATCAAGGAAATAGATGTGCTTGTAGTGGGAAACTTAATCGCCAGAGGGGAAATGCCCACCTCGTTTTTCTCATGAAAGAGGAATGCAGAGCTTTGATTTTTGGCTCTAGTATAAACAGGGTGTGATTAAATATTGTTTCCCCACTCTTTCTTGTCATTAATCAGGATATAGCTGCAAGCGCTGCTGGGTGTGATGTGGGGGCACTTGCTTTGATTCCTCACGTTCTTAAATGGTTTTGTTCTCTTTTCAGTCCCATTAAAAATACCAGGCGGGGTGTTCAAAGAAGAGAGAGCTTCTTGATCTGAAGGATGCGCACTCGTGGGGAACGTGCCTTCGTCAGGAAGCGCACCCGCCCGCGTCCCCGCGGCTCCGNGCTACGACGGGCCGGGCGGGCCGGGCAGCCTCGGCACGGCGCTGCTGGATGAGAATCCCGCAGCAGCTGGGGCACCGCCAGCCCTGCCGGGGCAGTCAATGCCCGTTCTGGCCAATACAGCACGTGACACGGGGAGCTGCGGGGCAGCCTGTGTCCCCAGGACCCTCCGTGGGGGTTGCATTATCAACTGATACGGGCACAACCAGAGCTTCACTCATAAGAGCGTTTAGCCCCATGGAATGTGAACAGGGGAGGGGAGCCGGAGGGAGCTGCTGCCCACTCTGCCACAGAGCTGCAGAAGGGCACTGGGAATGGACAGAGGTGAGCACGCCAAGCTGGGAGCCCTCTCTCAGCAGGGGCTCTCTTCCGGCCGCCCCTCTGCTGGCTGCCGTATCTGCCACCTGCGGCAAAGACAGAGGTTGCTGCACGGCCAGGAGTGGCTGTTCTAGGCTGTTTCCAAGGGATGCAGAGCGGTGTCCATGCCGGCAGGCTGCAGGGAGCAGAGGGCGGGCACAGGGCAAGCTGCTGGGAGACCGTCACACGGGTCAGGACGGGCCCAGCTGACCTGGCAGCCCCTGTGCCCGCCGGGGCTGGCAGAGACCCGTGGCTCTGTGCTCGCATCACCCCTGCCCGGCAGCTGCCTGCACTCTGGGAGCATGTCACTTCTTCAGTCCCACCTGTGCCCTTCACTCACTCACAGCTCGGGAGCCCATGGAAATGCACCAGAAACTGCTGTCAAACGAGTTAATTTTAGTGCAAAGCTGCCACCAGAGCTTCTGCTGTTCTGCCTGTCACAACCTCTCATATCTGGTACAGCCATGTACCTCTCCCTCTCTGGGCTGCCCCACGAGCCCGCAGTCATGCTCCTGCCCAGCATCCCCACGGCGAGCCCTTGTGGGTGCAGGTCCCCTCTGGGCCCCCCAGCCCCAGGTGAGGTCAGTCAGGACACTTCAGTTGGCTGTCAGGGAGGCTTTAAAAGCCTCCAGCAGTGCAGGGCTATCAGTATAGGGCTTGGCGTTGCCTGGACTTTCTGCATGTGCTGGCTCTGTGGGGTTCAGGTGGGTCCCCTGCACTGTGCCCAGTTCCCACCTGCGCCAGAGCCATGTGGCTGCTCACCCAGAGGTGACAAGAGGAGGGAACCACTCCCAGATGCCCAGCAGTCCCCAAAGATGGTGCAGGTGGGTTGGTGTTGGTTTTGGAGTGACTGCAGGGACCCCTCCTGGGTGAGGCGCTGCTACCCGCCACAGCTTTTCTGTAGCCCGAGACCTCTGCCAGCACTTCCTGCTCTCCCAGTCTTTTGCGACTTTTTAGCCAGCCCATGGCTTTCAATGTGGGTAGTGACACCTCCTGGCACGTGGAGGGAGACCCTCAGTGAAGTGAGGAAGAAGAGGGCAGGCCTTCTTCCACCCAGTGATGGTGCCCGAGGAGGCAGCAGTGTTGGGAACAAGAGTGAGTTACCCAGTCCTGTCCCTTCAGTGGGAACGGGGCAGCTCGCTTCTGATTTTCTGCCTTCAAGTTTATGTAAGGCAAGGACAGGGTTACAGAGCTGTGGAAGAGCTGGGCTGAACATGAGGTGACACTGAAAACAAGCTTTAAAAAAAAAAAAAATTACCAGCTTGTGTTTGAGTACAGATTCCTCATTTGCAGTTAAATATAATTGTGAAGGTCTGTGAGCCAGAGAGATATTTCTAGTTATTGGAGAACTAGCTCCTGCCCCTGTGATCCCTGAGGAATGATAATGAGATTTACCCTAAGCAGGCGCTGCGGAGAGCCTGGGAGAGCTCCGTGTGGTGATGGTGTATGATGAGAGCAGAGATGGTTACAGGGTACCCGCCTGCCGCAGCACACAGATGAACCCTGCAACTGCATCATTTTCTGTGCTGTTCACGCCACGCCTGACGCTGACAGACGAGAACAGCCGCCTGGAGCCCTTCAACACCAGGGACGTGGCTCTGGCTCCTTTCGGGGCAAGAAGGATGCTTGTGGGGGAGAGGAAGGATCCAGCCGCCCTCGGGAACCATGACATAGGGAACCTGTGGGTCACCCTTGCCCTGCCTGCAGTGCCTCCTCCCAGAGCCCTTCCCTTCTTTTCTTCAGGTTCTGGTGCATTTCCAGCCCAGCACAGCCAGCAGGTGCCTAGTCCCACGGACAAGATTCAGCCCACAGTCCCACGGCAGCTGCCTCCCCTGCCCAGGTGGTCATGGCTGGGACAGAGGGTCAGCCTGACCTGGCATCCTCACTGTCATAAGGCAGCACTGGGGTCAGTGCCTGCTGGACTTCATTCCCACGGAAGCAGCGGTGGCCTCTGGCGTGGTGGGCAGCAGAGCTGTAACATGGCCCTGCTACGAGGGCAGGAGCTCAGAGGGGGCCGGCACACCCCTGCCCACCTCGGTTATGGTCTTTGCAGCGTCAGTGACAGATATGTAAGAATTAAATTGCAGTAATCTCTGTAATCTACTCAGTGAGATTAAAACCTCCCCCCGCCCCCAGACTTTATCCCTTTCATTCCAGGACTCTTGAGCAGTGATTACAGCCGGGGGAAGCCATTTAGCTTTTAAGCACCACTCCATCCTGCTTAAAAATGCATTTCAGAATCAAATGAGTTTGTGCAGCACAGCCAGGGCTGGCTGCTCCGGCTGGGCAGGAGGCTCAGAATTAGGACCAAAGTAGCTTGAGTCAGAGTCAAAATTAAATTTATTGTTTCTGACCTTATTGGGAATACAGTGCATTTACAACTGATTAATGAGGCTGAACAGGAGTTCAGACCCAATTCAAGGCAGCTCCAAAGCCTGCACTTCCATCCTGCTGTCTGACGGGCACTTTGAGACTCCATTGCCCTTAGGAGACCTCAAAGTGCGGAGCTGGGAGATGTGCCAGCCACTGCTGGGTTGAGTGTGGATGAGCTGAGGGGCTGTGCGAGCCAGGATCAGCCCTCAGAAGCAGCCTGGGGGCCAGGGCAGCTCAAGTGCCATTAGTTGATGGGACTAGCATCACCTCCATCCTCTGCAGCACCGAGCCTGTGACTCTCACCAGGCCAGGATGGTGCGAGGGCTACACCAAAGGGGAGGAAACCACTCAAATGCTGATGGCTGCCACAGTGATCCTGGAGACTTTGGGAGTGAGGATGCAGTCCCAGCGCGCTCACAGTGCTTGGGAACGGCTGAGTCCTGCTGGCCTGTGCCCCCCCACAGTGTCTACAGTATTCTGGACATGCAGCAGGTCTCTGAGCACCATCAGCTCCGATCCCCATCCTTGCACCTCCTGGCCCCTCACTGCTGCCCATGGATCTGGCTCAACTGCATCCCTCTCCTCGTGCCCAACTCCAAAATGCCAAAATGTCCTTTTACCAGCTCCAGGTTTTATGCCAGGACAGGAGAACAGGGAGGCACTTGAACAACAGGCCTGGTGTCTGCTTCAGGACCTCACCGGGGCCATGAGGCTGGAGCAACTCATCTCTGGCTGCCCCACAGCACTGAGGATCCCCCTGTCCACGTACACATACTGCTCAGCTTCTGATTCCCAGAAGGGAATGCCACCCACAAGGGGAGGTGGCAGTTTGTCAGCCCAGAAGAAAAAGGTTGTTAATGACATAAATATTAGACACAGAAAACTGGACTAACAGTGGCGCTTTGGCCCTGAGCGCTTCCTTTGGCTCTGGAAATAAATTCTAAACTTGTTCTCTTCTGCCTTCAACATGGAGACATAATGGGCAGGACACCACTTTTAATCTTACTTGCTATTTCTAGTGTGCACTTTATTGCTTCCCTATTCTTTGAGGTTTCATGTGCGCTTGGCGCAAACTTTGTGTATTTCTGTAATAATCTCCTGATCCCTATACTTGGGCAGCTTTTCTCTCTGCCTGCCTGGCAGCTGTCTGTGCTTGGGATGAGCCCTGAACCAGGTCCTTCCTGGAAAACACACAGAGCTGGGAGCCCCTAGCCATGGTTCCTGCTGCTGTCAGTTCATGGTATGGTGAGATCAGTCTCTCGGAGGGGAAAGAAGGCAAAAGGGCTGGCCTGAGGCCTGAAGACAGGCTCCAAATCCCTTCCATGGTGTTTGTGTCATGAGTGCTGTTCGGCCACAGCCCCACAGTCCCATGAGCCAAGTGCTGCTCTGAGCAGGGAGGAACAGGAGAGGCTGCCAGGGCCAGACTGGAGAAACCACCCTTGACAAACGAGCATCAAGGAGCTGCAAGTGGCCTGGGAGGGACAGGATGCTGGGGGTCCTTCAGGGTTAATGTCAGACAAGGCAGTGGGGCTTCTGGCTGCTTTGGTAAATCCCAGTACAGCAGGAGATTGGAGAGCTTGAGAATGATGAAAGAGGCAAGATGGGAAAGATCTGCTTGGGAACAGAGCCAGGGACCCAACAGAGATGAGGAGGAGAGGGAGCACTGGTGACACCCTGAAAAGTGGCTAAGGGAGGTGGGGAAGAGAAGATGAAGGAGAGGATGGTGTAAGGCTGGGAGCAGGATGCAGCACGAGCTCCACAAAGGAAGGGGTGAAGGGGGCAGAAGGAGGCAGGATGTTTTCCAGAGCTCGCAGTTCTTCCTCCAGCCCCCATGCTACAAGGCACTGGCTGAGGAGAGGGAATCTGCTGCAGTGATCCGGTGGGCTCTTTCCTCCTGCAGTGCCAGTGCCTGGCTCCCCGCTCCAGGGATCCCACTTGGGGCTAGCTCCTGGGGCTCTGTTAGCACAGGCGGCAGGGCCGGGAGCGTGCTGATGGCACCAGAAAGCTGTTGTTTATGTGGAGTGGGGTGTAAACAGCAAACTCATCATGGGAAAGACATGCCCTGCACGGATACAAAGACTGGAAGCAAAACTGTCGGCTTTACAAAACATTCCTCCCTTGCGAGTAGAGAAACCTGGAGGTGTTGAGGCATCCGCAGCAGCTTTATTTATCCAGACGCCTCTAATGTTCATGCTTAGGCAATGTGTCTGCTGCCGAGGCTGGATCACCACACGGAGGTGGTGATCTAAAATGGGAAAAGCAACTTTTCCACAGATTTGGCAGTTTGTCATGGAGAGGAACTAAGTGATGGAAACTTTCCACCATAGAAAGAGGAACTTGCCAATGCCTGGCCCCTCAGGTACCTCCACCCTTGTTGTTGTTGCCCAGGCAGGGCAGTGGCCCTCAGACGGGAGGCTGAAGTCCTGTTGGCTCTGTCAGTGCCTGGCCCTGCCCAGCACTGCACTGGCTCTAGTGCAGCATATGAGTGGTGGGGGAACCATCCCTGGGTGTGTTCACACCAGTCAGGGATCACCCAGTGCTGTCCTCTGGGCTGGTCCTGTGCACGGGGCTCCATCCCCCTGCTTTGACCCACACAGAGGGGCCAGGGCTCAGCCTTGCGTGGCAGAACCTGCTGCCACACAGAGCAGTGGATGCAGTACCCAATGTCCCAAAAGGAAAAACCCGTGGGTCACTGAGGATGATGTTTGTCTCCACAAAGACTCAGCCCATCCTCTAGATCCAGTGTTCTCCCGAGGCAACAGGATACTTCTTCCTGGAAACTCCATTCCTGCTGCCATGGAGGAGCAGTGCCACTGCTCCCGAACCAGCCCAGGTGAGAGGCTGCAGGAAGCACTGCTTTTCATTTTTTCTCCATTGTTTCTTACGTCTGCACCGAGTTCTGGGTGTTGCACAGGAGGGGACCTGGTCCCCGCCCCGGACTGGCTGCCGGGAGCCTGCGGCATCCTCGTTTGTGTCGGGCTGGCACTTCTTGCCTGTCTCTCCCTATCATCATCCTTCTTCCCAAGGAACAAGACAAGTAGTTTTCTGCAGCCGATTAAGCTTCTAGTGCTGAGAAAGCAGGAGCGATGGCTGCTAATGTCTAAGCGGTGCCGCACGCAGTCCTTTGGCTCAGCAGGAGCAGCCAAGCGGAAGCCTAGAATGTCGGGGTGCAAGAGGAAAGAAAAGGGGATGGGGATGGAGCAGTTCGCACTCGCTCTGCCACAGCCGGTGGGCTTCCCGGGTCAGCCTGCATATGGGGCATCACGCCCGGGACAGGCGGGGCTGAGCAACCCCAGCCCGCCAGTGAAATTTAATTCATGCGTCACTTTCAAGCTTTTCCCTCCTACTTACCGGCGGCACCGTGGCGGCCGATGGCTGCTCCTCCTGTCCTTGCCGAGGACAGAAGCGACTGCTACGGTGGGGCGGCCCCGCCGCGCTCCCACCGGGGGCTGATGCTTCGGGCAGCGCGGCTCTGGCACCGGGCTGGGGCATCCCGGGGACCGGCCGTGACCCTCGCAGCCCCGAGCCCCGGCTGCCGCTCCCGGGCGAGGGCTGCTCACACCATTCTGGTGCTGGTCCCCGCTCCCGGGCGGAGGTTGTGCGGCTGCGGGAGGCGCGACTCCCGATCGAGCTGCGGGGACGGAGGCGGGTGCCCCCGGCTCCACACCGCTGCTTCGAGCGGTTCAGGGCTAGCTGCGGGGCCGGAGCGGGGCAAGGCCGGGCAGGACAGCGGGACCGGGGACGGGACGATGGCACCGGCACCGGGGCCGGGCAGGGCAGGACTCGGCGGGCAGCGGGACCGCCCCAGCCCGATGCCGGGAGGAAGGGCTCTGCGCGGCGGTACCCCCGGCCCGGCCCGAGGGAGGCACCGGCCGCCGAGCGGCCGCGGGGGCTCCGGGAGGCGCTGACGTCAGGCGGCCCCTTAAATAGCGACGCAGCCGCCGCTGCCCCGGCACTTCCCGGGGAGGCAGCGCGGAGCCGCCGCCGCCCGATCGCGGGGATGGCCGCGGCGGGGCG
>VZTF01008543.1:381524-438149 GCA_013397755.1 Cnemophilus loriae | reverse complement strand
GCACCCCTTGTCCCCGGCCGCCGGCCATCCCCCGTTCCGGAACATCCCCGTCCCTACACACCGCGGGCACTCGCCGCCCCGCTGCCCGCCTATGTCCCCTCTCCTCTCCCGGCGCTCTTGCTCTCGGTGCGGACTCGGGTCCGCGTTCCTCGGTCAACCGATGGAGCCGGCGGGGCGGGAGCGGCCGGAGCGGTCCGGCGGGCGGGCGGGCGGCGGAGGCTGTCGCCCGGCTGCCCTCAGGGAGTTTTCCTTAATCTCCTCTTGCTGTAGTGCCGAGCGGGTCGCGGCTCGGTCCTTCCCGTTCGCTGGGGCTCTGGGCTGTAGCTCCCCGAGCCCCAGCCCTGCCGGTAGGCACCCAGGAGCCTGGACGATGCCAGGTTTTCCATCCCGTCTGCGGAAACGTTTGCCTGAGTGAAGGGTTCTCTGGAACGCGTGAGCGCCTGTGCACGGGACGCACGGCTGTCCTCCCGCACCCCTGCTCGGTGCATTCTGGCACGCTTCTGCTACCGGGCTTGATCGCTGGCTCCATGAGAGGAACAGTCCCTGTCCTCTGCCATCCCATCTCCCTGAGCTCGAGTAACTGTGGATCTATACGGAATCTCTAATATTGCAGAGGTCAGCGAGTGTGTCTCCAGCAGGAGATGGTGAGATTTTAATTTCCGTGAGGGCTTTTGTGAGGTGCTCTGGGAGAGGCAGCAAGTGCTGCTGTTAAGCAGGTCACAGCGCCCATGGGCTCAGTGGTGCTGCCAGCGGTTCACCCCCTGCTCCCTGCGGCTCCCACCCAGTGTACCGGCAGGTGTTTGCTGTGCTATTGTAGAGTACCGGGTTCGTTCGGGCAAGGCCGTGAGGCTTTTGCTGGGCATCAGCCCCGGGAAGCAGAGGAGGGCTTGGCCTGGCCCCGGGTGCCTGTAGCTCACAGCAGGGGAAAGGACTCTGTCACTGCCCGTGCATCGGAGCATCGTGATGACTGGTGGAGGCAGCCTATGGGGCCGCACCAAGCTCGCTCGCCCCCCATCTTGACAGCAGTTTCCTGGCAGAGACGTCCCCAGTTCCAAAGCAGGTCTGTGCTCAGTGGCAAGCAGGTGGGAAATCAGTGTGACATAGTGCTCACTCCCAGCTCTGCTCGGGTCCTGGTAGCTGAGGCTTGTGCCTTGGGAGGTAGCTCAGGCACTGCATGGAGAGAGCAGTCTGCAGCGCTGCTGCCCTGTGTCCTACTGGGGTCACAGCGGACCCTGCAGCCAGGAATGTTCAGATCCTTTTGTGCCAGTACTGGTGGCAGGTGACAGGAGAGCCAAGATAGGCACAGGTGAAGCTCGCTGAAACTATTTCTCTCTCATGAGGCTGTCCTGCAGCATGCCCAGTTGCTCCTGCTCTTCAAAGAGTAGCTACAGCAATATCCTTCACCTGCTCTTGCCTCTTGGCAGGTCTGTGTCATTCCCACACCCTCCCCGCAACATCAGGCACTGTCACCCATCCTGCATCCTCCAAAAGCCAGCAGCTGTGAGCAGCCCTGCAGCACAGGCATGTGAGGACAGTGCTTTCTCTGAAGCACACCCAGAGTGGCAGGGGGGGGGATGGAGCAGAATATGGGTCCTGGCTGAGCCTCTCACTCAGAGGGGAGCTGCATGGGCTCAACATCCAGCTGGGAAGTAACCCCCTCAAATCCTAAGCTGGGGTCCTTCCCTGCATCCTTGTGTCTGTGACTGATCTGGGCTGTTTGCTTCCCCTGCATGCTGTCAGCATGGGAGATGCAGGGCTGGAAGCCTCATGGGCAGTGCAGGACTGAACCTGTGACACTACTCCCATACAAGGTTTGGGACACAGAGCCTGCCCTGAATGAAGGGACAGACCCTACCTGGGGCATGTAGGAGCACCTGTGGACACCGGGAGTGGTGCTGGTCCAGGAGGCAGGAGCTGTGTCCCCTCCCCTCACTCTGTGGCACTGAGAGGCTGCAGCACAGTGCAGCCAAGCAAACAACCTCCCACCCTGAGCCGTAATCCAGCCTGGGATTCTCCATGTGAAGAGACTTGTCCATGACCAGGAGGGATGCAGGCTGTGGTGGTGGCGAGGGCAGCTGTGAAGCGAGGTGGGAGAAGCAGTGGGAGTGTGGCCAGGTGAGCAGCGCACTGCCCCAGGGCCCAGCTCTGGGATAGTGCCAGAGCAGTGGAGCCTCCAAATTAGTTCAGCTAAAACAATTAAATGACACTTCCTTGGTTTTATTACCTTTTTTTTTAACCTGACAAATGTGCCAAAACTTAAGCACAGAGGCTGCTAAAGTATAAAACGTGGAATTGATTTTCCTCCTTGCAACTGGAGCAGTTAAATGTGGAGCAGGTCTAACCCACAGCGCGATAAGCTCCTGTCGCTCTGCTAAGAGCCTGGGAGCAGGAGAGCAGGGTCCTGCCAGTGGCCATGGCCCAGGAAGGACAGAGCGGAGGCTGGGGGCAGCAGAGGTGGGGGCTGCGAGGGATTGCAAGGGGCTGCCTGCCAGGACCCCAGACTGGGGGGCTGTGCCTGGCCTGGCCGGGGCTGTCTTCCAGCTGCTAGCTGGGGAGAGCAGGTGCTGCCGTGCTTGCGGAGTGCTGTGGTGGAGGGTGGTGTCTGCAGGCAGCCCAGAGCACGGACCCCTTGGAAAGGCAAAGGCATTCCCTGATGTGAGCAGAGACTTTGCCTGCAGGAGCCCCTGGCTGCTGAATGCCAAGTCAGCTCTGTCTTTCCCTCGTGCCCCAGTGGGGACTCAAGTGGAGAGACCAAGTTGGTCTTTAGTGCAGTTGCAAGCAGTATAGGAACTGAGCCCCTTTGATGCTCCAGAAATGTTGGTTACCGTTTTCTCGTGTTTTCCCCTGCCCTGGCATTTGTCTGACGCAGAGGTGGCAGAGCTAGCAAGAGGGGACACCTGCTGATCTGCCTGTCCTTGCCTCTCCAAATGTCGTGCTTGCTCACAGCTGCTCTCATGGTGCCTCCTACCTTAGCTCCTGCCATGGCCCGGGGCAGCCCCAGCTCCCCCCTGTGCGGGGGGATGACATGCTGGGCAGAGCTGGACCCCTGGGCTCCCCCCGTGTGGGACCACTGCCCGGGAGCTGCCCACTCACTGGCTCCCCACCCAGAGCCCCTGTGCTGCTTCCAGCTCCCATCAGTCTCTAATCCACCTCATTAGCTACAGATACACTACAGGAAAGATATTTTTAGCAAGGTCTGTTTTAAGACAACTGAAACCAAACAGCAGCTACTGGGGAATATCGATTCATTACCAATCCTGCACTAAATGTTCAATATTGAGCTTTTTCCTGCTGCGAGTAGTGTGGGCCAATAACCTTCAATATTTTCCAGAACACAAGGAAGATGGTGTGATTTAAATTGCTGTTAACTTTGAGTAGTGGCTCTAATTGCAGCATCTCAGGGTGCAGTTTTCCTCCTTAGGATTCCTGAGTGATCCTCTCAGATGCTCCAGTGTTATTTTCACAGAGAGGGGCTTTTCCTTGAGGCTGCAGCAGCAGGCTGAGCCTGGCTCCCACCCATCCTGCTGGCTGCCATAGCTGAGCCCAGAGGCAGCATTGGCACCAGGCAGAGCCCGTCTGGTTCTGCACGGACCCACCTGCCTGAATCCCCTGATCCCAGGGATGGCACCGGGGCCAAGCTCAGCTTCCCCATGTACTGCTGCGACAGGTCCCTGGAGCACCTGCCCCTCATCCCTGCATTGCCCCTGGTTTTGGGGTGCTCCAGATGCTGCAGCAGCACAAGGAATGCTGCTGGCCTTGAAGCACCGCGCTGCTCTGGGGAGCAGCCCTGCGACCGGGAGCATCCCCACGCTCCTGGGTCTGCGGGAGGGCAGGAAAGGAGCCGGCGGAGCCGCTCCCGCTGCAGACGGCTAATTGCTCCCGGCTAACGGCCGGGCTGGCGCACACGCGAGTGGGAGCCCATTAGGCTTTGCCCAGTGTCATGTTTGTGGGCTTCACTGACAGTGCATTTGGGTAAAGTTAATTAGTGAGAAGAGAGGAAGGCAGCAGCTTCAAGGATGCTTTGAAATTTCCTTGATTTCAGAGAGTACCCTGGCTCTGGGGAATGGGCATGGAATCCATGGCAGAGACTGTTGCATGAGGCACTGCCCAGGCAGCGTTCCCTGGGCACTGCCATGCCTGCGCTGCCTGTGGACAGCAGTTGTGCTGTGCTGCCCCTGCGGTGGACCAGGTGCTGCCAAGACCCTTGCTCGGGCCAGGAGAGCTTCCATCTCTGAGGAGCTGGGAGAGACGCTGGAGATGAGCTCATGTGGGGTGCCTAACCTTTGGCATTAAAGATGTGTATTCTAGCTCTGTTTCTTCACCTTGTTTGTAAATGCTGCAGTTTGTTCTCACCTTTGCTTTGGAAGCACCAAATCCAGCTGGTGACCTGGCACAACGCGGGCTTGGTTGCCCTGTGAGGCTGGCGAGAAAAGGACACCAGGCCCTGGTGACCCTGGGTGTCCGTGGTGGCGCCAGGCCCTGCCCACAGTGTGTGCCCGCAGTGTGTGCCTGCAATGTGCACCCGGAGGTGGCCAGGGCCAGGGAGCAAGAGCCAGAGCTGGCCTCTGAATGATGGGGAGTCTCCAGGACCCATTACCGGGATGGTGGGGTTGTGCTTGGTTGTACTGTCCTTTGCCATTTGCACTCATCTGGCACAGGGAGGTCACCAAGTCGCCACCGTGGCTCTGACACAGGCCGTTAACTTGGGACTTGCTGCAGCTGCTGGGGCACATGCAGAGGTTTTAAAAATGAGTATTCAGTTTTGAAGTTTCACCTGTGGAAGGAGTTGCCTTGGAAATGGTGAAGGGGGAAACTCCGGCCTGTCTCCATGAGCAGAGAGCAGTACCTAGTAGGACTGAGAGCTGGGCTCTGTGCAAGCTGTGCCGGAAGCCCTCATCTCCTGCTCCTTCCCAGCTCCACTGCCCTCAGAGCTGACCTTGGCCTTTGCCAGACCCACCATCAGTGCTGAGCGGTTATTAAGGAAGGTGAAAGTCACACATAGGTGTGTGTCTGTGAAGGGCAATGGCAGTGTGCCCTTTGGAAAAGAATCTCTTGGCTTAAAGGACACTGCGAATCTCTGGAGCATTTAGATGATTAAAAATGAATCAGCAACAAAGTTAATTACTATGTTCGCTCTGCTTTTATGCATGGAAATGTCCCTCATTAGCCGTCTGCAAGCACTGGTGTAAATTCTTTGAACATAAACATTTATTAAAGGGAGCTGCTCCATCATTAAATCCTGGCTGCTGTAGTGTGGGATGGTGGCAGCGGGGCCATGGGGCCCAGCCAGCAGCTGCAGGGGCCATGGGCCCTTGGGGGTGTTTGTAGCTGTGAACACGGTGCTGTCTCTGCAGGCGGGGGATGCAGCCACTGTGTTCTGCTCGGCATGGCAGTGCCCCACTCAGCCCACAGTGCTGCCAGCAGGTCAGCAAGGGGCTGCAGAGCTGCTGGGGAATCCCTCTCTCCCCTCAGCCCCTTGCAGTCCTTGGCAGGTTGGTGCAGCCCTCAGCCAGGGCATCTCTGTGTCCTCGATGACCGCTGTGATATCTCTCAGGCAGAGCTTTCTATCTTCGTCACACCTGTTTCTCACATGTTTAACCCAGTTTTCTTTGAACTTCCCGAAGCTACCAGAAGTAGCTTTGCTAGAGCTTTCATCCACCACTGCCACCCACTGTCCTGCTGAGCAGAGGGTGCCAGGCAAGAG
Organism: Cnemophilus loriae; assembly: GCA_013397755.1. NCBI lineage: Eukaryota > Metazoa > Chordata > Aves > Passeriformes > Corvidae > Cnemophilus > Cnemophilus loriae. Next base: position 432,445 of record VZTF01008543.1, on the reverse strand, counting down.
CTGATGGTGCTGTCAGCTGCGTGTGCACCCATGGCACAGCATAGCATGGCACGGCATGGCACAGTCCTGCTGGGAGCTGAGGCCAGCGCTGACGCCTGTGCTTCCTGTGCTCATCTCCCAACGCATCAAGATACAGCTGGAGATAGGCTCACAGCCCACCCTTCTCTGCTGGTGACATCAGCTGGGAGAGGGGAAGCGCAGAGCCCTCACCACAGGAGCTGGCTCTTGGGATTTTTTGCCAAATTAAATGGTTTGTTTTTATGCCACTGAGCAGATGGAGCCCAGGATCGCGCACGCCAACCTCTGCACACAGCGGGCTGCAGCAGGCAGGGACTGACCCAGAGCTGCTCTGCAAGGCTGGGCTGTGATGGGGTTGTCAGTGGGCAGTGCCCTTCCCACTCTTATCTGCAATATCTCAATTGTTTGATGAGATTTTGTACAAATTCCTCCCTGGGAGAGTGTTTCACGCATGTTCGACATCAAAGCAGCACAGCCAGTGAGGGAGCACATGTTTCTTTAATATGGGAGTGTTGTAGGGGCCACAGGGTGCCCAAAGGCAGATTATAACAAAATTAATAATTCAGGGCTCAGAAAGGTGCTGGTGAGGAGTTAACCCCTTCAGGGCGAGTCGCTGTCTTCATGCTGCCACAGCCAGGTCAGGCTCTGCATTGCTGCCGCCCAGCACCTGTGGGCTGGTGGGAGCTGTGCTGGCTCCCAGGGACCGCAGGGCACAGCTGGGACACAGCAGGGTACTGCAGCTCCCCTGGGCTGTACCCACGTGTGTCCCCATGTCGCTAACGTGGGCGAACACAACCTCTAAATCTGGGCTGAAGGAAGTGTTAATGCCCATATCAAATGGCACTAAAGGGCTTTAAGAACTGGGCAGCTCTAGTGAAAGTAATCTCTAATTCAGGAGGAATGAATGCTGTCCCTGCAGCCACAGCAATGTGCTGAGCGAGTGCTCCAGCCATCTTCTCCCAGCCAGTGTCACTTGTACATCACTGTCCCCATGCTGGCAGCAGCTGGCTCAGCGCATGCCAGGAGCCAGTGCCAAGGCCAGCTGGGGACATCAGCGGAGCCACAGGACATGTCCGTGGAGCAGCAGGAGCTGCTCCTGGTTGAGCCCTGGCCACGCAGCTTTAGCACTGTGGGCCAGCACCAACAGCCTCCACACCTACACGTGTGAGCCTGGGCCTTAAAGCTGTGTGACATGCTATTCGTATGCAAATAACCTGGTGAATGCAGAAGTCCAAAAATATTATTTTAAAATCGGGTGTAATTAAGTTTGCCATGCATTTCCCTGCTCCTGCAGCCCTGGGGATCCTGCCGTTAGTGGGAAAATGAATGCCTGGATGACATCTCTCCCCGTTGCATGGCTTCACTGGTGATTTATTTATCTGCCTGTGATGTGTTTTGTTGTCTCAGCAGTCTCTGTTGCTCAGGAGCAGCAAACACTGGGAGTCCATTTAAAAAAAACAACTCTTGTCTCATTTCAGTAATTTACTATGCAGAGGTTTTGTGTTTTTCATAATGGATTAGAACCTGTAATTTTGTATTTTGAATGCATGGACCTAATAACTCACATAATGAAAGTCTAACAGGCTTGAGGATGAGCCATTAATGAAACAGCAGTTTTATGATTCTCCACAATATATTGTAATAGTGAGTCACTTACAGAGCTGTCCTGCGCTGATTTATGATGAAACTTGTTTGTGATGTGGAGATAGAGTCATGTGCCTGCACTGAATTAGCACTTCCTGACAGTCATTAACCAATGGGAATCGTAATCGGGATTTATGAGGTTTGAAGCAGAGCAGTGGGAAAGGCCAATTAAGCGCCATCCATGCTCAGGTACCTCAGTGAACCAGCCCTGCCAATTTATGCTAACTAATTAGTTTGTCTTCTCTCAAATTAGGAAGTTGGTCAAGAGCATATGAGGGTGCACGGGCTGGTGCCCTCAGCATGTGCCACCACTCCCCACTGTGTCCTGGGTCTTGCATCTCTGTCCTCTTGTCACACAGGGTGTTGTGGGCTGCTCTTGGATCTCCTCCCAGTTAGGTCTGTCATCAGCCCGAAGCCAGTGGCCATGGGCTGTGTTTTAGGGGTGCTGGAGGTGCCCGGTCCTGGTCACGGCACTGACGCAGCCTCGGAAGGCCCCGAGTTGTGGCTCTGGCGAGGCCCTGTGGCTGTGCCGGGTTTATCGCATGGATAACTCAGGGCTCTGTGCTCTCCAGTGGGACGGCTGCAGACAGGGATGCTGTCAGAAATGGCTGCAGGGAGAGATGGTGTGTTTGCTTTCCCTGGCTGCTGCTGGCCTGAAGCTCACGGGGGCCCCCAGGGCTCCGAGGCTGGTGAAGTGGCTGCGGTACCAGCGCCAGGCCCCGTGCAGGGGCGAGCACCCACTGCAGGGCCCAGCCAGCAGACAGTGCCTGGGGATGGGCGTTGGTGGGGGGCTCACAGGGAGCTCCACAAGCTGAATTCGGACTGTGCCTGCTCACACCACGGCAGCTGCTGGTGCCATGGGGTGCTGGTACCATGGGGTGCTGCTGGGGTGTGGATGCAGCAGAAGGCTGCTGGCCCCATCCTGGCTGCCAGCACTCCCTGCCCGCTCCAGACAGGCATTCCCTATGCGCCTATGTGCTCCCTGCCCGCTCCAGCCAGGGGAACTACAGTGCCATGGATCTGACTGCAGTGGATTTGATAGTTTACTCTAGTAATACAAGACCAATTTATAAATCTTTCCATCCCATTAGTTTTTATTTGATTTGGATGTTCAGATGTCAAAGCAAATGATTTAATTAGTGCTAAGCTGGGCTGCAGGGATGCTGCATTTCCCCCAGTCTGGTGCTCCTTGCCTGGCCTGCAGCCCAGCTCCCAGTGCCAGAAACAGATGGGTGTACCCATTTGGAGAAGCCCATTTGGAGCTCTTTGGCCTGGTCAGGCCCTGGCGGGATAGGTGATACCCTGGTGGGCATGAACGCCATTTCCCTGGGCAGCCCCTTGCCCCAGCTCCCACTGGCAGAGCGGCACAGCCCCCTGGGGCCTGTCCATTGCTCCCCATGGCTCCTTGTGGTGGTGGTGTGGCACAGCCATCACATTGCTGCATCCTGGCACTGGACACACATTGCTACTGTGTGTCTGGGGCTGCTGGTGCCCCCGTCCTCTGCCCAGACTGTCCCCTGGGACTGGGATGGACCTGGAAGTCATCCATGGCCAAGGTCCTCCACAGCGCTGCTGGAGGGATCTGTGCCTGCTTTGTCCCACTGGGAGGGGACGTCACCAGCCCCATGGCACAGTCACCACCTCCTGGCGCCTGTCCCGGCTCCTTCCTTACCATCACCGTCTGCTTCTCTTGCAGGAGCCTGATGCCACGAACGCTTGACAGCCAGATCACAGTGGAGAAGACCCCCAGCTACTTTGTCACCAAAGAAGCACCCCGGCGGATCTTCAACATGTCCCGGGACACGAAGCTGATCGTGGTGGTGCGGAACCCGGTCACCCGGGCCATCTCGGACTACACACAGACGCTCTCCAAGAAGCCGGACATCCCCACCTTCGAGGGGCTGACCTTTCGCAACCGCAGCCTGGGGCTGGTGGACACCTCCTGGAACGCCATCCGCATTGGGATGTACGCCGTGCACCTGGAGAGCTGGCTCCAGTACTTCCCTCTCTCGCAGATTCACTTTGTCAGTGGCGAGAAGCTGATCACGGACCCAGCAGGGGAGATGGGCAAAGTCCAGGACTTCCTGGGCATCAAACGGGTTATTACAGACAAGCACTTCTACTTCAACAAGACAAAAGGCTTTCCATGTCTGAAGAAGTCAGAGAGCAGTGGCTTGCCTCGCTGCCTTGGCAAGTCCAAGGGCAGGACTCATGTGCAGATAGACCCCGAGGTGATCGAGCAGCTTCGGGACTTTTATAGACCTTATAATATTAAATTCTATGAAACAGTTGGGCAGGACTTCAGGTGGGAATAAGTGTCCAGGAGCAGAGCTGCAGTGACATGAAGCTGCAGTCTTCTGAGAGGGGGGCCCAAGAGGCTGGAGCCAGGACCCCCCTCAGCCCATCCTGCCCAGAATTGCGAGCAGAGGCAGGCAAGGGGTTTCTCTGTCCCTTAGGAGTCTGCAGTGCTCCGGAGTGAACCAAGATAAGGAAGACTCAATGTCCTGCTGCAGCCACCAAGCTAAGGGATGGGTGCCCAGCAGCACTGCCTGTCCCAGTGCGTCAGCAGCCACGTGGCTTCCTCTGCGGGGTCCTGTTTGCTTTTAGCACCGCATGGTCCCTGGGGCCACAGTGATGGCCCCGTCCTGCAGCCTGTGTTCAGGCTGCTCCAAAGTACATCCCTCTGTGTCCCAAAGCAGATGGGTGCTCCTGGACAGTGGCAGTGGGACTGTCCCTGCCAGGCCCTGTCCTGGGCAGGCAGAGCTCCAGCCACTCCACTTTGCCTTTGTCACTTGCGCGCCATGTGTACCCATGAGGACAGTGAGATGTATCTGCTTGACAAAGATGTCTATGGAAAATGTTGTACTGATATTTTGTCCTGTGAATAAAGCACAGAATCCTGCTGTTACGGGTACTTTAGTGGCACTAGTTTCCTTGTCCAGCTTGTGATCCCTTCATGTAAATAAAGTCGCTTCTACCAGTCCGTATGCATGGGCTGTTCTTAGGACAGGGCTGGGCAGCCCCCGGGCAGAGCTGGGGGGCCACGGGGAGCCCCCACACCTGCGAGCAGGCGAGGGAACAGGCAGAGACTCGGGCAGGATGGGGGCTCGGCCCGACATGACCAAGAGGACCTGTGGCACAGCCCTGCCTCGGGCTTCCCGGGCTTGTCCTCTGGCACGGGGCTGGGGATGTCTCAGAATGATGCACAGTGGCCGTGTGGGGATGCAACACCATGGACCAGTTTGCAAGGCCTTACCGAGAGTGATTAGTGACCAGCGAGCTCTAACAGGAAAAAATTGGAATTAATTAGTGGACACCTAAGAGATCCCCATCTGCATCTCTGCCACTGCCAGCCACAGGTGAAAACACAGCCGTGAGGGGACCCAGAGGCAGTTATGGGCAGGTAGAGAGAGAGATGGGAATTACTGGCCATTGACAGGAAAATGGGATATTTACTTGTAAGATTTTTCCTTTAAAGGAGAGAAACATTCACAGCGAGACTCACAAATCCCAGCCTCGCAGTAGAAAATCCATTTCCAATCCACTCCAAGGAGGCAGAAGGTGCCAGGTTAGATTGATCCTCCTGACAATACTGTATTAGTGGGAAATTAGAGCTGAAGCCTGAGGAAACTGCTGCGATATCAAACAATTACTTTACATTTGTCCTTACAAATGGAGGGAGCAGAAATGTGCTTAAATCAAGTATTAACTTTCCAAAGGGTGAGCAAATGAGGGCTCAGGCAGGGCTGCACTGAAAATGCAGAGCACATTAGGAGCTCTTAAAAATGGCTTAAAAACCCCAAACAGGCAATCTGCATGCCGAGGAGGCAGGGCAGGGGTTTGATGAGGATGGAAGGGTTTGGTGGGGACATGGAGTGGTGATGGTTTGGTGACCTGATGCCAAGTAGAGGGGCTGCCAGAGGGAGCCCCCCTGCTCTCACAGCCTGGGTTCACCCCACCCAGGGGACTGGGGACAGAGGCTCTGCTCTCAGGGCTGTTGAGTGACTGTTCCCAGCCGTCCCTGGCGCAGCACGGCCCCGGCTGCCCCCGCAGCACGGCCACTGCCGTTGTGTGCGCCGTGTTTTGATGGGTTCACTCAGGCCTGAACCCCAGAGAGAAGCTGTTTAATATTTATCAGCTCATAAATAGTTAAACATAATGAATGTGATTTAAGTGGTCCCTGATCCTGCTTGTGCTGAAGAGCTCTTGAGACAAGCTGGGCCAAGGGAATCCTTCCCTGGCCCATTCACATCACTGGCAAGTGCCCTGCCCGGGAAGAGCAGAGCCATTGGTACATCCAGGGAGTCGCAGCACTGCTCCTGCCTGGAAGCAGCCTCTCCTCCCAAAATGGCCCCCTCCCCACTGGGGCCATCCCAGGACCTCCCAGTCAAGGATCTTGTCTTTGACATAGTGTCCCCATTAGTTATTCACCCTGCCTGTCTCCTGATGAGGAGACCCTGACCCAGGTGGGAGCTGCCCTGGGTGCACCATGACTCCGGTGTCTCCCCATGTGTGAGCTCAAGCTGCGTCACTGGACCAGCACGTTAAATTCAGTCCTGGTATTTCCAGGTGCACAGGAGCACTGTTATCCCTCTGACCAAGGCAGGATCACAGCGCTGTGAGCACCGAGAAAATCTGATTAACTTCTTATTAAATTAATATGATTCAATTTCACTGCTGGCTCCATGTTTACTGGCAGCAGGCAGAGCCCTGGGAGTGACTGTGGGGGACTCCCAGCCCTGTCCCCCTACTGCAATGCTCGGCAGTGTGCTCCCAACACACCTCCTTCCACACACACAGAGTGGGCTGCAAATAAATACGATCATTAACACAAACCTCCAACCCCTCGGGGATGACGGATGCTCAGGGGCAGCTGGGATTAGGATACATTCAAGTAGGTCAAGTTTCCTCCTATTATTTCATCAGGCTGCAGCAAGGAACAGGAACACGGGGCTGGTTGGACTCCGGGCTCTGTCGCTGCTGTCTTGTACAGCTGGACGGATGCAGCTGGATGGGCACAGCTGGATGTCACCCGATGATGCCAGGACCCGCCTGCTCGGGCAGCAGAGAGACACAGAGAGGCTGCCCCTGGTGCCCGTGGTGCCCCCGGGGCTGCAGGGTCCCCTCCACAACACAGCTCACCAACAGGCTCTGGGGGCTGCGCCGCACTGCCAGCCCTCCCCTTCTCCACAGGAACCTGTCCCGGAAAAGTCATCCCCACGGAACTCCCAGGTACCATCAGCCTCTGACCCCCAGTACCTCCCTTCCCTCCAGTGCCGCTGTCCTGCCCAGGCACTCAGAGGGCACAGGAGCTGCCCGCGGGCACAAATCCCGGGGGAACACGAGCCGTGCAGAGGAGGAGCTGTCTGTGCGTGTGGCTGCCAGCCCAGCCCGGTGCCCGCTCCCCGGTGACGTGCCCCTGCTTACAGTGGATTAACACATTCCAGTTGCTTTTAAAGTTCTCCACGTTCCCCTCCAAGCCCTGCCCAGTGTTCCACGAGCAGGTTCGTGTAGCAACGAGAGGGCCTGATGGCATCAATACTGCACCGAAGTCCAAGCATCGCTGCATAATTCATTACCTGTCAGCTAATTAGCCCGCTGGTCCAATTAGTGACTCCTGTACAGCCAGGGCTGCAGGTGCAGGCAGCAGGGGACTCACAGCAGGCTGGCGGCTGAGGAGGCTGGCACTTGCCAGTGGCCGTGGGGGCTGGCACTTGCCAGTGGCCGCGCCGGCAGTGCGTGGGGCCCATGGGGTGTCAGCTGCCGAGTGTCTTCTGCCAGCACATGGTGGTGGGTGTCGCACCTCCGGATGTTGCAGCAGTGCCTGTCAAAGGCACTTTAGCCCTGGCTGGGGCTCCTCGCAGCACTGTGGGAACGCTGACCCCACAGAGGTCCCGCGGGCTGGCCATGGGATCGCTGCTGCCGGTTCGCAGGGGGAAAGGGGAGCTGGTGAGACTCATACCATGTGATGCTGAGCCCTGGCCAGCCCTGAGCCATGGCATGAGGCCGGGTTAGCACAGGTCCCCTGCTGTGAATAAATGTTTTAAGATTTTAAGGGACCTTAATGCACTCGTTCACGACATCCCCGCTCCCCGCAGCTGGCTCCTGCAGCGAGCATGGTGTGAGGACAGCAAACCGTCTCCGGCACGCTCCAGTGGCTGGAGATAAGGACAGCTTAGGGGTAAATATTTACCCAGTGACTGAATGGTTTCAACTGAGTTCATTCCTATTAGAGAATCTGTTAGTAATTATCTGAAGACTCGTTATTACCTGGGGACCTATAATCTCCCACAGTAATGAGTTCAAGTGGCTCCTGTGGCATATCAAGCAGGAAAGGGAAGGTGGGAAGGGGCCGCTGCCATTGCAGCAGGGGCAGGGCAGGGCTCAAGGACAATGGAGCTGGCTCGGCTTTGGGCAGCTGACAGCACCATGGCCATGGGGCACAGAGCTGCCACTTTGCCTCCTGGCAGCGGCTCAGGGGCAAGCCCTGGGCACAGCTCAGGTCCAGGCAGAGCTCAGAGAGGCAAAAGCTGAGACTCGAATGGAACTGCTGCATCGCCAGCCAGGCGTGGCTGCCAGGGGTGTGCTGCAGGACATGGCCCCTGTGCCAGGCATGGGTGAATCCCAGCTCCAGGGGCAGCCCCAGTGGTGGGCTCTGTGCCCCACAAAGCTGGACTGTGGCTCATTGTCCCAGTCCTGCCACTCATAGGGACTAATTCTGCAAACCTGAATGCATTTTGTGTGACCCAACTAAAATAAAGTAACTGAAGAGCAGGATGCAAGGCAGGGCAGATATTGACAGATCCCACAGCTGCAAGGGAGGAAAACTCCCTGCTGGAACACATGTCCAGGGGTCCTGCATGTTAGCAGAGGGATGGTCCCCACTGCCACTGCCATTCAGGACATGCTCATCCCCATGTCCATCCCCATACACTGCAGAGCACAGCAGCTCTGAGCCACAAGTGTGTGGGTGCCCAAAACAGCAACACAGGAGGGGAAGTGTCCGGGAGGGACTGAGATGAGTTACTCTGCGGCTAATCCTGTGGAGGATCCAAACCTGACAGCCGAAACAATCTATCTCTCCTTGTCACACACCGTGGACCGATGGTGGCAGCTGGGCAGCCAGTGCCTGGGCTCACACCAGGCTCCGTGGTCCCTTCTCTTTGCTCCTTTCCTCTCCACCTTCCCTAAGTGTTGGCAGGTCCTGATGGATTTGTGTGTTTTAAATAAATTTCTTTATTTATTTAAAATGCACTAATTTTTTTAAAACACCCAAAGAGGCTCATGCTCTCAGCCCCATCTCTGCCTGCCACGGAGCTGCCGTGTGACAGTGCTGTGTTCAGTCACAGCACTGTTATGAGACCAATCCAGTCATTAAGATCTAATCTCTAAAACAAAGATAAAATTACATTATTAAGGTCTAATTAAAGTCTAACTCCCAGCACCATCAATCACTTCAGCACAACTTTAATGGATGCCTTTCGAAGACATCATGCATTTGGTTTCCTTCTGTGGCCAGTGATTTCCCTGCAGGGACTGGGTCTGCTCAGGCTGATGTTTTCTCTCACTGGCTCTGATTTGGCTGGGGACCACTAAAAATGTTTACATGTGAGAGAGGAGCTCGAAAATCCATTTCTAACCAGACAGAAAATTTCATTTGACAAGCTCATTCAGATGTGCTGTGTCTCTGCAGAACTGAGTGGAGCAGGGGGGCACCTCACCCGCCGCCAGCCCCGGCCTCAGCTGGGGACGATCACCTCAGCACTGCCATGTGCTTGGTGTGGCACACAGGCTGCTTGGTGCCCCAGTGGCTCAGTGCCTAGGTGGCTGGTGGCCAGAGCTGCACTAAATGCCATTAGCTCTCCTTGAGGAGAAAAAGCAAATGAAAGTCTTGCAGCTCTTGGGTTGTCCACCCTGAGGCACAGCCCTATAATAATGTTGATGGAGAGTATTGTCATTTCACTTTTCCCCAGCAAATCATTGCCTGTCATTGTCCCAGCGCTGGTCCTGCCAGATCAACACAAGCATTTTAATGCCTTCACTCCTGTGCTTGCAGCTTGTCAAGGCAGAGACTCTGCCAAGGGCTGCCTCTACCAAAGGGCTGCCTCTCTGGGACCAGCAGCCCTGGCAGAAGTGCAAGTCCAAATTATTAGTGCAATAGCCACCGCACTGCCAGCGGCATCTTGTCTTCTTGTCTGGGGGAGTATCTGAGGGATCACCCCACCTGCAGCCTCACAGCTCCACGGGATTAGCCAAGGGATTGTCCCACCTGCAGCCTCGCAGCCCTGCAGGAGCAGCTGGTGGTGTGGGATGTCAGCGGAGCTGCTGGGGTGGTTCTTTCCCTCAGACCAGCTAAGCACTGTGACACCTGCCCCCCAAGGCCCCTGCAGTGACTGTCACCATCCAGGGCAGGATGCTCTGCCTGTGCCAGTTGAGGCAGTGGCTGCCAACCCACCCATAGAGCTGCCAGCACTGCATAGGTGGGAGCACAGCCCCACCAGCACCAACCGCTCCATGGATTCATCACAGCCACAGGAAAGTTTGAGGTGAAGACAGACCAGTATTTCCCTTGAGGAGAGCACATCAAAATGGCTGCTTCCCTGTTGCTCACCCATATGGGACAGATGGAAATGGGTGTTGCAGGGAAACAACACAAAGAAAACTTACAGCCCCATTTAGGTTTGTTCTATGTCTTTTTTCAGCAGAAGGATGTGTAGTTTTCCTGACGGTGGCACATTAAGTGCACACGCATCCTCTGGGGATGGCGGCTCTGCAACAGGTACCTGAGAGGCTCAATGGGAGGAATGATCATCATCATTAATCACCACTGGGAAATGAGGCACTTCCTCCAAACTGCAGCCCTCTATAATGGTGATTGTATACACATGAAGCCGTACGTCAGGGGAATGATCCCTGGATGACTCAGCCAACCAGAGGAGATAAAGGAGTTGAAATTCAGGAGTGCTGCTGGTTTACATCTTCAGAGGGATAAGCTTCCTGAAAACACTCATTCCGACACAGCACGGCTCAGAACTGGGTCGTTCCTGTTACGAGCTAGACAAACACACCCGCTTGGCTTTGGGAAATACAGAACAGCAGCAGGACAAGCCCAGGGGACAGGTGGGCTCATGGTGCCCATGCAGCTGCCACAGGGGATCTTGGTGCCAGCAGCTCCCCTCGCCCCTGTGCCGGGCCACGGGGGCTTGCTCATGGCCACTAACAAGCTCTGGCTGCTCCAGCTACCTGCTTAAATTAACCTGGGCCAGCCTGCCTGCAAACACACAGCTCAGCTCAGAGTGCAGCACGGCCTTGTCCCGTCTGCTCAGGCTCTTCCCCGGCTGCAGAGCTGGGGTGAGTGTGTGGGAGTGAGCAATGCTGCACTGCAATGACCAGTGTCAACGCTGTTGGTTCCCCTGGCTGCAGGGAGTGTTTTGGGAAGCACAGGGGGTTTACACCTGGCTAGGCCAGGAAGAGACAGACTGGAATGGGACTGATGAGGGGAAAGGAAGAGAAGAGTATTGGCACTGGTGGTGGGGGGCAGGGGATGCTGCAGAACAGCACCACATCCCTCCCTGCCAGCTCCAGCAGGCCGTGGCTCACCTCCATGCCAGGACAGGGGCTGCCAGGGCAAACTTCAAAAGGGCTAGAAAATGTTATTTCTCAGAGTTAATATTCCCTTGCGGATCTTACTCTGCTCATTATTCTGGTCGTTACTTAAGCAGCAGCTGCTCGTCACTCGTGGTTCGGTGGTGAGAAGGGCTGAGTGCAAGAGGCTAATTTATTTTCTTTTAGTGCTTCTCATCCATGGCAGCCCCTGGCTGCTCCTCACCACTGGAAACCAACCGGAGGCATTTCAGATATTTCTAATGTATGACAGCAACTGGGAAACAGAAATTACCCTCTCTGAAATAATTCCTGAGACAGATTTCTTTTGGCACTTTGCAATGGAGACACGGAGGAAACGCGAGCTGCATGTACTAGTTTGCTTTTCCTGGGCAATTTATTAGCCCCACCATCTGGTTAGACCTTGTTCCTCTCCCCAGACAAACACACCTCGTTGCAGGGATAGCACCCGGAGGCACCTGGGAGCGCAGAGGCACACGAGAGGCTTCCTGCTCTCCATGGCCTCAGTGCTCCAGCACCCCTGGCACCAGCACCACTGGCACTTTCTGCCGTGTGAGGCTTTGCTGAGCCAGGCTCCAGCCTTGATGGTGCTCCCATGACACTGGGGGAGTGTGGTGGCCCCATAGGAAGGACCAGTGGATCCCTGCCCGTGTGTCCTGCCCCGGAGCCCATCCCTGCAGCAGGGCACTGGAAGCAGGGGGCAGTAGGGCTCAGTCCCCTCCTGCTCTGGCCATCCTCCCAGCCAGTTTGCTGGTTCCATCCATGAGGAGCTGCTGGCATCGTATCATGTGATGGGTCCCCGCTGAGATCCAGAGCAGGAGACAAATTATCTGCTCAGGATGCGTTGCCTTTGCTCCACCTGCTCAGCCCAAATGAAATTAAAATATTGATAGAAACAATTTCCAGAGGGAAATTGGAAGCGTTAGTGACGGTGCTGGAGCCAAGTGGTTCCTGAAGCCCGGCTGCCTGTCACCTTCCCAGGCAGCGTAGGACAGGCAGCATCCTCCAGCCGGCAGCACCACTAGGTGCCCCGGCATGGGGTGGTGAGTGCTCTGGCCATGACGTGCCACCTGCACCATGGGAGCTCCTGCCAGGGCACCAGGGATTTGGCCACAGTTTCTGCTGCTTTCACGACACTCAGAATCATTTTCATGTAGTAGTTTAAATGAAGCAAACTTGACATTTTCTGCACACACACGTTTTCCCCAGAGAGCCAGTGCTGAGGGAGGGGAGTGCTTGCTCCCATGGCAGCTGGGTGATTCCCTGCCTTAGAGCAGCAGGAGCAGCACTCATGTCTCTCCTCCACTCACACTGCCCAAGCACCAAGAGTTCCTGCCCCACAGCACCACTGGTCTCATGCCTGGACTGGGCACAGCTCCCCAGGAAGACACTGCCATCACCACCCAGCTGCAGAACAAGACTTTCCCTCCCAGTTCCTCAGTCCTGCATTCTAATCCATTTTCATCACTTTTTCCCCAGGGCATTGTGGCACTGAGGGAAACACAGGCCATTTCTGTGCCACCACCGAACTCAGAACCTCATCAAAGAATGAAATCAGGTCGGTTTGACAGGACCTACTTCTGCTCAACCACGCTGACAGGCATGAATTTATATATTCCCAGGCTCTAATTCTCCCATTAATTGAATTTTGCAGTGATTTTTCCACATGTTTGCCCAGGATTAATGTCAGGCTAATTGGATGCAGTTGTCCGAGCCGTCTCACTCAGTCACTCTGCTGTCTCTTCGTATATGTTCTCCTCCCACCCGACACCAGGCTCCAGCTCTTCAGGATCAAGAGGGAAGCTCCAAGGGGAGCTGCTTCTGACTCTGGTTCAAACCCCTCTCTTAGGGCCAGGCTGCCCAGGACCCTGCAGCAGCACCCTGCAGCAGCACTGCGCTTGCCACACACCCAGCACCCACCCCAGCTCAGCCCCTCAGCCTGGCACAGCTCAGACCTGGCAGGTTTCCTTTCATCCTCACCATCCTCTGCACAGCGTGAGCAGAGCAGAAGGTGATGCTGCCAGAGGCAGGGAAGGAGGGGACACTCAGTACCTGCGGCCACGCTGATGGAGCATTCTCTGAAAAGCCCCTGTGACCACAGGATCCCAGCCAGAGGCTTGTCCTGCACCAGACACTGGACACAGCTGCCTGCCTGGGGCCACCTCAGACTCACCTGTGTGGGACAGCCATGGGGACAGTTGTGTCCCCCACAGCCTCAAGGACAGGTGGCATAACTGGCATGTATGGCACAGCCCACCCTGCTTCTCTGTCCACCACAGTCCTGGAGCGCTTGCAGAGCTGCTGCTTTCATTGTGCCTTTTTTTCCCACTTGAAATCTTCTTCTTGAGCATTTAATAGATAATTTGCATCTTGCAGATTCATTTTTTAAAAATGTTTTTAACGAAGGTGCTTGGCTGCACACATACCTACGTGTGCCACCCGTCCCGGCTCACACCATATAAATCACTGCCACTTGTGGAAAAGCTAATTAAAGGTAATCATGAAAACCTCATTAGTCCTCATTTACATAAATTACACAGAGAAATTTTATAACCTTTGATCCTGGCCATCACAATCCATGAGACATCTCTGCATACTTAGTTCAAAGGCAGGAGCACATCTCTGCCCCTGCACAAGCCAACCCCTCAGCTCTGCTCTCGGCCACGAGGAGAGAGCTGGGCTGGCTGCTCGGAGCGCAGCTGGCAGAGGTCTGGGCTGGCACATGCCACCTGCAAGGCAAGGTGAGTGTGTTCTGCAACACCAGCACATCTGCCTCACGCTGCCAGCACGTCGTGCCTGCCCTGAGTGTGCCCTGCCTGCCCTGCACGAGAGCACATCGTGAAGTGAACAGGACCTGACCCTGCCCTGGCATCCCTTGTCCCAAGAGGTGTCACCTCTGTCACCCCCGCTTGACATGAGGCTTTGCCCCTGGCCCCAACTCAACTGTCCAGCAGCAAGAGCAGCACTCCTGGGGAGAGGAAAGACAAAAAAAATGCCCCTGGGGAACACCAAGTTCCTGTTTCATGCACATTTCCATCATCTCCAGCACCAGCCTCGTCATCACCTCAATAACCTGCGTTGGTGGCTACACTGGAGCTCAGCACAGCAACTGGTGACAGTGACAGTCACACTGCCAAGGTGCCCACAAGCCGCCATGTGCCAGCACAGCTCCCTCACACCCAGCAGACCCATGGCCTCTCACACTCCTGGTACTGCAGCAGAGCAATTAGGACCTGTCACGCCATAGAAATATTGGAGCATTAGATGTATTAGATAAAACTCCCTCTGCTATTAAAGTAGCTCACGTCCTGGAAATCTGAGCAGTGAGCAGTACAATTTCACCCAGTGATAGGACTGGATTAAGTTCTTCCCACAAAAGCCTCGTATTGTATGAAAAAGACCATTAGCAACCATTGAAATCAATAGGGACTGGCCCCGGTGCTGCAACCCCCGGCTCAGCCGGCACTGCCGAGAGCATCAATTAGCCCGGGGCTCCTGCATGAGCTCTGCAGGAAGGAGCTGGGGCTGAAGTCGGAGTTGGTGCCGTCCTGCTGCCAGCACTGGCAGCTGGCTGGGAGGAACAATCCCAGAGCCCAGGGAAGTCTTCCCAGCAGCCAGCCAGAGCTGCCAGGCACATGCCAGGGTGATGGAGCGCTGTCAGATGGGAGCAACACTGCAGGGCCCTTCTCATCCTTCTCCCCACTGCCTCTGGGCCTGTTCAGCTTTTCTGACTGCAGACAGGGCTGGGAGCTTTTCCCCTCAGCCCCTACAAGTGGCCACTCCAGAGCCCTCTGTTCCAGGAGACAGGCTGAGAGCTCAGGGGCCACGGGGCTGTGGCAGCAGGACCTGGCAGCAGCACGGCAGAGGGTGACCCCATCAGGGTGTCACCAGTGGCCTGCCTGCCCTGCCAGCACCAGCCTAAGGGTGGGAGCTGTGTCGCACCCCTGCTGTTTTCCATCTCCTTCCGAAGACATTAGGTTTATTTTCAGTGGCTCGATCTCGGGCTGAGTTGGGTGAAATACATCAGATCAAGACAGAATGTTGCAAGCCTCATGAAAAAATATTTGCCCAATGGCATTTTCCTCAATTTCTGCAAAGTAGGCTCCTTTGCTGCCTTGTCCTAAGTCAGTGAGAACAGAGCCCACTGTGTCAGGGGACAGAGGCCACAAGTGAGCAGCTCCCGCCTTCCTCTCACCTTCTATCTCTTTCCTATGGCTCCCCAAATCCCACTCAGACCCTGCCACCTGCACAGAGCTGCCAGCTCTGGTAACAAGGGTTTAAAAATTAAACAGTCCGCGTGGGTGGGAAACAGCTCCTCTGAAAAGCCCTGGGCTGGATTTCAGCCTGGGCTCCTGCTCCCCACAGGGGATGCACCTGGGGACACAGGTACAGCCACACCCTCGGCCAGGGCACTGGCCTTCAGATGGAATTTCCAGTGATCCTCCCAAGGGTAATTCACACTCTACAACAAACAGATGCAACACACAAGTGAGAAGGAAAAGTTCCCTGGGTTTTTAAAACACTCAGTAACAGCAAGTGAGGTCAATACATTATTTAAAGGCTTTTCCAAGGAAAGAAAATAATTTCAGCTTAGTTAGCTTTTTAGGACATCCTAGCAGAGAGCAGGGAGCACAGCGCTGCGGACAGCGGGGCGGGCACTGGAACTGGCGATGCACAGAGCCTGCGGCCAAAGGGCACGTGGCACCGGGACCGAGCACCACGGGGCTGCGGGTCCGGCCCAGCACCGGTGACTCTGGACACAGCACGGAGGAGACACGGGGCCACAGTGCCCAGCTCCGTGCAGGGTGCCAGGGACGCGCTGCCGGGTGCTGTGGGAACGCGGTGGTGATGGAGAGTGCGGCACAACAGGCACTGTGGTGCGGGCACGCTGATGAATTAGGTGTCAGTGGGTTTAATCCAGAGTCATTAGCCATGCCGAACGTTCGCATATCATTTGTTAAACTAATGGATCGCTGGAGGTCATTCAGTAATAAGAAAGAGAGAGGAGGGTTATTAGTTTTTATCAGACATTAATTGGCCGAAATCGATTGCTTGTTTGGTGTCTGAAGTGCTGTAGGGGTGTTTCCTCCAGCAGCCCCCGGCCGGCGGAGCGGCCCCGCGCAGACGCCGCAGTGCCCGGCCCGGGGCAGAGCCCGGCGGCAGCGGCTCCCTCGGGCCGGAGCTCGGGCCGGAGCTCGGGCCGATGCCACCGCGAGCGGCTCCGGCCGAGCGCTTCCCAGCAGCCCGTCCCAGGGACTGACGAGGGGCTCCCTGTGCCCGGTGCAGCCAGCAGCCCCTCCCAGGGCAGCGCCGGCAGCAGCGGGCCCGCAGCTCCCCCCATTGTCCCAGCCCTCCAAGCTCCCCCGGCTCCCCCAGCTGTGGCACGGAGAAACAGAAATGAGCTGGGAACCACTCAGGTGATGTCACATTTATCTAACAAGTTTCCAAATGAAAACTAGCATTTGGACTTACTGCATTCAGGCTCAAAATTTGATTACATTTTTCTACAGCTGTAAATCTGCTTTCCTTTCTGCAACATTATTATTAAAGCCAGTATTGAATTGATGGTGTGATACGTAAAATTTCAATCCTGGCTTTGACATTCCAGGAAGTTAAAAACCAATTACAGTGTGTGCTTTGCCTCAGGACAGAATGAATCATTGAACACAGCCACTTCACCGAGAGAAATTAAAGGCTGAAGCAGCAACAAGGGGAAGGTATTACGTTAAAAATCAAAAGTCAATTAAAGAAAAACTGAGTCTATTTTATTTTTAATATTTTGCTTACATTTTCATTCCTTTCTGATGAACAAGGAGGCAAAATAAACCTGCACTTGTATTTATTTGCCAGGTAATAAATCCAGGCTGAAGCTGGTTTCAGGAGCTGAGAGGAAACATTGAGGTGATAAAAACTCCCAATAACCAGTATTAATCTCACTGTAACGAAGCCAGCACAGCAATATGGCAGCACCTGCCCTCCCTGCAGTGGCGGCCGCCCCCACAGCAGAGCAAGGGGTACCCAGGGGACAATGTCCCAGTCACCGTCACCCTGAGCCCACGGGGCCCCCTCTTGGCCCAAGCTTGGCTGTGTCACACTGGGACGGGCAGCACCAACTGCAAAAGATGTGAAAGAGGGTCAAAGCCAGCACCGTGGAGTGCAAACAGCTTCGTGTCCCACAGCCAACACCCTCCCGGGGACTGTGGAGCCCGCCGGGATGCACGGGGTGCGGAAGCACCGCAGGTCCCGGTGGCACGACCGGCCCCACAACACAAATCACTGCATAAATCAGTGATGCACCTGCCCACCTCCCTCCCTGAGACCAGGGGCTCTGCAGAGGCGATGTCACAGCCCATTAACCCATCCAGCACCGGGGGGAACCGCCACCGAGTTCCTCCTAACCGGGCATGACAGGAGCTCTGATTCCATGGGCAGGATCGGCGCCACCCGGCCAGGGACAGGTATTTACCGACGTCCCCAGAGCAGCGTGCAGGACGGTGGGTTGTCTCCAAACTGTGGCAGGAGGTCCTGACCCCTCATGTAACACCACAGATCGGTTGTACGTGCCTTGCTCGGCCGCAGCCTGTCAGCACAGACGCCTTCAACGTGAGCTCTAATAGATAATCCACACCTTGAAATGCAGTCTATCATCTGCTCGTTACCCTCAATAAATCATTCGCAAAATATTAAAATGCTTGAAGACTGTCATATGGGCTCCAGGAATTGCTTTGCAGTGCGCACACTCTGCCTGTTACAGGAGCAAAGGGATTCACGGTAGCACCAGCGGACACATCTTTATTTACAGTCTGGAGCACAGAGCTGTGGAGCGGCGCTGGGAGAGCCCCCCCGGCCCCCCATTAACACTGGCAAGACAATCTGACCCCAGCTCTGGAAACTCATTAAGGCTGTTAGGAAATGCATCCGTTCTCCAGGGAGCCAGTTCCGCAAGATTAAAAACAGGAGCGCTCTGCGGAGTACTCACATCCATACGGAGCGCGAGCCACAGGGAGACAGCGAGCTAATGTATTCCCAGACAATTTAGACTCATTTCAATAAAACCACAATTAGATGGCAGCAAATGGCGGGGAGAGCAGCTGTTACAGCACCGGGACACCCAACACAACACGCCCTGGCACTGCGTGACACAGACAGTACGTCCGTCTACAGGCTGGGAGGGACGGGTGGCTGGGCTGGGAGTAATGGGATGCCCAGGAGCTCCTCCCGGGGCTGGAGCTGGGCTGTGAGTGCCAGGTGCCTCCTAATCCCAGGGACCCCACACCCCCAAACCTGCAGGGACACCCACAGGTCCAGGAATCCACAACCAGCCTCAATCCGCAAAGCCACCAGCACCCATCACCAGAGGAGAGCCCCACAAGGGGCCAGGGGAGCTGGAGCAAAGACACGTGAAAGAGTTGGGGAGGTTGCCCAGACCAGAGCCCTCCAATCCCAGCAGCCTCCTGCCACCCCCAGCCCCAACCTGCTGCCCACCAGCTCCTGTCACCCACAGCAGTGAGACCAAGCTCGAGGCAGGAGGGGACATACTATGGACTCAGGTCCTGTGGGGTCAGGGGACCCCAGGCAGACCCTCAGCCACCATGGGAAGCAGCACAGGAGACCAGAAAGGAGACCCCCACATCTTCAAAAGCCCCTCAGGCCACTCCTGCCCACAAGGCGGCCCAGCCCAAGAGATTCTAATGGTCCCCTTCCCCCAACAGCCCCTGTGCCCCCAACCTGGGGACCCATTGTAAAATGGTAAATCCACCTTGGAATCAGCCAGAGGCTGATGTCACCATTTCTTATTAAAAGCTGGGTTTTTGCTCTACGATGGACTAGTTTTATGTTCCCATAAATTGCGAACAGTTAGCCAGATCCCCACAGAGCCAGGATCGATACCTGGCCAAGGGGGAAAAGTGCTGAGGAAGGAAAAGCAATACTCCAATTAGAGCAAAATTTAAGAGTCCAAGGGTAGGGGTGACAGTGCCTAATGTGTTACAATTTATTGACAGCCTCTCAAAGCTTGGGTTTTGTTCTGGCTCTCCGAAGTAGGCAGGTGTCCCACCAGGCAGCAGCAGGGACTCGCACATCCACCCTATGCACCCTCACTCAGTCCTGGTTGGCACAAGCAGTAACCATTCCCCTGTGGTTTGGCTCCTCCAACCAAACACAGGGTGTTCTTGGCTCCTCTGGTTCATCCATCAGCAGGGGAGCGCTGCTGGTGCCCCCTGAGCTGGCAGCAGGCAATCTACAACCCATGGGACAGGTGACAGCCAGCCCCAGACCAGGCTCTGGGGGCACAGGGACCAAGGGAACACCTGGCACTGTCCTACTGGTCCTCCTCAGGGACACACCCACCTCCCCAGGGCGTCAGAAACCTGTGCCCAGCTCTGCAGTGATCTAATCCCAGTTAAACACAGCATAATTCCAACCCAGGAGAGACATCTGGGAGCCCCAAGCCTGGGCTCCCCTCTTGACCCCACTCTAAGCATGGCTGAGCCCTGCCCTGCCCTCCCCATGCACCAAGTGCCTGCCACGGACCCTCAGAAAGTAGGAGGCAATAGAATTGATCACTCGAAGATCAAAGTTCTCAAGTGTTTTGCATGGACCTCTCACCCCCCTCCCAGGTAGGCTGGAGGAGGGCAGTGGGCGCTCTGTTAAATCCTGTGGCCAGAAAAACCCAGCTGGATGGCAGAAATATTGGCAAATATAATAAACACAAGTACATTAACTCTAATTCTGTGAAGCCTTTGGCTATATTAATCTCTCTTTAATGTAATCACCTATAAATAAATGATGACCCCATGATTTAATACGACATCTGCCATCCCCATTTCTACACAAGATGCGAAGCAGTGCCTCTGGTACACGGTGGGGGTGGGACTCGTGTGTGTGACTGGCCAGGGCAGCAACCAGCTCCTCAGGCCCAGCGCCCAGGGGCTCAGCTCCAGCTCACCATTCCCAGGCAGATGGATGGAAACACAGACCAGGGCTGCGTGGCAGGGGCCATGGGTCCCCCAAGGCCCCGGGACCCGTGCGGGCAAGGGGTGATGCAGCACAGCTGTTGATAAACACACCAACATCACCATTTCTGTAACCATCGCCAGGCAAGGGGAGGTCAGGACAACCCATCTGGAGATTTGGGGAACAAGGGGGAGTCACTGACAACCTCCGCTTTGGTGAGCAACGAAGGGACATGGGGCACCCACTGACAATGCTGCTCACCTGTGCACAGTCCCCTCCTGCAAAACTATGCAGGGAGGAGGAGAGAGAAAAAGAACACTTGATAATCAAAAACTGTGTTGAAAGGAGAGTTTGTGAAGCCAAACCCAGCCCCTGATGCACTGATCCAAGGGCTCACTGGAGCAGGAGGATCAGAGTCCGTAGTGGAAAGGCCCCCCAGGCGGGGCGGGGGGGGGCACATCCCCTGCCGTCCTTCTGCCCAGAGGACAGCCCGGATTGCCAAAGCCGTTCGTGCCCCATTTGCCCTGAGGCTGGGCAGCCCAGCAGGGGCCGGTGCCTGCAGCCGTGGCAGCTGGAGCAGCTCTCCCAGCCCAGGGTGGGGCACTTGGAAACAATCCACGAGGACAGGTTTTCCATCCAGCACCCAGGAGCAGCAGCCTGTCCTCCTGCCTTGCTCCATCCTCATCCTCGCTGGGCTGAGGCAGGTGGCAGCAGGAGCAGCCCATCCACAATCCCATCTGGCAGCCACACTCTCCTCCGTGTCTGGAGCCACCGCTGCACACCCTGCTAAAGGAAAAATAGTCTTTAATTAGGACAGAGCTGGAGGAGCTTCAAGCCTCCAGCATCTGGTGACAGCAGGAAGGGAACGGGCAAAAACCCCTCAGGCCACCCCTGCCCTCAATGCATTTGGCCATGGTGTAGGCAGGGGTGGCCTGAGGGGCTCCTGGAGGTGTGGGGAGCTGGCTGGGGGTCTACTGGCCCCAAATGCCATAGGACCTGGGGCCACGTGTCCCTCCATGTGTTTGGAGCTCGGTCTCACTGCTGTGGGTGGCAGCAGGCATGGATGGGGCTAGGGGTGGCAGGGGACTGCTCTGGTGCTGAGAAGCCCCCAAGCCCCTTCCCGTGGGGGGCTGAGCCCCAACATGAGGCACGGATGGGTGGACAGGGAAGACTCCCACCTCTGCCTGAGTAGGTGTGAGTCCTCAAATTCCAAAGAGGAACCAGATCACATCCCCCTGCCCTGGGGCTCACAGCCCAAACTCACCAGCACAAGGGCTCTGGGGCAGGTCCCACACCCACTCCCGGGACCGTGGCCGAGCACCGCAGGACCTGGGCTGGTGGTCTGTGGAGAGAGAAGCATCAGGAACAACACTGGAAGGAGGAGCCTGTGTCCCCCCTCCCCGGCACACAGGTCTGTGCTCAAAACCAGGCCTCGGGGTTTGATTTCCCCAGAGGAGCCCTGGGGCACATGGGGAAGCTCCCAAGCCCATGCCCCTACCCTGGGCCTGGAGCAGGCAGGGCAGGAGCACAGCAAGGCTGAAGCCTGCAGCCTGGAAAAACGCTCACTCAGGCAGGATGCCTAGTAATAAATTTATTGTATTTTATTACATATTCCCCTTTTTGCACTTAATTCCAATTCCTCATATTCAAACTCTTCTTTCTGAAAGAAAATGATTTTTAACATAAAAATATAAATTCTGCATATTAAAAGTGCATACACCTCGAATAATAAAACATACAAATAAATAATAAAAGGCATTGACATAGTCTCATGCAGTTGTCCTCAAATAATTTAAAATTTATGGTACAATGTTCAACCCCAAGTAAAGACAGCCTGCTTTCCAATTACTGTACAGGTCAAAAACATTAAAATACAGAGGAGAATATCAAAGGTGTGGGAAAGCCCCACGTCCCTGTACCAGGTACAGTGATGTGACATGCAGTTTGAGAACTGTAGATATTCCAGTGTAAAATCTGACATTGTGTCCAGAAGAGAAATTGCATTTGCAACAGGACTTAAAATTCAATTTTAACCAATGGTGAGGCACAGGTGGTGAGCAGATCTGTACAAATTCATACCTGGAAGGCCACAGGACAGTAATGGAGCCACTTGTGGCCTGGATTCCCTTGTGTTACCCTACCCAAGGCAATGTAGCACCTCCAAAGGGGTTTATTGCACTCACAAGTGCCACACGAGCCTGAGGCTGGCACGTGTGCGCTGCAGGGCTGAGTGAGCCGGGACTGGTGGTTACACTTAGTTTTAATCTGTGTCTTTTAAAAAACACTATTTGCAGATAAATTGAGTGCTATCACCTTTAAAAAAATAGAAGAGTCCCTAAGCCTTTACACCTAACACAGACATTGTACAAGTCTTCAGGTGCTTTTCTTTTACAAAATAAAGCTCTTAATAGTAACTGCTTTACGGTGCTTTTGTTGAGAAAACCATGTAGGACTTTCATCTCACCACAGATTAAAACTAAATTTCAGTTCCCTCCACAGGTATCATTAGATACTGCCAAATTCTTTTGGATTAGTAGGCAAATAAAAAAGATTCAAAAAAAACCCAAACCAAACTAAAATTAAAAAAACCAACACCCAACAGTAAAATTACTTGGAATGTTGTTTCCAAACCCTCTCCATGCCGGCTGACAAAGGGGAGGGCACTGAAGCCGCGGGGCCAAGAACCAGGAGGAGTCCTGGGACTTGCACAAAGCCCAGGCCAGCCCTCGCCAGCTGCCCTGGCCACGGGGCACACACGGCTGGACACAGCTCAAATCCCAACACCACAGGGTTCTGGAGCACAGACGGGCAGCCCAGCTATCCCCACGGGCAGCCGGGGCTCCCCCAGAAGGGCAGGCAAAGCCCCAAGACCAGTATGGGCAGCACAAGGCCAGCTGGGAGCCGCTCCCCTCACACGGACACTCACAGAGCTCTGTGTGCCTGCCTGCCTCTCCTCACAGCGCCCTTGCGTTACATGCAATGGCAGGCTACACACAGAACCCTGAGCAGGTTGCTCTGCTAACAAAAGGAAAAACAACACAAAATAGAAATCAGCTTGTTCTCATTTCCCTGCTCCGATCCCTCTAACCTTACGTTATGCTCCAGCCTTGTCAGTAACGCAGAATCCTGCAAAGGAAAGAGTCAAAGATGTGCAAAGGAAGCAGGAACCCAGGGACATGCTCCTGCGTGCCAGCAGCAGCTGCACCACGAGGCAGCAGCACAGACTCCGCGAGGTGCTCCGGAGCTGCTCCGACGCTGAGCACGGCCACGGCTGGGCTAGAGGCTTGCATAGTTAGTAGGGACATGCATCAGGGACAGCACGGCCATGCAAGCTGCCTCGCACCGAGGACAAAGGTTGGTCATGCTCAAGTTTCGGCTTCAGAAAGCAAAACCCCTGCAGCGATGGCGGATGAGGGCACTTGCAGTGGGAGAAGTGCAATTAAGCTGCTAGCTTTCTATCCTAAGCATCTTGTTTTTATTAATCCATATTTGATAAGTCTGAAAGGGTTAACAATTTACACACTCAAAGTGAGACACAAGTTACAGAGAACTGCAGGCACCAAATTGTCTGTCAAATGTGATTAATACAAATAAAAGGTGCCTCTTCAATACGCGTCATTGAAAATGTGCTTATAACTGGAATACTACTAAACACTATCCCAAACACAGCCCAAAAAGGGTAAAAAAAAGTCTCTAGGTGACTCCTGTAGGAATCGAGCACTGCAATGAAGGCGCTGCTCTCCTGCGCCCAGAGGGCCAATTCCAGGAGCAGGAACAAGTGGCAGACTGGGGATGTGGGGTGGCACACAAGTCACACACTGGCACAGGCGACTCCAACCCAAAGCCGATTGGAAACACACTGCCTGAAAGCCTGCTTTGCCTTGGAGCTCACCTGCCTGGGAGCAGAGACACTGCTCGGCCTCCCCCTTCCCAGGCATTTCGCACCACCATGAGGCCACCCTGTACACCTTTGCTTCCAAGACCTTGGCAGGAGTGTCCCAGACCCTGCCATCCCCAGACAGGCTGGGCAGGACAGACCTGGCAGCAGCCACTCCTATCCCACTCAGATGCCCACTCCAGGCCCCACATGGCCCAGGGGAAGTGGAGGTCCCTGGGCAGCAGCAGCCTCTGGGAGATGGCAGAGCCCACCTCCCCCCCAGCCATGAGTGCTTCTGATGGCCAACAGGAACTTTAAGACATGACCATGTACATGCAGCTGCTCCAGAATAGCCTCAAGCCATTGCTGCTTGAAGGATTCATATGCAAAGCCACGGTGGTGTTGGCATCTAGGACTGGCAGAGCCCTCTCTCGAGTGTTCCCTGGTACCATGCCACATCCTGGCAGCTGGACACAATAACCACAGACAGGAGTTCCTACACATGAAAGGGACAAGACGTAAGTCTGCTTTAAAGCAAGGAGAAAAGACTGATGATTTTTCCCCAAATCCCTTTAAGTAGGGCCTGTAATAACGTACATTCAGTTTCAGAAACATTTATCCTACTTCACCGATGGAGTCATGACTGTAACAGCAACAAGGTTTGAGGTACGCTCCCAGTGAACAGCATTCCCCGGACCCACACCCTTCAACCCTCTTCTGTGCAAGGAAGCTCATTTACTACTGAAGATGTGTGACACCAACAAGCAGAGGTGTGGAGTGACACGAGTGGCTGCGCCCAAGTGCTCTGACACAGAGCGGACACAGACGCGGAGCAGGGACCGCGCTCCTCAGAGACTGCACACGCTTTGACATTTTGCCTGGTGTGTGTCTTATGTCCCACACGAACTATGGTGCACTCTGGTAAGTCAAACCATTTTGCCTGAGGACACCCCAAGCCAAGCTGTCCTGAGCAGAATACCCAGCAGAGAGGAGCAGCATCCCACCTGCTCAGAGACGAGGTACTGTCAGTGCAGCCCCTCCTGCCTACTCACACTCCTCTGCAGAGAAAGGAGCCTTGCACCAGAGCTGCCATTCCAGAGGGACACAGAAATCCAGTCTGGCAGCATAAAGAGAGCAGACAGTGCTGGAGCTGGCAGAAATTAGCATCAGGAATTAGAGAATGTGCAGGAAGAGAGTGAGATTGGCATCTCATGGGATTGCAGAGGTTCAACTACTTTTATCAGCTGCTGGAATACCAGGACTTCCATCTCCCTTCTACCCAAATGAGAGCTCCAAGGACCATTGTCTTGCTCCAGATACAAACACTGAACTGGTGTTCAGCTAAAACATAGATTTGGACATGGCTTCAAATTCCCTTCAGTCAGGCATGCAGCACAGGAGCAAAACCACCTCAAAACCCACACACCAGCTTCCAGTTTAAACTCCTTCAGTAAGTGATGACATGAAAAGAAAATGTCATTTGATAAAAATAACCTTTCACAAATGTCCATGGTAAAATGCACAGAAAGTAGTTCTGTCTATTAAAAGATCCCAAACCGAGTCAGCATGAGCCACCAGAATTACATTCTTGCTAGAAGAGTTGTTACAAGAGAAGAGCCAAGACAGTGTAAGACCTTAATACAGATAAAACCTTAAACAAATACTTGAACATCAACATTTCAGGGAGCAATTTAAGTACTGCAATGTGAAGCAAGTCTTATCTGCTCTGCTGGATATAACAGAAAATAATCCAAGAATAATCCAAGTCATACATTTCAGAAGCGAGCAATGCAATCTTTGCTTCTTGTTGCTGCAATAAATGAGACTGAAACAATGCCCAGGCGAAGGAATGCATTGAGGGGACGGTCATGTTCGGGTTGGAACAGTCAGGGCATTACACGTGCAGGCTGTGGGCACTGCTGGGGCACGTGAAGGGGATGCAGCAGGACATCACCAGGACACTGCAAGGGTCACATCGCAGGTGGGCTCATCCTCACACACTGCCCCCAGCTCGATGGCACTCCCAGCTCAGCCCCACACACACTCCGAGGAGCCAGCTACCCCCAACCCTTCCCTCCCAAGCTTGCTGCAAGTGTGTGGTGAGCAGAAAAGTGATCAAAGAGCAGCAAGGTGCCCAGCAGACCTGGGGGCAAGGCTGGTGAGCAAGGGAGGTGGCACAGGCCTGTTTGTTATGCTGACAGGACAGAGCACACACGTGCCTGGCCCCAAGCTATGCCCAGAGAAGCTCTGCCATCGGACTGGACAGGCACAGACCTTGCCCAGCAGAGAGCGTGCCCAGCACATTGCCCAGCTTGTCACAACCTACACGACAGGCTGTGGACATAAAGGATATGCAGCACACCAATGAAAACTCACGGAATTTAAAGAAAAAGATTACATCACATATGTAGAAGGACTTAAGAAATCCACCTTGAGAGGAACCTTACAGAACTTGAGGAATCTCCCCTGTAAGAAGGGCATGTAAACAAAGACATCAGTAGATGTAGTGTTTTGACCCTGATGGAGGCTGTCATTGAAACAAGAAGGGGAACTTTCCACTGAGGGACATGTGGCAGCCAGACCCATGGGGAAGGGACGAGCATGCCAGAGGGAAGAACGTACAGCGTTCTGGAGAACAGGAAAACTGCTCTGGGGGTTTGGGTACAGCCCCTCCAACCCGCACAAAGGGGCCTGTCAAAGCATGCTCAGAGAGGGCAGGATGACACTTGATCTAAACATTACCCCTAGAGATAATGGAGGCTTAATTACACCACTTTGATAAGGGTCCGAGCACATTAGGAAATGCTTCCTAGGAGTTTGAACAGGGGCATCCTGACGGCATCACGGCCATCCAGGTGTGCGGACACAACTCTCCCATGGCACTGTTTCCACAGGACAAGCTGGCGACCAGCAGCTGCCCAGGGATTTCTTCTGTTGTTTAGCAGAGCATTTCAGAAGAAAGTAGTTAAACAGAACGGGGTAGAGGTTGCCTTAGGTATGGACAAAGCAAAACTCTTCATAGACACAGCAACAAAAACTGCAGGTTACATTTCAAACTCCCTGCTGTTGGAATGCAAAAATTAAATCTATTACACAGACACGTGCACAGAGACACACAGGTACCTTTCTGTCCGTCACTAATGCTAGTCCCTCCTATACTGGCTGAGTATATACCTGAGAAACAACATTAGTGTTGAAATATTGCCCTTTAGAAAGCTTGAAAATGGAGGGGGGCAGGGAGAGAGAGTTGAGAGCAGAAAGAAGCGACAGTCTCTCCAGTTTCCTTCGCATCCTCCACAGCTCAGAACAAGGCCATACACCAGTGAGGACACAGCCCACTCGGAACAAGACCAAAGGAATATCAGTTCACAGCTCTACAAAGCACACCAGTGTCAGTACAACTGGGGGTCAGATTCCAACCCTCAAATCTGAAGAAAGTTGTTGCACTTTCAACAGAGACTCCTGTACAAGTGCTATGTGACAGCTGCATTCATGTTCAACAATGACTCCAGCTAGGCTACTTGCACCAGTGCTGGCTGCCTGTGGCTATTTGGTTTGATGGCAGAATCAAAGGCGCTTTAACAACTTGCAGTTAACTTCTCCTCAAAACATACATTAGGCACATGAACAAAAAACAAGAGCTCAGAATAAATTAGCTTCTCAGCAGAAGAAAAGACACCTGGATTGCAGCATTTCACTGAGGTTCCAGAGAAGGCCGTACAGACACCTGCATGCTGGAAGGTAATTTTTTCAGCGGCTTGTCAGCAGACTGCTTGCCACTGGAAGGAGGAGACTGGACTCCAGGATCTAGCTGGGAAGACTTGGACTTGCGACTGGATAGCAGAGAATGTTTGTTAGATGGGGCATCTTTTGAGACAAGTTTTTCTTTTGTAGTAATGTTGGCATTGGTTTGAGAGGCTGGTGGGACACCACCTTTCTCTGGTTTGTCCTCCAACACGTTTTTACTGCCTGACTTGGAACTGACACTCCCTGTCTTTTTTGAAAGCATTGTTGTCTTCCCCAGGTCTGCTGACCTCCGTGTCTCCTTCTGCCTTAAGGCTGATTTAAAGAAGGACAAACCCTTCTCTTCTGACTTGCTGTCCCTCTTCAGCCCAGAACGCGCCCCAACATTTGGAGAGCGCAGGTTGGCCATGGAGGAGCTGCGCACGTGCTTGCTGTCCACTGCCCTGCTGTCACTCCTGGAGTGGCTGATCCGCGGGGAGCTCGTTCTGGAGCTGCTGGTAATGCTCGTTTTATCCGACCCCAGACTGATCTTGGAGCCCTCCCTGCTGAGGCTGCGGTCAGAAGTCCGGCTCTTCCCAGAGGAAGAGCCCTTAGTCAATGAGCCTGATGGGGTTTTCTTGGCAGCTGTGGAGGATGGAGAAGAACCTGTCTTCTGCTTCTGCTGAGCTGATGGGACAGATGCCTCCAGGGGCTTCGTGCTGTGGTCCTTCCTAGCCTGCGTGGGACCAGGAGACCCGTGTCGCCCACTGACCCTAGAAGAGTCTGTCTTACTTTTAGAGCGGGAAGCTTTCTGAGAACTCTTCAGTGGAGGAGAAGAGTGAGAGACTTTGGTCTCTGGGGTAGCTAAGACTGTCCTTCCCTTCCTCAAACTTTTGTCTGGCTCAGAAGCTCCTTTGGAGCTGTGACCCTTCTTAGGGGTGTCATGTGCCTTCTCTGCAGCCAGCCCTGTCCCAGCTGGGGCTTTCACCTCCTTCACTGGGGAGCTGTCCACAGAATCACTCTGGTCAACAAAGGCAATTTGATTGTTGTTATCAAAAGGGTCCAGAGCAGGGTGATTCCTGTCTGGCTGCACAGAGCTTTTACCATACCCATCTGAAAGGTCTGAGCTAGATGTCCTTACAACGGACTCTTCCCTGAATGCCCCTTCCATGACAGCCAAAGGGGCTCTGCGAGCCGTCCTGTGCTCTCGCCGACTGCTGTCACAGGGCTCCAAGTAGCTGCTAGAGAGATTCCTCAGGCTGCCAAAGCATGAGGTGGAGACTTTATCATCAGCAGCTTCCCCAATCTTCTCCAGGGTGGAAGCAGAGGTATGTACTGGGGAATCTCCAGAGAAGCGTGATGGGGAGTTGGAGCGGAACTGCAGTTTTGCAGAGAGTGACCACGAGGGCCTGACACCATTTTCACTCACTGCCAGTGGGCTGGTGACAGAGGATCTGGATGACAAGCTCTGACGTTGGACACTCCTTACAAATGGTCGAGTTGAAAATCCTCCTGCAGAGAAAGCAAGTGACAGTCTCAGCAGGAAAGCCAAGGCTGTAGCTGGTTTACTCCACCCATCCACATTTCCCCACAAGAGCCAAGCAGCCCACCCACACCACACTATGTGTCTCTTCATGCAGGCTGCAGGCACAGCTTCTTGCACAAAAGCTGAATGAGGAATCCAACAATGGTTATTTGCTAGGGGTCACCCAGGAGTAATTCTCTGAAGCCTCTAACTGATAACCCAGATTCTTCTCTCATCCCTGAGCAGCGGGAGATCAAACACAGGGTTTGCACCTCAAAAGTCCTTGAAACTGGCAAGGAGATCACCAGCTAGGGCTATGATTCTATATTAAAGAATATTTCCCAGAGCATTCTGTGAAAGGCGAAATAGGATTCCTACCTCTAGATCAAGTGATGTAATTGTATTTAGAAACACAAAATAGAAGTATTTTAGAAGTGTGACTTCCATGCCAGACCTGACAGCTGTCACAGCACTGCTGCAGGGACATCTCCACACCAGCTTCCAAATGCTCTCACTGACCCATGAAGCTCCACATTCTCAGAAGTTACAAGGCAATGTGTGGAGGAACCAGGCAAAGCCAGGAACTGAACAGTCACTTGCGTACATGAGTGAATTTGCATCTCCCTCCCTCCCTGGGACCATCCAGCAGCATAGCAGCAGGCAATTAGTGCCTATGCTGAATCTGTCAGCACTGTGTCAGCCACCCTGCAAAGGTGATGCAGTGAGACCCAGAGAGAACACAAGCACAAGAAGTTCCTGACTGAGAGGTTTTGTTGATGGCATTTGCTTTCTTTGAAAGGATCCTTAAGGTTCCTGCCCTGTTCTCCAACCTTTCATATGAGTCAGAAGCCCGCCTGTGCTCCTACCGAGCTAGCTCTTGCCTCTCTCAGCTGCTGGAGTACCTGCCCCTTGCAACCATGGATTTTGCAACTATTTTAGTAAGGATCTTGCAACAGAAAGACAAGCAGCCCAGTTTTCCCCCAACAATGATACACACCATCATCTTCACTCCGTTCCCCAGTCAGCTCCACCGACTCCGAGAGCGAGGCGAGGGAGGTGCGGCGCGAGGAGGCGGCGGAGGCGATGCTGGGCTGCTTGCTGCCCGGGAGCCGGCTGACCCAGTGCTCGCACAGCGACGAGCTCGTGGAGCCTGCGGGGACAAGGCATGGCACACGTCAGGCAGGCACAACCCTGGCAGGCCAGGGAGCCAGGTGCATTGGGCACATACTTGCACTTGGCCACTGCTCTGGCTTTGACAGACACCTGGAGCCCGGAGTTGGCCCTCACGGCCCCAGCATCCAGACACTGCTAAGGGAATGGGGCTTTACTCTTACGGAGCAGTTATGGCCAGAATAAGAAGACAGACCTGCATTTGTCCCAGTGTGCTGTGAATACCAGCATGCAGGCAGTGGTGGCATTTCAGCTGCCACTCCAACGCCACAAAAATCTCTTTTTTTCCAGAGGCAGGCCAACAAGCCTGCACCTGCCCACAGCTCACCCTGGATTCCACCGACACATGCGCTACCGGTGCCTCCTTGGGACTGACAGTGCTGCCCCAGGGAAGGAGCGAGTCACGATTTGATGTCCTGCACAAGGGCAGCTCTGAGCAGTCACCTGTGGGGGCACAGGGCCTTCCCCCATCTCCACAGCCTCTCTGCCAAAACTGCCTTAGCAGAAGAGGTGGAAGGTTCCCACGGCCTCTGACACACAGCCACAGACTCAGACAAGCCTCGCTGAGTTCTGGGATGCAGAGTGGGGGCTTAAGCAGAGCTGGGTAGAAAATTCTTCAGAAGGAGAAACTATCCATGAAAGACAAGTTACAGCCACCCCTGGACAGGGCCAGCAGGGCTTACCTGCCACCGAGCTGTTGGCAGACCACGAGGGGATCGCTGTGCGTCGCTGGTAGAACAAGATGTAAGCTGTCTGCTTGCACACTTCGCTTTCAGAAAGCTGCTGAACTTCACTGTCATCAAAGCAGTACCACTGGCCATCAACAGAATTCTTGCAATATGCTAAGAAATAATACATTTCTGTAAGACTCCCTCACTCCTACTGCTCTCAGATTTGCTGTATGATATTTAACATAACCGTATCTGCTATGATGGACTTGGAGGAGAATGGGAGGAACAGATTTATTCCTACACTATCTTCCAGTCTGACTGGCAAGATGGAAGCCTGAGGCTGCCAGAACATAATAAACAGCTTCCATTTCAGGACTTTCTTTGTCCAACATTACTGCTCAGAACAGAACATCATTTGGGTTGGCTCCATTCACTTTGCCTTCTGTAACTCATGACACTCTGCTTCCATCAGTGACTCCCTTTCTGACTCCATACAGAAACATAACCAGTTTCTTTGTGAAAGGCTCCACCATGGATAGCACAGCAGAACACTTGCCTGTATAGTGTCCCCCTTGCATGGTGCCATGGTGGTTGCAGACCGCATACAGGTCATAGATGTAGTCCTCAGGATCTCTGCCAAGGCCGTAAGGTTTCCTCCAAGGTGACCAGTGCGATGGCAGGCTCCAGCTGCTCTGGCTGCGTTTCACAACGTGCGGAGTCATGTCCAAGCCACTCAAGGGAAATTTAACCATGTTCTGAAGTTTCATCCTTCGGTCTCCTTCCTGTGCACAGAGAAGAGCATCAGCTGCAGAGCCCCAAGGCCACCATGCCTGCGAAAACCCCCGGTGAGGAACACGTGGGGCAGAATGGCTGCTTCTAAAGAGGGGGGTCTACTCACATGACTCAGCAGTCCTCCAGCAACACTACAGGCATCCTTACCTGTCTAAACCTTTTGAGATGTATGATGAGAACATCAGGTAAGGTCCAGAGGCTCAGTGTGATGCTACCCTGCTGCAGCTGCTTACAGTGTGGGCATCGCCACGCATCATCTGGGGCAAGCTACAAGGAATAGGCAGGAGTGGCTATTGGTTTTCAAATTCCAAGGCAGCTTGCACCACACCACTGTTCCTCTGGTGCGCCAAGCCCAGTGCAGACACTGACCCCTCTGCCTCATCTCCCTCCAGCATTTATCAAGCTCACTGGAAATGCAGGGTTCCCAATGATGCTTTTCAAAGTGACAAGCAGAGACGTGTGTGCCTCATTCAGGAGGCACTTCCTGCTGCAAGGCAGAATTCAGCCAGTGCTGCTGTGCAGAGAACCTTTTTGCACCTTATAAACACCAGTGCCTTGGAAGTTGAGAAGAAGGAAATGGAAAAATCAAGGCAAAAAGCAGGCAGCCTTGGCAGCCTGAAAAGTATTCTCATAAGAAAACCAGCAGTAGAAAAAAATGAGAAAAAAAAAACCAGAAAAAAATCAGAACAGAAAGAAGAAAGGTGTATTTGGATGTCCCCTCTGACACCTCACTGTCCTCTGGGAACTCTCTTCCTCTGCAGTCCCAACAGCACAGAGTTACACACTGAAGACTCTCCCTGTCCCCCAAGCCTCCCTCCACAGCCCAGTGCTCAGAGAACTCAGCCACAAAGATTTAAGCTGTCAAACAACTCTTCCCTTACCTCCGAAAGAAGCAACAAGAGAGGCTCCAAAATTACTACATCTCAGTCCTGGGTCCAAAGACTACCTCCAGACCAGCCCCTTGTACAGCAGACTAGAGACTGCCAAAGGAATTCAGATGGCTTCCATGCGTCAGGCAAGGGCCAGGTCAGAGCCCTCTCTAGCCTGTCTGTGGCACACCATCATTCCTGCCTCTTCAGCCTCACACACAATGAGCAGAGCCAGAGCAGGAGAGCAGCCACTTCCTGCAGAACTGAGCTCAGTGGTCACTGTGCTGCTGTTCAGGGGGGTCCCACTCAGTGGGGGCTGCCTGAGCCCACCCCAGCCCTGCTCAAGCTTGGGAACACACAATTGCTCCAGCACACTCCCATGAAGCCACATTGTTTTAACCCTTTATAATATTTATAATATTTCACAGGAAGGAAATCACCAAAGAGAGGACTAAGTTCTCGTATCAATATCTGGGCAGCAAAGAACCCAGCAGCAGGACCTCCCACAACCTTCTCACTGCAGAGGAGCTCCGTTAGCAGCACAGATAACCAGTCTTGTGTTACAAATCTATTCTTCTGTCACAAGCAATCAATGTTTGCAGAAAAGAGCTTCTCTGGAGTGAGTGAGTTCCTGTGGCATGTGAACAAGCCAGAGTACACAGTCTGTATCTACCTGTTCCTCTTTGGTGTACAGTTGGAAACACTGAGATAAAGTGCAGATCTGAGGTTGATGATGAAGCTCTCTCTGCTGGCGGACGCTTTCAGAGTCTGGAATATATTCCTCTTCTGTATTCACAAACAAGCTGCATCAGGGAGACACCACATTTACCATCACATCCCCTTGCTCCCCAGACTGTCCCTGCAGACACGGGCTTGGCACAGGTACAGTTTGAGCGGTCTCATGTTTGCTGAAGGATGCACAGCTCACAAAAGCAAGCTGCAAGCAGCAATTGTGAGGTGAACACAGTTTAAGGTTTTTTACTTCATACTTACTAATCTTTAGTTTCTTTGTCCCATTCTACCACTAATTTCACGTGAGCGGTTCCCCCCTGTCCGCATGACTTCAATGCCCTGCAGAGAGCAGCAGACATAAGTCAGACCATCCTTCAATCCAAAGTCTACATTATTTTCTACATGCATGTAATTTCCCTGCACAAGCCCTTCATCCTCCCTCCACTCCCACAGCTCAAGTTTGCAAAGGAGTAAAAGGAATTCACACAGCAAAAAACTTGGCGAAGCTGGCAAATGCCTTCACCCAAGTACGCCAGTTCTGTAAGCCAACATATACCTGTTACGGAACAGGCATCTACCAACATTTCTGAAGAGTAACAGGCACAAGAAAAAAATTAAAAATAGCAAGAGTAATATTTTAATTCTGTTCTCCATTTCCAGGGAGGACAGACTCCAGATGGCACGACACACAACTGAGGTACTCTCACACAGCTTCCTGAGGATGCTCCATCATTTCCCTGCTCCTCAGGCCTCTGCAGTCCACTCCACATCCACACTAGGACTGTTCATTTCTGCATGGTTAACATCGAGTTCCCAGCTAACACACCTCTCTCCACTCCTGGGAAGCACCCAGCACCCGAGGGCCAGCTCACCTTTCCACTGTTGGGTGGCAGAGGGGTCGCTCCTCCTGAGGTAGCAAGTACGTTATGCCCACAACACTGACCACTCGCAAGCTGAATGGGCAAACCTGCAATAGAAGAGCAGAGACCACCTCAGTGGCTCTAACCCAACCTGCCCACATGCAAACTGCTCTCAGCACTGGCTGACAAAGATTTTACCCTAGAACACGTTTGATATGAGACAGCAAATGTACAAGGTCTCAAATACGCCTGTGCCAATGAGTTGACAGAGGGCTGAGGTACAGCAATGGAACCTGTGCATCCAACAGCTCCTCTGTGGTGACCAGAGAGGACATTTGTCTCACCTGCAAGCAGGCTGCAGGCCGCAGGAAATACTGCATCTTCTCCAGAATTTCCTTCTGCAGAATATCCCAAGCAATTGTTTTTTCCAAGTGCAACACAAAGGGCAAGCCAAACCTATGTAAAGGAGAAGCATTTGAGGAACAATTAAAAGATTATCCTGTTCGGCAATCGGAACCCCAAATTACCTGGGAGAACTTCATGTGAAGTTTCGTGAAGCTTCAGAGGCTGAGGGAGTTCTCAGGCTTCAGTTGATACAAATGCCTTTGCCATGGTTATTTCTCACTTCTGTCCCTCCCCCCATTTTCACTTCAATTTAAAATTCCCACCCATAACAGGGTCTGGTCAAAGCTGCTGCTCTCAAACCAGACAGCTCTACAGAGGTGGTGTATCCTCCCAGCTGGGCTGCACTTGCTCCTTTACAGTAATGCAATACTTGAAGTTCACCAGAATTAGAAATATTTTGCTGCACCCATTTTTTGATCAACATATTCTCTAGCATCTGATGTGAGCTAGGGATGCAAGCTGCTGCTCCTTCAACTGGAGCCTGTACTACAAGAGAGTAAAATCCAGGTCAGTTTAGGAAGCAGCCAGAAGAGTAACTCCAACCATGCTGCTGCCAGTCACCTTTTGCTCTGCTGTCCAGTGCACGCTCTGTTACACACCAGCAAGACAATCTTGTCATTTGCTGCTAGTTTAGGACAGGACTGTTCCAGTTTTCCAGACTTCACCGTTCCTTGAGAGTAAGCTATTGTTCGGGAGTGCTCAGTGCCACATTTCAAGTTATTCAGGTTATTGTTCACATGTATTCCTGAAAAATCAGGAGAAATGAAACATTTCATTATGCCATTTGTCTTTAGTGCCCTGATGCCCCCCTCAAGAAACCCTCCTTGGGCTGCAGAGCAGCAGGTCAGTATGGAATCAGGAGCATTTTCATCACTTGTCTAAAGGCTTCAAAGAGCAACTACCTTTCACAGTGACTGTTTCTTTAGAGAAGGACATTATATGCAAGTGCTCCCCATCTGATTTTTCACAGCAGGTTGTACAAACACTCTCAGCTTTTACTGACCGCAAGAAAAACTAAAGTGCCAGGAACCCAACTTGTTACTTTCAATAATAAAATTTGCCTTTGACTACATTCCATCTACCCAGGACACCATGATTCTCATTCATTGAAGGGACATGCAGAGGCTGAGGAGTTTGAGCTTGGAAAGAGGAAGTGTTAGTTCATTCCTGAGACTGTTTATTCATCACTAGCAATCTGATTTTAAATAACACAATTTCAGTGGCTTCATCTGGTCCCTAGCAGGTCTTTAAATTAAGCCTGACAAGAGATTCCACAGCAAGCCAGCCTGGCCTGCAGCATCAGCCCTGAGAAGAGGCAGAAAGGAGTGTACAACACTGCTTGATAACCTCCCAGCTGACAACACTATTAAATCTTCTGGAATGAGCCTGGACAAAGTCAGAGCTGAAATCAATATACCAGAACATCAGCAGCTTGTGGGACTCATTCTTTTCCCACACAAACCTCACTCACTAGTCACCTGAGGTGGGCATTAAGCAGAGTTATTGACTCACCTCTCTGACTGAGGATGCCCTCAGGCCTGAAGATCTCTGGGGTCTCAAAGGCAAAAATGCAGTCGCTCTCGTGGATGGTGTCCAAGTCATCGGTGTCGCAGAAGGAGCGATGGAACCCATCGTAGTACATCTCTGTCAGCACAATCTGCAGGCAGCAGAGGCAAACCAGAACCCATCAAACCACCCGCGCCTGATGTCTCCCAGCTGAGATTTTCCTGCTAAGGGATGGCACTCCTCAAAACATCCTGACATCAGCCAGGAGCCAGGAACAGGGAAAAGAACAGCCATAAACAAGAAGCTGGGGTAAAAGCAACATATGGAGAGGTTTTGGTGGAATTCAACAGCTTTCCTGAAGCACTTCCTGCAGAGGAATTTGCCGTAGGTGCCCAGTGGTTGCCTCACTGCCAGCATGGACAGATCACCATGGGGTCAGGCGGGTCTGCACACTCCACTGAGGGCTATTCCAACATCACTAGGATTCAAACAGCCAATGCACAGGGAAAAGCATGATCCAGATTTACACCACAACCTTGCTTCCCTGTTCAACCATGGGCAGCGAATTTCGATTCCTACGTATCCAACAAGGGACAAAAGCCTTCACTCTCCCTCCCACTGTAGTGAGGGCACACACGTGAGCAGCCCAGCCCATTACCTGCTCTGTGGGTATCTTGGTTTCCGAGGAGACAGCCTCCCGCAGCCTGGCCACTGTTCCGGAGATGGGCACGGCCACTCCGATGCGCATGCAGTGTGAGCACTTGCCCTGGTACACCACAGTGACGTAGAGCGGCCTGTGGAGAGCATGGGAGCACTGCTAGGCTGGGCTGGGCACCTCTGGGCACTGCCTGGAGCAGCCTCAGCCCAACCTGGGCACATTCAGGCTGCCCACCAGGTACAGGGCCCTCCTGACTGTCTGGGTGTGTCTCACACTGGAGTTACGCTCAGCTGCAGCCAGACAAGGGTGTTTGATTTACAGACTCCTTTCTTACTACATGGCCTGATGTTACTTGCTCCCACAAGAAGAACATCTCAAAAAAGGCCCACAAAGTTAAAACCAAAACTGTCTATGAGAAGGCAATCATTTTTCCAACAAGGATTCTGTAAGGAAGCTTGGGACAGTCAGTATTAAGACAGCACCTTGAAGTACTTGGAGAGCTGCTACTGGGAACAGGCTGCCTCTCAGCCCTCAATCCTGCCTCCACCAGCAGCCAGCAGCACTGCCTGGGGAGAGAAGAGGGAGGGGACACCTTTCCTAGAGAGCCCACTCAGCCTCCACCCGGTGGTGAAGCAGGGATTTCCAGAGCAAATGCGACAGAGCAATGTTTAGTCTACCCTATCATCACTCTGTTCCATTGCTTCTGGAACCTACACAAGTTTTCTGGATCCAGACACAAGGTGAAGGAGTTTGTTTATACCCTAAGTAGTTTTGCTGTGCATCTCTATCTTTACTTTGAACATTTCACCTGGATTTTTTTCCTCCCTTGAAGCTTTTTTCTTTATTTACATCAGCTGTCTTTCAAAAAGCAGAACATTTTGCAGGAAAGATTTTAACTTCACTTTTTTAAATTGGAGTGATCAGTGAGGCTGTTCTAAAAAAACAAAGCGCGTTTTATTTTTAATTTTAAAATGCTAGTAAGTGAAAAGCAAAATATTTTGGTTACGTGAAGCAAAGACTTTTTCTCCCAAAATTAATTCTATAGGAAGGATAGGCCTTTCTGAAACAAGTAAAAAGCTCAATTTTCCATTTTACCTGCAAAGCAAAACATTAAATCCCCACACGGTCCCATCTATCTTTTTTAAAGACTTATCAGAAATTTTGCTGATCTCTGTCTTCCTGCTGTAGCAAATTAAACAACACGACATGCACGGGAAAGAGCCAAGGTTACGTTCAGGACAGTTCCGTACCGAGTGTGGGGCAGAGGGATCGGCAGCGAGATGCAGAGGAAAGGGTCGAAGGTGTTGCTCTGCTTCTGGCAATGAGGGCACGTCAGGGAGGACCTGGGATAAACATGGATAACAGGGCACAGTTACACCTCATTTCATCGGGAATGTATAAACCATCAAATCCCATATTCACCAACAGCAGATCCAACCGGAAACCCTAGAAGGGTTTTGTCTTTGGAGAGAGGTGAAGTGATGGGACAGGGACAGACAGTCAGCACTGGGGTGCACAGCTCTTACTCAGGAAAAATTCCAGACAAGAATTTTCTCTCATTCAGAATCAACCTGCACCTTACAATGGCTTTGTGTCTTAGACAAGGTTTAAGGTTTCTCCTTCGCAAAGGAAAAATTGGCAAATACTGGGGAGAAAGCCCAGCAATTATAATTCTTACAGCAGTACAGGCACAAGCCATCAAGGAACTGGTGATTCAGCTGTTCTCTTCCAATAGCTCTGAAATTAGAAAGCTCTCTTCCCAGAAAGTAGGGAAACTCAAGGGAAAGCCCTGAAGGGACAGTGGCAACTTCAGCTGAGAATTCCCAAGTGCCAGATGACAAGCACTCTGGACACACTGGGGATTCCTAACTTCCAGGCACCTCCAGATCCTGCCATGGGCTCTTCCCTGTGACAGTCAGGGTAAGCCCCATAGCACTGGGCTTTCCTGAACCTTTGCTCATGATGCACTGACTCACTTTCAGGATGCACAGGAACAGGTGTAGTGGTACATACTGCAGACTTACACAGAATATACCAAATTTGAAGCAGTGAAATTCTCTCTTTCCACTAGAGCAAGGTCTTAGTTCAGATTCCCTCCAGTAGATTCAGAAACAGCTGTTAACACAGTGACACCAGTTCCAACTGTACTGGGAGCTAGAATTATACTGGGGTCACCCATACATTCAACAAATTTACAAAATACCATACCTGTACTGGGCTTGAAAGAGCTCCTGCACAAAAGTGCTATTGATGGGAAAGGCTGGGCCCTCAAGCAGCACATCATCCTCCAGCGGCGGCTGAAAGAGAGGAACAAACCCTTGAGGCACACCCCGGTGTGGGGTGGTGCACCAAGCAGGTGGTTGCAGAACGCCAGCTGAATTTGTGCCTTCCTTAGCCAAACCCACTGGAAAAATGCCACGAGCATTTTTAACTACCAAGCACACTGCTCCAAGGGGTGGGCATGCAGGAAGGTGAGGTGGGCAGGAGAGCCCAGGGAAGGGCACGGGGCTCACACCTGACAAGGCCCAGCAGCCCCTTGGTAACACCTCCTGGCAATTGCAGAGCCACTCAAACACGACTGTACGAGGGAGCACTTGCCAGGGATTAGTGGAACAGCTGGTTACATTCCCAGGGCAGAAAAAACAGTATTTTAACCCAAGCTTTTGTTCCATCTGAACTATTGAAGTTGAGAAGCCAATGGGGAGAACTCCTTTAAAAGGAAAGCCTGTGTGCAAAGTTAGACTCCCACATCATCTCCCAGCAGAATCCCTTACCTTGAGTGGAGGCATGCCACTGGAATTCACCACGTTGTTCAAATCCTCGTGGACTCTGTCGAGTAGCCAAAGCAGAAACTCCTGGGCATCGTGCTGGGCGTTCCCGCGGTACTGCATCGCGTTCTTGGACACGATGTTCTGCAGAGAGAAGACACAGGGCAGCAATAGCTAATGCAGACTCGAGGCCATTCCATCACAGCTACCCCTGCCTCACAGCATCTGACACTGCTGCCCTCATGGAATCTTCTGTTTGTTCAAGCTGAAGCAAAACAAGAATTTAGTCTCCTAATGCCCACGCACTCTGTCTTGCTCACTGCAGCTTTGGTGAGGTCACACATTTCCCAAAACCTTGATGCAGGTGCTCAATGCTAATCTAGGTCTACAATTCCAGGACGCAGCCAGGATCAGGACATCTAAATCACAGATGCTTCTACAGTCTGATCATCATCATCATGTAGATAGAGCAAAATTACTTCCCATCAGCACCCTCTCAAGCACACGCGTAGTACAGGCCACCACGGAATTTTTTCCACTCGGTATCAAGAATCCACTATGCGTAACTTGCTCATCCTAAACACTATCTTCTGTCATCATTCCAGCCAAGGAGGTGCAGAGCTTTCCCTGCACACAAGGAACCACGGTGTCCCAGAGCAACCAATGCTGGAGCAGCACAGCATGGCATAGGTGCTGCTGGACTGGTGGATTCCAAACCAGGGGGACTTGGCCACAGCAGCAACAGCCACAGCTGGCACTGCTGTGGACACACACCGACAGCCTGGGGAACCACCTAATTTACTCTTGAATTTCTGGAAACACTGTCTCAGAAGGACACCAGCACAACCAAGGGATTTGTTCAGACCTGCTTTTTTTCTTCCAGACACGAAGGGGAAGGGCTTGAAGCTCACCAGCAGCCAAAATCTGCTCTTTCCAGATTTATCCTTGCCCTGCAGCTTTGGAGACACCTTTCATAATGCTGAAGTTTGCTCTGACCCCTCCAGTCAGGCCACATGCACTTCTTCCCTAAGGAGATCTCCTCCTCCTCTTCGAAAAGCAGCCACGAGCCCACATAGGATTCAGTAAGGAATACCATTGCCCACCAACATGAGGAAACACTTTCTCTGCTCCAGCACTCTGATCGCACTTTTACCTTCAAAACCCACCCCAAATGGCCAGCCAGTTCTCACTGCTCACTGGGCAAGACAGCACAGGTTCTGACGAACGGTAGCCAGGCACCAGCACCTGCATTTGGCTGGAACTGCCTATGGAGTAACATGCCAGGGTGGGCTGACCTCAGCAGCTGAGCCAGGGTTCCTTCCTGAGAGCAGACAACACCACTGCTATGGCAAAGCTAGAACGTTCTGCTGCTCCAAGGAGGCACCAGCTGCAGCCAGGAGAGCCAGCCTGCTCCTATCAAAACACTTTGTCATAGGACAGCCATTCCCACACCCCCACTCCAGTAATTCTGTCCCCAAAGTCAATACCAGGCTTCTCTCTAAGAACCAGGCTCACAGCAAAGCTCACGTCAGTCACTCGGCATCTCCCCAGCCCCCCTGTGCTGCAGGCTCCCGGGAGGGGAATCCTGCCCCGCACGTGCCCGGTTACAGTGCAGCACCCACATCCCTTGGCACACCTGCAGAGAGAAAAACTGCTCATACGGGACTCAGACTTATTGAGCGGGATCCCCAAGAGGGACAGCGGCACAAGCAGAGGCCAGACAGCACCGGCAGTGCAGGAATGGGTGGGAAGGCTGCGGAGCCCGGGCCCAGCAGGCTGCACATGCACCTCATGCCAGAGCTCCTCCACTCCTCTAATCACATTTTGCAACAGATTTGAGAAATGAGGTTGGGTTGCTCGCTTTATCCCTCTGAAAATGGGGTCACTGGGGAGGGGGATGGTGATGAAAGAGGCAGGAAAGGACTGATAAACATATACTCTCTCTGCTCTAGAATCTGTCCACCTGTCTCAAGGCTGCAAAATAATGGAAAACAGAAATAATCTGCTCTCATTACATATGTGCAGCCCTTCTGACAACAGATTTACTGCCCTTGCTGCGCAGGAACCAGCACCCTCCCACATAAATTATGTGCACACAACTTGAACCATGGGAGTGGTCCCCAGTCAACGCTTTCTGTGCCACATTGGTGTGACCCCAGCATCTTTGCTTGGTGTCCACTGTAACCTCAGCCTGGGATACTGCTGCAAATCTTTTTAAGGGGGAAGAGAAGTCTGAAGCAGTCTGTGGGCACTTGCAGATTAATGGAGACCGAACAGCTTTCTCTGTTCCTAGTTCCTGTTAAGCAAAGCAAGATCCACTGGCAGAAATAAAATGATAAAATATAATCCAAAAAATGCATCCAAAAAAGTCTCCTCAGGTACCAGCCTGATACCTCTTGCCCTCCTTAAGCAGAAAGGTGAGCTGAATGCACCCAGACGATGATGCAGGGAAGAATGTAAGGCATACATGTGGAGACTTGCTTTGCAAACATTAACTTTGTTCAAAAAAACTTACACTGAAAATTAAATTTAGCCTTTAAATTACTGTGTCAAGTTTCAAACTGAAAATCAATCACTAACACATGAAGCAGAGATTGTAGTCCAGTCTTATGCGGTTACCTCACTACATCTCTCCAGAACAGTTACCCATGCTCCTACAGTAACACTTGAGTTTTAACAGCTGTACCCATCCTTCCCATCCCACTGTGCCCTGCTCAGCACCAAGAGGATGATGTCCCTTACTCCCACCGAGGGAGGAGGGCTCCAACAGCACTGCAGGTCACGACAAAGCCAAGTTCATTCTTCTCAGTGAGCTGACCAGAGAGAGCCAAGGGAAAGAAGTGCTGAGATGCCAGCCATGTCTCCAGCAGTGCGTGGTCCCTCTGTGCCAAGACACGAACAGGTGTGATGGGAGCAGGCGCACACTGACGCTCTCCCATCAGCCAGAGCCAGCGGCCTTATCTGGTGTCCTTTCTCCCAGTGAGCTCAGCCAACAGGCACTGTCACTGCATTTCAAGGGCCCGTCTAGACAGAGCTGAGGATAAAAGGCTCTTGGCATTGCTGGGAGGAAGCAAATCCAGTATTTCAAGTGAAAAGGGGACATGGAGGGATTCTGTACAGAAACATAAGGACTTTGGGAATCCAGGCTAGTATTTCTTATTGCCTCTTCCCCAGAGGCACAGCACATCACTTCAGTCCAGAGCCTCCCTGGCTTTTACTGATGTGTGTCCCTGGTGATGCAGTGTCCCACAGAGAGCAGCCAGCCTGTACCATCCTAAGCACAGTGAACCCACAGACGCACAGCAGTCATGCGCCTTGCTCCGTATCTGTGTCACTGCTCGGCTCAGAAGCATCTCCGCGTTAACTGCTCTGGTTTTCTCAACTCTCTTGCAGCCTGAGTGGACTAAGGATAAAGAGCTGCCTGTGGAGACACATCACAAGATGTTGGAAGTGATTCAGGAAGTACTACAAAATATCAGATGCAACTTCCTCACAAGAGGCTCCGCTAAACAAACACTCCAGCAAGAGCAGCATGTTCCCAGCGCCACTCACGCTTCCCGCCAGCGCTGCTACAAGTGGGTCCATTACTGCTTAAACCCCTGCGGCTGCTGCTCCAGGGAATGCTGTGTGCCCTCCTCCCAGCCCGTTTCAGGGGGCTGCGGCAGCAACCCCAGAGACGTAGGGTGTGGAGGGGAACAATGGACACACAGTCAGAACAGTCAGTGCTGAGGGACATGATTAAATCTGAGAGAGACAGAGGTGCCGACTCAAATAAACAGTTTAACAATTGAGACAAATACCAGGAACTCCTAAAGTGCAGCCACCCCCAGCCTGAGGGGTCAGCAGCAAACACAGCCCCACACGCCTCCCTCTCCCCCGGCCAACTCCTGGTGGGCGGAGGGCAGCGAGCAGAACAGCACGGGGGGGGTCCCCACAG
Organism: Cnemophilus loriae; assembly: GCA_013397755.1. NCBI lineage: Eukaryota > Metazoa > Chordata > Aves > Passeriformes > Corvidae > Cnemophilus > Cnemophilus loriae. The sequence continues at coordinate 388,711 of VZTF01008543.1, read as the reverse complement.
CCCTCAGCAATAGACAGGGCTGTATAGCAGCTGGGGGTCCCCACAACCCTGTGCTATGGATGGGGGACTGCAGCCTCTCAGCAGCCAGACTGGCCATTCCTGAACAGCTCCAGGAACATCTGACAGACAAAGCAGACAAATGAGCAAGAACCTCACTACTGAGCACTGGCCACCCAGCACCTCTCCATATTTACCTCCCAAGGCTGCCCTTCCAGCCCAGCAGAAGGTTTCTTGCCCTTGCCATAACCCTAAACTTTCACTCCTCTTTTGTTCATCGCTTAAGAGAAGACAACACCTCATTTCGCTGGTCCTGCAGTAATGCAACAGCAACTGTAACTGGATGCAGATATAGAGTTAGGAAGCAAATGCTTTAAAAACACATGAAAACCACCACATTTACCAACCCCCAAGAGCCGTTAATCCTCTGCCCCTAATCTGGTTCTCCTGTAAGTACAGTTGGCACATCTGACCAGCCTCTGTAGAGCACTGCAGGGTATTAAGAACAACTCCGGAATGATTCCGGTGCAGCTGTTTGAGCTGTGAGGCACCAGGAGAGGGCATGGACTCTGACACTGCCTCCCAACACCTTCCATGATGCACAGCACCTCCAGCCCTTTCCTCAGCTCAGCCCTTATGAGCTTGGCAGGAGGTGGATGGATCCTCCATTCCACCAGATGTGCATGCAGTGGTACACAGACACCCTGAGTAAGTGGCTCCATCCAAAGAGATAAGGGGGAAAATCAAAATGTCCTATCAATCCCACTCACCCCTAATGCAGGCACACTGCAACCATACCAGTCCCTGCCAGTCCATAAAGCAGACCTACAGCAAAGACACATTATCATTTTTATCAGGCCACTGAAAGTTTAATAATAATTCATCTACTGCTCTAAAGAGATGCAATAAATAGATCGAAACAGAGCTGAACTACTGGCCTCTCCTTTGCTGCTATTATTGTTCCAGATCACAAAGACAACTAGAGGAAAAATGCCAGTCTGCTGTATTCCAGTGCGGCCCTGGTAGGAAGCAGCTGTGGAAGGATTCTGCACATGAACGGATAAAGTCACCTCATTAGAGACCCGACCCAATGACACACGTGCACAAGAGAAAGGCTATTCTTTATCTTCTGTTGAACAGCTCAACCACGTTATTTCTCTTTTTTAAGCCCACAGCCACAGTTTTGTGTTTGGGTAAGTTCAGCAGACAACCGCTTACCTGAATTACTCTCTCTGCTCACACACAGACAACACTTTCCCCTCTCTGGAGATGTTCTTTTCTGGGGAGACCAGTACCCAGCCAGCAGCGTGGTTCAGGCCCCAGGGCTCAGGAAGGGAGCTCCTCCAGTCCAGGGGCAGAAGAGATTGCTGCGGCCTTGGCCTTACCACAGCACCAAACAGGGAAAAGCGAGCTTTGATGACAGGAGGTCTGTCACAGCAGCCAGGGCAGGACAAAACACTCCTCCCTTGCCCTGTGGGCATCCAGAGGCACCAGGGCTCTGGAGGCAGCACCCCATGGGACATGGCAGCTCCATGGGCAGCCCGTGTCCCCACGCAGTCCTGCCCTGTGCAATGCAGAGGGGAATAAGCACAGCCACTTATGAGACTTAGGAATACTTCAGGAAGCAAAGCCAAGAGGAGCACCACAGGGAGCAGCACACCAGCACCAGAGGGATTCTCCACCACGTTTAACAAGCCCAGACAAGTAGTATCACCCCACCAGCCCCTGCCTAACATCTCTCACGCCAGCAGCTGCTCTCACCCTTCCAGGCTGAAGCCTGTTAATCCTCATTAAGCACCTTTCTTCAGCGCACAAGGGGAGAGTGAAGTTTGCCCAGATGATGCTATCCAGGGCTGCTGTGTGTGCACATGGACACGGAGGTGGGTTGCGGGTGCTGCATTCCCCAGCTGGCACACTCCTTCCGAGGCCCTTCCCAGGAGTGCAGGTCTTGCCTGCCAGAAGGCACCGCCAGGAGTCAGTGCTGGCTGCTGGGAGAATTCACCCTTGCAAAGAGCAGAAATCCCGTATTGTTCAGCAACAACTTGTTTTCCTACTACACTAGTGGAGCAACTGGTGGGATCCAAAGGAATAAAGGATTGAGGAGCAGAAGAATGTCACGAATGTGAAGCAGTTCGGTGAAGGACTGTCAGTGAATGCTGGCATAGAGGATGGACATAAAGGCTGGGCTCGGCAGCCCAAGGAGCTCGTGCCCCAGCTGCACACCTGCGCCTCTCCTGCTCTCTCCAGGCTTTCCTTCAGGTCCCAAGTTGGACACAGAAACTGAAATTGGGGGATCCCATCATTACCACTCTGAGAAGCCTCCCCTCGCACTTTATAACAAACATTCACTTCAGTGACACAATTACACGCAAACAAGTTCATTAAGCAATGCTTTGCTCAAATGGCAGGAAGAATGGGTTCACTCCAATCAAGTGTGGCCATGTACAAAGCACAGAGCAACACAGATCCAATTAAGCTGCCTGGGAACATGCATCCCCCTCACTGCTTCCACTGGCTGCCAGGCACGACACAGTTCTCATACTTTCACCATGTGTCATTTTGCACAAGCAGCACGGAAATAAGAACCTGGAAGCTCAGAAGACAAAAACACATTTTGGCAATTATGTACATTTACCCTTCCAGCCTCACAGAGAGTCCTGCCAACCCTCAGGGCCACCTGGCAGTGGGGCAGCAGAGCTGTTGCACACTGGGGTCTCTTCTCCTGCCTTGCCCGACCCTCTGCTCCAGAGAGGAGAACCCACACCACACTTCTGCTGCCCCCTCTAGCAGAATCCTCTCGGCAAACCACATCCAACCTCTGGACTCTGCAGCTCAGCCTTGGCTCCCCAGCCTTGTGCTGCACTCGCTCAGATCAAAGTTTGAAGAATAACATAGCAATTCCCAGAAAAGCATTTAGATTTCACAGGTAATTCAGACGGCTGCCTTAAGGCAACCAGATCTGCTGCAGGAAACCCTTCCCAGGGGGTTTAGGGATGTGTGTGTGTAGAAAGCAAGTAAAGCAATTGTAAGGAAAAATATGCAAGAAAATAAGCAAAACAAAACAAACCATACACGCAGTAATGGACTTACATCTTTTCAATAATGAACAGTAAAAAAAAAGGGTGTAACATGGCAAGACTGCCAGATCTTTGTGATCCCAGTGAACCACATGTCCATGATGTCAAGAACCATCACAAAAATGATGTATAAAATTTGTAACCTGCTTTTTGTTTCAAGGAAAGTGTATCAACTCCAATTCCCAGAGTAGCCCTAGGATAAGCCTCCTCAGTATGATGCCACCACCGGAAGCACCTGGACTGAACTGCAACAAGCACTTCAAGATCCCATATTACCTAACCCACTCAAAGCCTCTTTAGACCAACACATCAACTGAAGCACCAGGAACCAAGAGCCAAGGGACCAGGAGGGAAGGGTGGAGGGCCTCACATTTATTCTTTCATGTCTCTTTCTTCCATCCCTCTGTGCAGAGGGAGGACAGTTTGCTCTCTGCAGAAATATTTTAGGAATAAGCGGTTGAACCTATCCAGCATAAAATAACTGATCCTGTGCTAGGCAGAGAGTAAGACAATTAAATACAATCCAGGAGATCGCATTTCATGCATCACTGGCCTCATTAGCAAGGCACAAGGGCTCTGGTGAGCAGAACAGCGCGGGGCTGACAGCTCCATGAGCTCTCACTGCACCTTCAACAGGAGGCAAACATCTGACCATGTCAACACTTCCAGGAGTTCCTTCATAACTCAGGAGTTAGTGATTAACTCCCAAAGAAGTGCCCGACACAGCTGGCAGATTGCTTGTCCCAAAGGGAGAGATTTGCACCAGATACATTCCCAAAACACCTTGAAATGAGTTTCAAACAGCTACTTGGAAATCTCACACCAAACACAAATTGAAAAACAAATAAATAAAAAAGGAAGCAGTACTTTTAACCTGGCACAATAATCCCTGCTCTACCAAAAGTGATTCATTCTGGGTTCAGATCCAATTCTGTCAATCCAACCCAACTCAGTTATGGTGATTGTGCTGTGTTTGCTGAACATGCTGCAGGTCACAGCCAAGGCCATCTTTTTGTAGTACAAAAAGTGCAATCCCAGCTCTAGCATGCAAAGGGTCTTGTTAAACATTGGCATGCTTCAGTGTACAACTGCCTTAGAACCTCAAAGAAAGTCTCAAAACAGAGCCTCATCATTCACAGAAGACCCACACTCCACAGAAGGCAAAGGCAGAGGATTTGCATAAGAAAATAATTTTTCAAGACACATTAGTTTAAGTCAAAATCCTTCTGGCTGACGACCTCCACCATCACTTCTGAGTGTTGCAGACCGATTCCCAGTACAAAGGGTGCTCTGTCCACCCTGTCTGACACTCCCAGGAACTTCGCAGGCAGGACAGGACAGCTCCCTGGAAGAAAACAAGCCAAAAGCCCTGCTTATACAATAGATGTTTGTCACCATTGTCACACCATCACAAAGGGGAAAGAGGAAGCACAAGCTGCAATATTGGCCCCTGTTATGAAAGCAGCAGCTTTGTTTGGGCAGGAAAACAAAACCCACTGAGCAATCGGAAGAGAAGGATTGTTAAAGCAAACAGCAAAGGAGCACAGGACCAATGGGAAAATCATCCATACCAGAGAAATCCAGGAACTACCAGCTCTGCCATGGTGCTCCCGTTCTGTTCCCCAGGAAGGGCTCCCAATCCAGGAACCAAACCCTTCCGCTTCCACCCCCAAAGCAGAACAAGCTGGTGGGATGTTTTCCTCCTTTTGGGGAGAAGCAGCAGTTTCCAGAATGAAAATGCTAATCTTTGCCTTTCTCCAATCTAAGCCTATTGTTTACATTTGTAAATGAACTGAGCAAGTCTGCTGCTGAGAAAAAGTTTAATTAAGAACTGAATTTAATAGCAGGTTCAGGTGACTTAACTGTCTTTAGAAACATTAATTTCGTATTAGAAGTAATTGACCCCTATAAGGGAACAGCACTTAACATAATGACACAGTCCTGCAGCAGGACCCAGGCTGCTGGCACCGTGCAGCACTGAACTGGCCCAACTGGGACCAGATTCCCTCCAGCAAGAGGCTTTTAAAAACCTCCAGGGACCTGGCAGGTAGGAGATGGAGAGGCTCCAGCTCCATCCACAAGCAGAACAGCACTTGCTTACCATCAATGATGCCTCCGAACAGCAAAGTTCTACTATCAACACCCGTGGAACATGGCCTTAATTTAATCCCTGGCCCTGATGCTCTTCCTCCTGCTGTCACACGTATCCCAGCCCTGCTCCCACAGCCTGTGAGAACAGCGGAGCCTGGCCTAGAAAGAAGGCTGCTCTCCCTTCTATCAGTTCCACTGGCAGAAGACAATTCTGCTTTCACAACGTTTTTTCCTGCTGTTACTCAGGAGAAATCCACAATTTCTTCTCCTGCCACACCACCTCAGGAGCAGTGACAGGTCAAAGTGAGTGCCCCATAGTGCTGCCAAGACCGGACTCACCAAGTAACTGGCTTTCCAAGCACTCCCCCATAAAAACCTCTCCTGAAAAGACCAGAGCCACACGTGGTCCTTGTGGCAGGCATCCTGAGAGAAGGCAGGCGCCTCCACTCAAAGGCAAAAGGTCTGCAGGGAATACCCCGGCATGGCTGAGGGACAGGTGGGTGCAGCTGCCTCGAAAGGCACAGGAGAAGCAAAAGGAAGAGGTGCTGGCCATGCACCCATCCAAATGACCGAGGGTGCCAAAGGCCACTGCCACCTCAGAGGACCCTCTAGGGCATCCCACCATCCAGCAGGTGCCAAGGGAGAGCCAACTCCGGGACCCAGTCTCTAGCTGTGCACCCCAGCTGAACAGCAAGGCAAAGAGCCGAAGACTGTGTAAATGATGTTCTTGCTGTGTTTTCATGTATTTGAACATCTCCTCTGCAACTCACTCTGCAAGAAAAATTCCCCTAAAATTTCCCCTAAGTGTCTCTGAGTTCATGGCGTGGAAGCTACCACCCACCCTCTGATTTTCTCACACAGCCAGAGTCTTATGTGCCAGGAATAATCCCTCTCCCTATTCCAAGAGGCAAAGTAGGCCTAGAGCACTTTTAAAACCGTTGTGTCTGATTTCATCCAAAGCCATGCCAGGGTGTTTTTAAGCGCAAGGACCAAACCCTCTGCTACAACAGCTCCTGGGGCAGGCGCGAGGCGCGGGCAGGGCAGGGCACGGCGCCGTCGGATGGAACCGCAGCACAAGGGCTGCGGCGGGGGAACATCGCGGTGGCAAACACGAGCGAGTCCAAGCAAGAGAGTACAAGCAGGTACTCCTGAAACACACTCCCCAAATCAGCCCACACTCACAAGTTCTTGGTTAGACTGCGAGGCACAGCTCTCAACAGCCTCCTTCCATGCACGTTCACAACTCCCAAACAACAGTTAGTTGCAACTTCCCTAATAGTAGCATCGTAGAGGAATGAAACAGTAAAATGGATATTTTCACCCATAAAAACCATCCAGAGCCCTCAGCCAGCGTCAAACACCGTGAGCAACGAGCACAGTGGCAGCACCTGTCCCATCCCCAGGGCACTGCCGTGGGTGCCCAACGCTGTCACCTGATCAGGGTCTGCTGCTCTAGGAGGATGCAGGGAGCAGGAACAGCACTCCGGAGCTGCTGGCACACAGCTGGCAAGGCCGGAGGGTTCTTCCCACCGCGTGGGTGCTCGGACCAGCGGCAAGGCACCCATCACAGCTGCTGACCGGGGCAACCTGCGGTGCCCGTCTGATGGTGACACGTTGTGTCACGTTTGGACCTGCTGTGAGCCACGGCACCACCAGCTGAGCCCGGCCCCGCGCCCCGCCACCCCCGCACCGCGGACACCGGCCCTCCAGGGCTGCTCCTGGCGGCCTTGCGCTCGCTCCTCCCGCCTCGACGGGACGAGGCCGCCGCTCACCTTGAAGTCGCGGCTGTGCTGCGGGGTGTACTCGAGCGTCCAGAGCGCCCGCACCAGCTGCGCCAGCTGCTCCGTGACCTCGCCGGGCGCGGGCGGCGGCCCGTCGGCGGGGGGCGGCCCGCCGCGGAACTGCTCCAGCGCCAGGAACTCGGCGAAGAGCTCGGTGTTGCTGAGGCACTGCAGGATGGCGTTCATGAAGCAGGTGTTGCCGTGGTTGCGCAGCCCCGCCACGCCGGGCACGGCCTCGGAG